>VYXF01004177.1:127708-143492 GCA_013397295.1 Polioptila caerulea
CAGTTTTTCTTTCCAGTAGGGAAATTCAGCACATAACTATCCAGGATTGCAAAAATGTAAACAGTCTGTGTTACATGTCTTCAAATTACAGCCCTGCTGCTCGACACATGTGCAGATAATCGAAGCCCTCTGCTCGCGGGGCCCCGGTCCGGGCGAGTGCCAGCGACTGCCCAGTGTCCCCAGCCCCAGATGTCCCCTGCCCTGGGTGTCCCAGCCCCAGCACTGCTCCAGGACCCCCGGCACTGCTGTGCCCCCACACCCCACTGGCACCTCCACAACTTCCAGGGCTGCCAGGGGCTGGCCCTGCCGCCCAGCAGATATTAACGAGAAGCCTACTTAGGGGTTGTTTGAATAGAGGAAATTGTTTTACATTGTGATGCAATATTTCCACACCGGGGTCTCATTTATGCAGCATATTAAAGTCAACACTCGGCACATCTATCTCCATAAGGAGCCAGGCCCATTATCCCCAGTTACTTTTAAGCAGTCTTTGGCTGAGTCCTGACGTGCTGCCAGTGCCATACATCACAGGGATGCAGTTCCTTAAACTGCAGCTCGTGATTGATAGTTTAACCTTTTTCTCCGAGGTTAATTCGATATATGCTGGTGTAAACTATAAACCACAGCTCCAGCCTGTCGGGAGGAGGTAATCTGCATGGCACTCTTATGAGATCTCAGGTGCTGCAGTAATTACACCATCAGCTCCTCCTCCCTCTGCCACTTCTCCCTCCTGGAAAGGGGAGGAGGAGGAAGAGGAGGAGGGGGGTCACCAGCACCTGAGGAGTCCGGCTCTGACTCTGTCGCAGCCCAGCTCGAGGGACTCCCCAAAGTTCCTGCTTCCACCAGTTCTTGAGGTCATGCCAGGGTTAGCCCAGGTGTGGCCTGGCCCCTGGGCTGATCCCAAGCTCATTCCTTCCCAGAATCCCTGTGCTGTTCCTGGGAATGGCAGTGGAGGTGGCAAGAGGGGCAGCACCTGTCTTGGCACAGTGGGGTCCTTTCACAGAGCTGTGGCGGATGCAAGCTCCCTGTCCCACTGTGTGCTTGTGGGTGTCCCTAAGCCTGACCCATGGTGCTGTCACACACCACAACCAGCTGCCACGGATGGTGCTGGCTCACGCTCTTGAGGGCCATGGTACCTGTGCCCATGGCGAGAGCCGCGCTGCTCTCCCGCCCTGGTTCCCCTCCTAGAGCTTCGGCCTCTCTTCCTTTCTTAATTTCTCTTTTTTATTTGTAGTTTTGGCTCCTCAGAGAAGCTGGGGGTTGGAGAGATGTGCAGCCATCCAGTTGCTTTTGGGGGGCTCTTCCCAGTAGGGCTGGGAAGTCACCCAGCTCCACTGCTCCGGCAGCACCTGCACTGCCCTGGCCTTGTGGGATGCTGGTCACTGGGGAGCCCTGTCACTGCTGCCAAGCTGGAGTGAGGTTTGGGAGGCTTCAGTGGTTTTGGAGGGTCTGCAGTGGCCTTGGGGGTCTGCAGGGGGTTTTCCATGAGGCTCTCACCCTCCCTGTGAGGATCCCTGTGCTGGCTGCCCAGTGGTCGACTGTGTGTGGCACAGCTGTGACCCACCAGTACTCCTCAGGAATGGCTCTGTGTAGTTCATGCATTTTTTTTTGCCTCTGTCCCCAAAGTGTCGTTTTTTCCATAGGAAATAACTATTTCTGCTCAAGATCAATAAGATTTTCTTAAGAAAAAGGGAGAATTTTAAAGGCTTGGTTTAATTTAATCTATTTCTTTGCAGGACGCTCCCTTTGGTAACAATAGGAATTCGATTCCTGCCAGAGCAGACTCCTTAATTAGACCCCACAAAATGAACAGTAACGTGTCTCTGGGCTGAAATTCTCCCTTTCTGGAGCTTGCAGAAAGGAGGGAGTTTCTAACTCATAATTGCATCTGAATGCAAATGGCTGTGCCAATGTGAATATATTAAAAGCAGCAGCGTCAGCAATCACTGTGAAAAAAAATACATACAAATGAGGCCCCAGCTTATTGCTCCATTTGGATGCTGTGAAATGGCACCTTATTGTGTTATTATAAGATTTCTTGCTTAGTTAACAGAAAATGCTTACAATTAAGTCTGAACTCATTTAGTGCTCAGACTAATTCACATTAGAAAAAGGATGTGACCTCGGCTCCAGATCCCTTTTCTATGGCTCTTGCTGTACGTGGAGGTGGCGGGTCTGGCGGTGGTGGGCTGGGGAGGAGCTGTGCCACATTCCCCGTGTCCCCTGTCCCAGCAGTGAGCAGCCTCGGGGACAGGGCTTGTGCAATGTGGGCCAGGCACCGCCGTGACCCCTGTCCTGCCCGTGAACCGGGGCAGTGAGATGATGTCACGGGAAAGGCTTTCTGCTTTTTCTGCTTATCTTAATTCCTGACACTCCCATGGCTGGGCCCTGATGTGTCATGCCCTGTTCAGTCACCTTCTGGTCCTGCCCAGCCCTGGTCCTGCTGCTCACAGAGCCCAGCTGGGCTTGCCAGGCAGGTGGTGGGGAGTGGGGATAACAGCAGCAGAAAGAGGGGCTGATGTTTTGGGCTACAGCACATCTGCTGCGACTCCCTGCGTATCCAAATTAGTGGAAACCATAGAATTCCATCTCCTTGCACCTCTGCCCCTTTTTTACGATGGTGAGAAATATCATCCCTGCACCGTGTGGGAAGGCTGCAGATAAATGAGGGTAAATTTGTGTGTACATCAAAGGCTGTGATGATGTGCCTTGTAGAACAGCCTCCCTGGTGCAGCACATAAACATTCCATCTTCCAGGCACAGCTCTAGATATGGCAGGGACCATGTATGGAAGAATGAGAATAATATATATATTGAGAAAGAGTTATGCTGTGGGGAGTTCAGCAGGCACCACACGGTGAAAAGCTGGCAGGGCTTCGGCAAATTCTAGAGCCTGGCCATCCTCTGTGGCTGCCAGTGGCTCCAGGAGCTGAGCTGGGGGTGCCCAGGCCAGCACATTTGGGGCACACTGAGGTCTGTCCTTCACTCCCTTCTCCTTTCCCTTCTTCCCCTTTCCTTTCCTTTTCTTCTTCCCTTTCCTTTTCCCTCTCCTTTTCTTCTTCCCTTTCCTTTTCTTCTTCCCTTTCCCCTTCCATTTCCTTTTCTTCTTCCCTTTCCCCTTCCATTTCCTTTTCTTCTTCCCTTTCCCCTTCCATTTCCTTTTCTTCTTCCCTTTCCCCTTCCATTTCCTTTTCTTCTTCCCTTTCCCCTTCCATTTCCTTTTCTTCTTCCCTTTCCCCTTCCATTTCCTTTTCTTCTTCCCTTTCCCCTTCCATTTCCTTTTCTTCTTCCCTTTCCCCTTCCATTTCCTTTTCTTCTTCCCTTTCCCCTTCCATTTCCTTTTCTTCTTCCCTTTCCCCTTCCATTTCCTTTTCTTCTTCCCTTTCCCCTTCCATTTCCTTTTCTTCTTCCCTTTCCCCTTCCATTTCCTTTTCTTCTTCCCTTTCCCCTTCCATTTCCTTTTCTTCTTCCCTTTCCCCTTCCATTTCCTTTTCTTCTTCCCTTTCCCCTTCCATTTCCTTTTCTTCTTCCCTTTCCCCTTCCATTTCCTTTTCTTCTTCCCTTTCCCCTTCCATTTCCTTTTCTTCTTCCCTTTCCCCTTCCTTTCTCCTCCCCCAGCCATCAAAGCACCAGCCCTTCTGTACTACAGTACCTGCAGGACGAGGCCTGTGGATAAATTATTATTGTGACCCTCATTGCGCTGTGAAAAACTTCATGGAGCTGCTGAGTGAAAAGTCAAAATTTGCATTTAAATAGAAAATGTTTGGCAGCGTGTAACCCACCGGGCTGTGCGTGGCAGGGGTGCCTGGCCATGGTGAAACACCAGCGGGGTGCTGGGAAGCTGCAGGCAGCCAGATCAGACCCTCCTCTGCCCCCCGGACCCCTCTGCCCCTCTGCAGGGTGGGGACATGGCCCTCTGTCATTCACTGACTGCTTTAACAGCCCATCCCAGAGCCCCTGTGTTGGGGGCTCACCCCAGGGTGCCTCTGGCCCTGGCCAGCGCTGGCCGTGCTCTGCTGGCCCCATCTTCACCACATTTTGCATCCAGTCACCTCTGGGAGCTCAGGGGCTGCACGGGAGCCTGGCTGAGCCAGCCAGGGCCAGGCACAGGAGGGAGAAGTGTGAAAAGGGTGAGATGGTCTATAAATTAATTAAACCCCTTTTAAAGGTTAACAAGGTCCACTCCGTCCATCATTAAAGTAACTTCATGCATTTAAATTTTAACAGTCAAACCAATTAGCAATAAAAATGTTGTATGAACTGCACTTTATTGGATTCTGGTCAAGCTGAAATTGGTTCAACATTTGATGTCTAATACATTTTTTCCCCTTTTCTCAATTTTAAACAGACCCTCTATTTCCCTTGAGTTGTGAGAGCACCAGTGAGCTCAGGAGGTGGAACTCACCTGACTGAGACCCTCCCTCACTCCTCGCAGCAGCCTGGCACCTCAATCCACACTGACCATCGTTGATGAAACATTTTGAACTCTTGGTAACACCCTTCTGACATGAAAACACTTGGGACTCTTGGTGACGCCTTTCCAAAGGCACCCGCTGCTCTGCTGCTGCTGCGGGGCCCCCTTGGAGCCCCTTCCCACCTAAACAGGCAGTGAAGGAAAAATCATCTACAAAGGGGCCCAAAATGCTGATGCAGCAAGTTCCACCCCAGCAGAAATTACAGGATTAAGGCACATCTTGTGCCTGTAACAAGAACCATGTGAAGGGGATGTTTGCAGGATTGCAGGCTGCTGGCCCAACAAAGAGGCTGGCTTGGGGAAGCATGGAGGTACCTGGTCAGGTAAAAATTCAGAGGAGCTGGAGGAACTGGCCTCCCTGAGGGGATGGACAGTGGATAAATTCCTCTGCATGGATGCAGTGGTATTTATTTCCCACAGGCCCTTCAGCCAGCAGGCTGCACAGGTACTCCAGAACCTGTACTGTCAAAATGAAATGACAAAAAGCTACCAGGACAGAACTGGGACGCAGGGGATTCACTGCAGAACGGTGTGGGTTTGGTCCCTCTGAAGGGCTGGTGCAGAATCTGTGCTGCCAGGAAACCCAGGATAAGCCCATCAGGAATGGTGGCTTGGGGAATTAAAGCCTGTTTGATGATGAACATTGGTCAAAATGAAAAATTATGGGGGGTGGGAGGGAAGGGGCAGGGGAGGTTAATGTTCAGCAGAGCTGAAGGGTCTGTGCTGGAGCTGCAGCTCCGAGTACCCCAAGCGTGGTTGTGGAAACCAGATGTGGAGGAACGGACACGGTGGGGGGAGCAAGGGGCTGGTATCTGCTCATGATTACTCTTGATTTTGTGCGATGACATTGAGGCTGTAGGCAAACATGAAAGAGCACTTGTGGGGACAGCAGCGCGCTCATGCCGGCCAGTGGATTAATAAAGAATGACTGACATGCAGGGGGCGGGAAGGCGCACATGGAAGTGTTTTGTGGGGGTTTGATGTTCCACAGGCCCACAGAGACCCTTGCCAGTGCTGCTGATTGCCCCCCAGCACAGCCACAGGAGTGCTACGCTTGGGAGACTCCCAACCCTTCCATGCCACGCTCCGACACCTCCATGTGACCAGTAACTATTTGGGACACAGGTGAGACGGGGTCAACCCATGTGGGGATCAAAGGAGGACTTATTGCAAAATCAGTCTCATGGAAGGGTGAGATTTTCAGGTTGTTACATTCAGCACCATCACATCAGAAAACTGTCTTGATTCTAGTCACAGTGTATTTTATAAATTTCTTATCCAATCAACTACTCCTAGAAAGTTCTCTAGCATCTTCATAAACCAATCCTTAATTGCTGCATTTGCTACCTTTCTACTGCGATGTGTTTCTTTATCCAATCATATAATTCTATGAAAACTTACTGCTGTACCTTTTACATTTAACAGCTCTATAATAGGCTCTATTACCAAACTTTAATATTTTCTACTATCTTGCCTAACATATGTCTTTGCTTGTATGAGGCATATTTCTGCTTGCTTAAAACATATTTCTATTTAAACTACAAATGCCAGTTTTACTTTTACTGTTCTAAACTTCCAAGCCTTCTCCAANACTGTTCCTAAACTTCCAAGCCTTCTCCAAGGCCTCAGATCAAACACTGTGTCCATCTCTATCTCTGAGCCTGAATGCTCGAGGCCTTGGGAGCTCTCTGGGCCAACATTTCTCACAAGTAACCCCTCACTTTCTGTGCCAAGGGGCTCCTCAGGAAGAAGCCATCAGGTGCAGGACATGGGCCTATTTGCTCCTGGGCTTCATTCACCCCACAGACAGCTCGGAGCTACAGATAGCACAGAGCTACAACATTGGGGCAGCTTCCAGTGAGACAGTGAGCCTCCTCTCAGAGCAGCTCCTTGACTCGGGAACAGTACGGTTAACAGGTAAAGGTCACCCATTCTCAGTTAAATCAGAGCAATTAACACCTAATCACATTAACAAAGTACTCTGTTCTGGATAAAGGGATTTTTCCTTTAGTAATTGCCCTGTGGCTACACAAAACCTACACCTTAAGAAACAACTGCGGTCTGGGGAGAGGGTGCTGGCCCTGGGGACCAGGGTGACCACCACCAGCACTCTCACACCCGTCTCCAGGACCATCCCTGCTGCCTCTTGAGTTTAGAGTGACTGCTCCTTCCTTCCCTCAGAGAAGTGCCAGGCTGCTGCCAGGCTCCCAGTGAACCTAGGGATCCAAATATGATCCTTCAGCCCCTGCCCTATGCTGAGCAGGGCTTCACCCAGCAGGTAGGGTCACAACCGCATCTGGAGAAGTATTCCTAGGGCAGGGAATGGGGCTGGGAGAGAGGTGTGGGAAGCACACAGCAAGAGGGAGTCACTCAGACACCACCTGCCTCCTGCACTCGCTGCAAACCTGCAGAGAGGCTGTTACAACTTTTAATTTGTAAAACCAGGAGGAAAGGAGCATGTGAATGGAGCGAGCAAGAGAGCAGATGGGCAACGGGCTGCCCAGCTTCACAGGCAAATTCCAGACGCTTCTGGGATTCCTTGCACCAGCAGGGTTTGTTTTGTCAGCGGTTTGGCATCCTTCCTCTCCTAACCTCCGAGCTGCGAGCAGGAGCCTTGCTGGGTGCAGGACTGGGAGAGCACAGAGCCACACTTCGCATCCCACTGGCTCTGCCAGCAGCTGCCAAGCTCTCCAACACGTTCACAAGTTGATTTGCTCCTTCTTCTGCATTCAAACCACCACCACCACCAACCCCGTTCTTAATTACTACAGGTCAAACCCAGCCACAGCTCCTGTTTGTTTAACTTGGTGTGGCTGGGAAGGGGTCACCTCTTCATGCAGACAGGGACAGAGCTTCCCTACAGGACCTGGGTTGGCAACCAGCCAGCATGGGGGTTCCCTGAACACCCCCGGGCTCTGCCTCGACACCCACTGTGCTGGGAAGGTCCTGACCACAGCCCTGTGCTCAGTCCTGCATGCCCTGCTCAACACCTTCCCACCAGGGCACAGCTGCTCACCGTGGTGTGTTGGTGCAGGGATGCTGGGGTGCACGCCATGCTGCCCTGTGTGGGGACAGAGGAACCTCCCAAGGGACTGTGAAGCATTGTTGCTGGCTTTCCAGACTCACCACTGCATGTCCTGAGCCTCAGGAACTGGTAACCTTCCTAGAAGAGTAAACACAATCCCCAAAGGTTCCTGAGGATTTTCAGTTTACATCAGGGTCATTCCTTCTGGGACCACTGCCTTTGAGTGGCAGCACTGATGGAAGAGGCTGGCTCCTGGCAGGTCCTGTTGTCTGCAGGGATCTCAGCTTCCAGGGACACAGCTGCAGCCCATGCTCAGCACTCTTATCTCTGCTGCAGCCTCAAGCTCCAGGGCCCTTCCTCCATCCCCAGCTGGAGAACTGAAACCTGTTCAGCCCCAGACCCATTTCCAGTGCTTTTATCCACTGCAGCTGGGTCCAGCCTCAGCTGATCCTGTTTGCCACCCAGATGAATTCCTTCTATGCCACCTGGGCCAGAACGCTGTCCCCACTCAGCCCCATCCCTGTCCAGTCCTGCCGTGCTGGCTCCAACAGTGCCACCACGCCCCATCCATGGAGAGCCTGTGTTGTGTGTGTGTGGTGTGCCCACTGTGCACATTCCTGTGTCCCCAGCAGCAGGCTGGGATGGGGCAGAACCCTGCCTGAGGTTTCCCAGTGATTGTGGACTCCTGGAGGGATCCATACCCAGCTTTGTCAAGTTCCAGTGACACTCGTGGGCAGCTGGAGGATGAAGTGCTCAACCCAGAGTGTCTCTGTGCATGCGTGTGCTGTGTCTGCAACAGGGCCAGCAGGGAATGGCCTCTCTCCAGAGCAGTAATGCTCGACACAGGATTGTTTTCTCTAGGCCAGGATTATCACAGTGATCTGGGCAGCCAGCACAGCTCCAATCCCATTACTCCATTAGCATGGGCGTTATAAGGTGACACTCTGCATCTGCTTGACAAAACACAGCCTCGGACTCCACGCTGAGCATTTTTACCAAAAGGAGCACAGTTTTCACTTGGAGAGGATTTGCTATTATTATTGGCTTGTAGCTGCTTAGAAATAAACAGCAATAAAGACTTCACCAATTTACTCTCAGAATGTTCTCATTTGAAACACGCCGTGCAGAAAAATATTAACAAAATAAACTCCCAGCTTAGAAAAGGCCAAAGAGAGCTTTTTTTGGAGTGTCAATGTTTGTGGAAGTGTTTTCTGAAGAAGCTGCAGTTTGAATTGAGCAGCTGTTGATGCCATGTGCCCCACGACAAGGCACTGGGGATGGCCCAAGGGCAGTCCTGGAAGCACAGATGGGTGGCAGAGCCCTGCTGCCCTAGGAAGGGCAATTTTTTCCTGATGGGACAATTTGCAGAGAGACAAGCCCTACTCCATTTCAGCAGTCCAATGCCAGCCTGGGAGGGGTGAACATGATAAGGTGGGAAAGCCTGAAATAAAGCTTAACCCCGAGATTGAAATGGAGTTGTTCAGCATTATTGGCTTGTAAATTGTTCCTGTGATGAGATTTAGTAAAAGGCTGAGGGGTCTTTCGGCAGTGGGAGAGTATTTATGATGCTTTTGTGCTGGTACACGAACACTTTTCTGTTTTGCCTGTGTTCACACCGCCCCAGAGGCCATGTCCTGCTCCTCAGGGTGTTGTTATACACACAAGTGCCAGTGAGGTTTGGGCTTTTCCAGCCTCCTGCCTTTGCAGGAGGTAACAAAGGAGTCCCTGGCCTGGCAAGGAGTGGGGTCCACAGTCCATCCTCAGCAGAAGGAGAGGACCAGTGTCTCACATGGCGGCTGAAGGCTTCCTTACGCTTGTTTTTGGTGGTGAATCCCTGTTTGTCAGGGCAGGATGCTGTGAAATGCCCTGGTCCTGCTGCTGTCTGGCTGCCAGATGAGCCCATGATGCCTTGTCCTGGCTTTGGGGGGAATGGCTCATGACCAGCAGCATCAGGGATGACTGGGCAGGGTGATCCCCTCCCACCCTCTCTCCGGTTGCCTTTGGTGGCATTGGGGCTGCCCCCACTGGCACTGTGCTCTGGCTGAGGATGCCAGATCACTGCTTCCACCAAAGCAAATTCCAGAAGCTGAGAGCAGCGAGGGGCCGACCAGTCGTTTGCAGTGGGCATTTCCAACAACAAACGAGCTCCAGCGTGCACTCTCAAGGATGGGGAGTGCAGGGAGAGCTTACTGAGACCAAGCCTAGTTTTGAATTTGCCCAAACATTGCTGCTAGTGTCAGGACAGAGGTCACAGGGAGCTGGGAGCACATAGACCAGTGTTTCACTGGAGCAGTGGAGACAACTTCCTTTAGCACTCCGGTCACATACGCAGCCACCTCGCTGCTGCTGGCAGCCAGGCGCCTTTGTGTCCCTGTGCCCGTGCCTCTGAGTGTCAGAGCCATTGCTGATGCCACACTGCGTGCTGTGGAGGGGCTTCTCCCCCTTGGTGGTGCTGTTCCAGAAGAGCACAGAGTTACCCTCCGTGGGGATTCGTGGCTGTACGAGTCCATGAATCCTGCAGCGTTAACACCCCGGCTCAGTGCAGGCACTGCAGACCCACCACCTCCCTTGTTCGAGCTTTCTGAGGCAGGAAGCAAAACCTGTGTTTGAGCACAGACTGACAGACTTTCCAGGAAAGATTGCACCTCTGGGATTTCTGAAATAAGCGCTCTAGCAGGTTGCAGCATTTATACACTGGTCATGTCAGGCCAAACGGGACACGCTGCCCCTGCTGACTGCTGGGCTGGTTGCCACTGGGAATCTCGCATCCGGGTTGCAGACACACTTGGGATTCCCCTGTTTGTATTAACAACACAAGGAAAGCTGAGCAGGAGCCTGGCAATGTGCAGAGGCACCACCCCTGTGGGGCTGGGAGGGATGAGCAGGGCCTTGCAGCAGCTCCTCCTGTGGTGCCAGCCTGTGGGGACACCCTGCCCCTGTCTCTGCTGCACACCATCTCCTAGTCCTGCCCTTGCTTTTTCCTCCTCTGCTGGAGTTCTTGAGCCTAAAAGCAGCAAGCCAGAGAACCGTGGCCTGGGTAGGGGCAGGTAGCTGAGCCTGGGATGCTGCAAGATGTTGCAGAGAAAGGCAGCGTTACTTCCCACAGGAATGCTGTGACGGTGTGGACAGGAGGGAAGGGATCAAGAGCCAACAGACCTCCAAAATGCAGGATGGAGGCACTGCCCCATGACTGCTCTGCCCAGCTGGACTCTCCTGGGAGCCTCAGTCTGTGTGGAGATGCCTTGGCCTATTCCCAGCTCCATGGATGAGCTGTTACACGGGATACTCCCATCCTAGACGCCATCAGGGTGGGACTTCGGCACTGTCACTAGGATCATATAAAACGTGATGGATCTTACTGTAATCCTTGGAGCCCACGTAAAGAGATACTCTCTGGATATCTATAAAACATGCTGGGATTTGCAATTAAAATACCTGGGTGGTGACTGTGCCCATCGCCTGCCTTCTCTCCCTCCCTCCCTGCATCCCTCCCTCCCTGCCTCTCTGGTTTGGAGCAGCTCCATGTAAACTCTGTTTTGCAATCACTGTTTAAATAACAAGCTGCCTTCAAAGGAATATATTTAGAACAGAGGGTCCCCCCCATAAGCACGCTCTGAATGTTTGAGTGATTTCAGCTGGTTTGGCCAGCGTTCTCTGTGATATCATGGGCCGAACATTTCTTTGTGGGTCTGTGAGCTCAGCAGCTCCTGCAGTCCCACCGACAGCATTTCCACTGCTTGTGGGGCAGGCTGAGAGTGGTGGATGTGTGTGGTGGGGGCACAGCTGCCAGCCCATTGCAGGCTGGCACAGGGGCAGTGGAGTCCTGGGCAGGTCACTCCCCCTGGGCTGGTCACTCTCAGTGTTCCCAGCTGGGGTGGCTGCTCTCAGTGACCTCTGTGGTGGAGCTGTCCATGCTTTTGTGGCCTTAGGTGGCCAGTTATCGTGGGCCCAGGCCTAGTGGGTTCCCTGTCAGTCCACATGTGTGTTTTTGACATTTTACCAGGGAGTCTCCATGAGGCAAAGGGTGGTTTGGCTCAGTTCAACATCAGTCTTCCCCAGAGGAGTACATTCACCCTGCTCACACATGCAACAGCTCTGACTTGTTCCTGTGGCGGGCAAGAGCTGGGAGAAATTGCTGAATATCAAACAAATATCGACTTTTTCATTTTGCAGCAAACTCCTCCTTGCCCTGACAGCCAGGTGCCACTGGCACACTAGCCAGGTGACTCAGCACTGCCAGCTGCCCTCGCCTTGGGGGCAGCCCCCCTGGCTGCCTCTCCACGGTACAAAGCCAGTTCCCTTCATTATCTGCTCCTGCAGATGTTCACAAAGCCGTGAACCGGCTGCGTTGGCATTGAGCATTTTAGACGAGGTCGTGTTCAGATTTCTGTGAATTTTCCAGCAAACGTGAAGCAGTTTATGGGCAAAAGGACACCAGTCACTCTCCTGTCACAGACAGCCTGCTTCTGATGGGGACCCAGCCCTGCGTGGCAGGAGGCAGAGATGGGCTTGGCAGAGCCTCGCTGGAGAGCGGGAAGAGCCGTCAAGGAGATCCCTCACCTCCGAGGATCACCGGGATGCTCCTGACAAGGGCTCCTTTGTTCCATGAAGGGCTCACCTGAGGAGCGGGACAGCTCCGGGTGTCTAATTAGCAACAGGAGCGCGGCCGTGCTCATCCTCCCTAAGGCAGCTCGGTCGTGTCTGTGCAGCTCCCCGCATTTTTTGCCCAGGTGGTGAAGCTGAGGGGGGCGGTACGGAGGGATGGGCTCCACTCCCACCGTCCCTCCTCGCCCGCAGGAATGTCTGCGGCAGCACCACAGCCTGATGGCACGGGGACAATGCAGGGCACAACCTGGCACCTGCAGCCACCTGGGCTGTGCAGGGGGAGCAAAGACACAGCAAGACCTAAAATGAAGACTTGAATTGCTGTGCAGAGCATCCTTGCACAGCTGATTGTGGTGGAGAGCTGGGCTGCTGAGGCTGCAGACCCATTTTTCAGCTGCCGTTGGAGTGTCTGGAGAGAAGGGATGTGTGTATTTCCAGCGAGAGATTCCCCTCAGTATTCCCACAAGAATTTCTGAGGCTGTGTTTGAATCCAGAAGAGCCACGGCTGCTCCCAGCTCTGGGAGCAGAGCAGCAGCTGCAGGGCCCCAGCAGTGCCCCAGGGCTGAACTGTGGGCACAAGGGCTTTCAACCAGCTGAGGGAAATGCATGGCTAAACAGTTTTTTGTGCTTTAAAATGTGCGTTGATGTCCCTTTGGAGCAGTGGGTTTAGAAGTCCTGTGCCCAAAATTTTTAAACTGTGGTAATTTTAAGGCTGGGGTCCTGTTTTTCCATGTGGGATGCTCTGGGATGCACATGGTGCTGCCTGAGGTGCCCAGTTGGGATGCTGGCACCCACTCCTGAAGGGCAGTGGGCGTCTGAGGACCCTGGGAATGCCTCTCCTTGGGCTTTTAAAGACTTTTCACGTCGTGCTGGGCACTGACAGAATGTACTAATGCCTGTTCCAGGATGTCCCCTTTGTTCTGGGCCCTCAAAATACTCCTATTGATGTAAATCTGATAATATTTACTCCAGCCAGGCTCTCCTCTGATGGCTCTGACCCAGTGAAGTGATGCCTTCCCTCTGACTGGCCAGGGACACTGCTGGTCCCGTAGGTCTTCCTGGGCACAGGTCTGTCCCAGGGCTGCTCCTGACACATGTCCCAGCTTTGGGAGGAGTGAGGGAGCAGGAGGAGGCAGCTGCTTGCAGGCTCCAGCATATGCTCGCCAAGGCTTTTCCTCCAAATGCTGCTCACTAGAGAAACAAAGAGAAGGGGAGAGATGAGACGTGCAGCAAACTCCTGGATGCAGCCTTTGGCTCTTGGGTTGTGCTTTTCTCTGTCTCTGGTGTTAACCTGAGGCTGCATCCTTGTCCAGACCCCTCTGTTGTGGCTGTGTTGGGGGAGAATGTGTCACTAACCACCCCTACCCTATCTCCCTGCAGGAAAAAACAAGAAGAAAAAACATGTTCACAACAAAAAATAGGAGTTGGGAATGGGGGAGGTTCTGTCCTGTCATGCTTCTCTCCCTCACCATGCTCAGCCCCCCCTGGCTTGCTCTGGAAATACTGGGAAGTGAGATGGGGGGTTGGCTGGGAGAGTGTCTGTTCCTGGAAATACCCAGGAGAACTTTCTCATTGCGGCTCTCCAGGTAAAACCCTGTAACTTTATCATCCTCAAATAATTTGAAAGCAGCCCCCTGTCCTCCAGGCACACAAAGAATGGCTTGATCCGTTGCTAACAAAGCCTCTTAAAAGATAAAGAGCAAAATACAAGGCAAGGAGAGCATGCCTGGCAGGCAGACAGGAGCTGGCCAGTATAGGCCAAATTCTTTAGGAGTTGAGTTTCCGTTTGGGCTCAGCTTTCCCGCGGATTCTATACACCTAAAGAAAACAAACCGTAATCCTATCTGGGGCCCAGCACTCTATTTATTTCACCTGGTGAAAAGATCTTGCCAATTCCCCCACGCTGAAACCCAGCAGCTGCCCAGCAAGGGAGCTGGGCCATAAGTGTGTTCTGCATTATGGAAAAACTGATATTAAAATATAAATGTGGTCTTGCAAGGATGTATTTTGCACTCGTACTGTGTGAGACATTCTTCCAGGTTTCTCCACCGTTTTGCTGTGTGATTTGGATCCCACCCGGTGCCTCTCCTCAGCCTCTGGTAATCCGGTTTGGTTTCACAGCCCTAATCCGCAGATTACAAGGGGGGAAGTGCCCGGCTCTCACCTCGCAGCCGCACCTCTCACCTGTCTCAGGTGAGGAGCTGAGCACAGGAGGGCACTGACCACCATGGAAACATTATTTACACCTTTAAATTGCTCAGAATTAGAGTCCCCTCCCCTTCCTTTGCCTGTTTTTTGCCTTCACCTCTTCCTCCCTGATTCCTGTGGCTCTGGAGCAGCCAGGGCCAGCAGGGGCAGTCAGGGCTCNGCCGCCCAGAGCCCTGGGGCATCGGGCAGAGCTGCAGAAGCAGCCGCCCGCAGCACAGGCATGGGTGTGTTTCCAGCGAGCAAGGAGACAAAAAGCCAAACATTTTCCACTCTCATTTCTCTTTCCTGCGTTTTGTTACTGATACCTCCCCGTGGGCTTTGGGGCTCTGACAGACGAGCTCTGCAACGGATTAAAGGGTTACTGTGCTCAGCTGTCAGAGGTTGCCGAACCCGAGCGGGGTGGTGCAACCAGATCCTGCCTGTGCCCCGTGTGCTCTCCTGGCCTGAGCACCAGCCCCTGTGGCTGCCAGTGCAGGGATGGAACAGGAGCCATAGCCACAAGCTTGACCTTCCCGAGCCTCCCCATTTACAGCTGGGTTTGCCCTCAATCCCACTTGCCCTTTTGGACACATGGGGAGGTGACCCTAAAGCCAAACCCGTGAGCACACAAAGGCTCTGCTGCTCTGGCCTTCTGCCCCACAGCAGTGGGGCCGTGGGGCCTCTGTCTGGCTGCTGTGGGCCTGGGGAGGGCTGTTGAGGGGTCCAGCATCATTCAGAACCTTGCAAAGGATGGCTGCTCAAACCCAAGGGCTGGGTCACTGCAGGGTCCCATGCAGGCCCTGGCAGCTTGCCCCTGCCCACCCCAGCCCACCCAAACCCCATCCTGCTCTCCAGCTGGGGTTTCAAGCTGAGACCCTTCTGTATCCCCTGTAATTGGCAAGGGTCATAAAAGAAAAGCCTGAAGTATTTGCAGTACTACCACAATCATTCCAGGCTTTCTGTGGAGATGGATGCTGCTGACAACATCTCCATAGCTGCTTCCCAGGCTGATAAGTCACCAAGAATGAAGGAGGAATGGTGCAGAGATACCATCAGCATTTCCATGACGCGTTAATTCTTAAATATGACCAAAGGGAAGGGACCATTTTCCAAAACTCCCCCTTGCTGCAGCTTTGAGCAGAGTCCTGTGAGGAGATCTTGGTTCTTGCATTCACATTTGGGCTCATGAGTGACAACCTCAAGCCAAGCCTGTTCCCTGACAGCCCCAGGGCTCAGCAGGGTGGGGGCTCTGGGGCTGTGGGGTGCACTGGAATCAGCCCTGCATGGTGGTACCTCTTCTTCAAGGAGCCCCAAGAGCAGTCTGCATCTGGAGAGGTGTCACCTCTGTGCCACCCAGGNCCTCCCTGATTCCTGTGGCTCTGGAGCAGCCAGGGCCAGCAGGGGCAGTCAGGGCTCAGGGATCTGTCCTGTGGTGCAGGTCAGAGGTGGCGGGTGTCACCCATGGGTGCGGGATTGGGGTGGTCACAGCTCAC
>VYXF01004177.1:144089-159028 GCA_013397295.1 Polioptila caerulea
TCTGTATCCCCTGTAATTGGCAACGGTCATAAAAGAAAAGCCTGAAGTATTTGCAGTACTACCACAATCATTCCAGGCTTTCTGTGGAGATGGATGCTGCTGACAACATCTCCATAGCTGCTTCCCAGGCTGATAAGTCACCAAGAATGAAGGAGGAATGGTGCAGAGATACCATCAGCATTTCCATGACGCGTTAATTCTTAAATATGACCAAAGGGAAGGGACCATTTTCCAAAACTCCCCCTTGCTGCAGCTTTGAGCAGAGTCCTGTGAGGAGATCTTGGTTCTTGCATTCACATTTGGGCTCATGAGTGACAACCTCAAGCCAAGCCTGTTCCCTGACAGCCCCAGGGCTCAGCAGGGTGGGGGCTCTGGGGCTGTGGGGTGCACTGGAATCAGCCCTGCGTGGTGGTACCTCTTCTTCAAGGAGCCCCAAGAGCAGTCTGCATCTGGAGAGGTGTCACCTCTGTGCCACCCAGGGACACCTGAGCTTAGCTACTGTCATCCAGGAGTCTCCAGTACAGAAAGATGAAAATAAATGGTTGGATGGGAACACTGGATATGTTCTTACAACAGGGTTTTCAACATATGGGATGATCTTCCCAAGCCTTGATCATGAACAGAGAAGATGCTAATTTCTGGAGCCTCCTGGAGATGTGTCCTCACTGGAGACAGGGTGGGATTCCCTGTGGAGGAGCAGCAAATGCCAGAGGGGCAGGCTGCTGCTGGACACCGAGCTGGTGTGAACCTGGCACAAATGTCCTGGGAAGGGGCAGAGGACAGCGTGAGGCTGCACCCCAGAGCTGGGGAGCTGCAGCAGATCCATCGTCACACACAGTTATTAGATTAAGCAGTGCTGGGCAAACTATGACTTCTTGAGGAGCAGGCAGAGCTCACCAGCTGTTTAAACTGTGATGGCTCTCAAATAACAAGATTAGGCAATTGTGGGCTACAGGAAGGATACCAGCAATTACTGCCTGATTGGTAAGAGCTGTAATTAAAGTGCAGCGTCTTTCAGCCTCTTGGAGCACAAGTCCAGTCCACGCGTAGCCATCCCTACATTTGGTTCTCATTTATTTGCCTCTCCAAACGCAATCTCTTCTGGACATTGTCAGGGACATTCAGCAGCTGGTGCAGGATGTGGGCACAGATCTGGGCATGGGGCTGATGTGTCCTCAGGGGCTGCCTTGAGTGGATCCCACCTCCCACCTGAGTCTGCCCTCGGGCTTGTCCAGAACACTTGGTGCTCCTCTCGTGGCTGCTCTAGTCCCCAGTGTGGGGGTGAGCTCAAGGGAAAGAGGAGGACATGAACCAGCATCTTCTCCCTCTGTAACCCCCTTCCCTGCCAGGATGAGGTGATGCTCTGCCTGTGAGCTGCCTGGACATGCTGCCTGCTGGCCCCGGAGCGCTGAGGAGGGAATCTGTGAGATGGTAAAACGCTCATATGCTTGTAGGTTTGCTCATCTTCTATCTTTGGTGATTCAGTTTATGTTTTAAAATGTAAAAAGTCCTCCTACGTACATGATGTCTCTATTGTATAAAAATATCCGCCATGGTATTTCAAAATATCTCCCTTTCCAAGAGTGACTCCTCCCCGCCAGCCTCAGCCCCCGTCCCCACTGCTCATCCTGGCACCCCAGACCAGCCGGAGCACCAGGAGTGTGTGGGGACACTGGGAAGTGCTGCTGTCCCTTGGCTGTAAATGGATGCTTACTGCACCAAGGATGTGTTGTCTACCTGAGGGTGGTTAGTAGCAGTCCCCAAACGGGGTGAATTTAACCTGGCTGTGATGGAAGGCAGCTGCTGGCGCTGCTGCTCCTCTGCCTCGCTAAATGCGCTGCGGCCGAGCGATCAGTGTTTTCCAAAGGGAACCATTGATCACCTCTTGTGTTTGTTTATCCTCAGCAGACAAGTCAGTGGGACTTGTGGGAGTGGGATCTGCGGGCTGGGGGCTGCCCGTGCCAGGCAGTGCCCTGATATGCATCTCACTCCCAAGGGCTCCCTGTGTCCAGGTCAGGGTCTGGCCAGCCCAGCTGGCAGTGTCTGCTGTCCAGGCAGCACTGCAAGGATGCTCCACATCCATAAACTGCCCCGTGACTGGAGCTGGGGGCTCTGGACTGGCTGACTGGTCCATTGCAGCAGACCTGGTGATGACTCTGCCACCACAGCTCCTCTGCAGGTGCCCCAGCTGGGACTGTGTCACTCGGGATCCTTTCTGCACCTCACACCTCCAAAGGGACTCTCCAGACAGAGCAGTGGCACACAGGTAACTTGTTATTGTTAACTCTGAGCAGTAGTAGAATTCCCTTTTTGACCAAACATTTTGTTCACTGCAGCTGCTCCTGTGCTGGGGAGGGATGATTGTGAGAGGGGCTCAGAGTCACATTGCTTGGGAAATAAATCTCCCTGCCTGGGATTGTCAGGTGAGATTTGGAGTCCCAGGTCTGTGCTCTTTCCTCTTGGTTTGTGCCCTGGAACTACTCCAGATGGAGTTGCCCTTGCCATCCTGGCACATGGTCAGCTCAGCACAGTCTGCTAGAAATGATGAGTATTTCTATCAGAATGTCTTGAGGAAGGAGTGGGGGAAGAAGGAAGCTTTATCTTTACCCAGATGTTCATGATCAGCTGAGCAGTGGTGCTGTGTGGCTGTAAGGGCCATGGTGGATCTGCCTTGTAGGCACAGAGTCACTGCTCAGCCAAAGAGAGACATACTTTCTTTTTCCAGGGAAGTTTGCTTAGCTGGTGGCTCAGGGCACTGCACTGAGGGATGCCACAGCCTTCCCAGCAGTGGTGCCACTGTGGACAGTTAACACTGGAGAAATTCGTCTCTTGGTGGTTCAGTTGTTTCTGATTAACTTAAACACATGCACCAAGTCCAGGCTGTGGAGCAAAGCTGAATTTGTGGCTTGTGCACATTCCTCTGTGGTCCCAGGGTGGTGGCAGCCAAACCCCTGTGCTGCCTGCCCAAGACGCCTGCCTGCCCTGCATCCCTGCCCTCCCGGGAACCCTGCCTGCCCTGCATCCCTGCCCTCCTGGGATCCCTGCCTGCCCTGCATCCCTGCCCTCTTGGGATCCCTGCCTGCCCTGCATCCCTGCCCTCCCGGGATCCCTGCCTGCCCTGCATCCCTGCCTGCCCTGCATCCCTGCCCTCCTGGATCCCTGCCTGCCCTGCATCCCTGCCCTCCTGGATCCCTGCCTGCCCTGCATCCCTGCCCTCCTGGATCCCTGCCTGTCCAGGATCTCTGTCTGGTGTCCCAGCTGCCCAGCTGGATGGTGCCAGTGACCCTTGGTTGGGGACCCTCAGCTGGGGACCCTCAGCCGTGTACCCGGCTTGCAGCACAGCCTCAGCCCGTGTGCAGTGCTTTCAAGGGGCCGGGTACATATTTTTTTCCAAGATCCCATTTTCTCATGCCAATCCTTCAGCCGTCCTTGGGAACGCGGCTGCCAGCGCGGCGGAGGAGGGAGCCCGCGATGAGCGATGCCACAGAGCGACCCCTATAGTTAAGGTTACATGAGAATTTCTATAGGCTAAAAATTTTCCCAAACATTCACCTGCTGGGCTTAAATTTTCCATGCTTGTTGTTTGCCTGAAGGTGAATTGTTGTCAAGCTTGAGAAAAATTCCTCTGGCTGTGTCTGTGTTATGGGAGAAGAGAAAATACTCGCTTCCCACTGGAAAATCTTTAGCTACTTTTTCCCCCCTTCTCCTTCAGACAGAGCTACAGAAAATAGTCTGGAGTCTGAAAAGCCTCCGAACTTGGCCTGGCTCAAGCACCTCAGTGGGAAGATTAAAGCGAAGGAAAAAAAGGGATAAGAAAAATGGGAAACTGGGCAAAGGGGCTGGGGGAGGGCAGAGCTGTCAGAGCATGCTCTGTCTTGCCGTGATTCCTCTCTCTTTTTTTTCGGTGTTGCCTCGAGCAGCATCAAGAGCTCCGCGGTGGCGGCACCGGCGCAGATGGGGACGGGTTCGGTGTCTCGGGGCGGGCGGAGCTTGCCCGGGGTGGGGTCGGCGGGGCCGGGGCTGGTTTCGGCTCCTCACACCCTGTGCACACCAAGGGTCCGCGTCTCGGGCCTCCCTTCCATGCTGTGCAGCTTTGAGTGATAAAAACAAGGGGTGGGCACTTCCCCCTTCCCCAAAACCGGTGGTTAATCGGGGACAGGACTCCAGGCTGATAAGCGCTCTGAGGAATTTTCATGTTAAGAAACTTTTGTGACTTCTTGTGCAGTTGGTTGTTTGGTATTTTTTTAAGGAATAGAGTTCCAAGCAGGATCTTTGTTGATGAGGAGTTGAAGTTGCACCATCAAAGGAAGGAAATATGAAAAGGTGGATTCTTACACAGATTTTTCCTCTGTGGTGCTTATAAAATTTTAGAAAGTGATTTTTTTATTTTTAATAAAAGTACAGTTTGGTAAACTGGGCTAGACAGCAAACCGTGTAAGAACATGCACATCCCTGCATGTCTTGTCTGGGTTTTGGAAATCTGAAGAGTGTTTGAGAATGAGAGACCCCCTGAATGCATGGCCAGAAGAGCTGTGGGTCAGACAGAGTAAATGAGTTATTCAGAGGGTGCCAAAGGTGGGATTTACACTTGACTCTCCAATCCGAACTGGGAAAACCCTGTGGCACGAAGTGCACAAGCTGCTGGGTGCAGGGTGAGGATTGACTGCTGTGTTCTTGCAGTTATGCAACCAGAGCATCACATTCCTGTCATTTTTGCATCTCATGCTGGCTCCTGCCTTTGGCTGGCAGGTATTTTTTGGGAGGAGAGGTGATTCCTGCCTTCACCCCTCCCTCCCTCCTCCAGAAGCTGCAGGCTCTGCTCTGCCTCTCCCCGCAGGTGTGGTGGCCATGAGTTTTGGTGGTCACTCGCCCTGTGCAGGGTGTTCTGCACCGTGTGTGCTCCTGCCACGCTCTGATCCCAGTTCCTGGGCAAAACCTGTGGCAAAGAGGCTGCAGGAGCAAGAGGCTGCCGTGTCCTGCACAGGCATCCCACCCAAATCTCCCTCTCCCAGAGCAAGGAGTGCTCCTTCCCACCCCAAACCCTCCAGGTGCTTCCGTGCCGCGCTAATCCCGATCCCGGTGATGAGTTTATCGGTCTCCAGATCTTGCTCCGGCATTCCACGGCTGTTAATGTGTTTAATGCTGCTCTTCCCGCTGCTCCAAGCATCACAGGGAAAAATGAAACAATATCTGGGCAGTGCCCCTTCTCCACGCAGGGATTCCTGGGCCAGGGACAATGTTTGCATTGAGCACCAGTTCCCCGTTGCTGTCTGCTCCCGGAGAGACGACCTGATCCGGCGCTTGAAGTGGTTTGGGCTGGAACAGAACACGCCTGTGCGGAGAACAGCACAGGGATTTTAGTCACTTCTTGAAATGGGGAAAATTGCCTCATTTTTCAGCATTTGGCCTGCGATCCCACACTTCCTAGCTCTATGTAGGGATTAGTTCATACTTTTTTGGTATTTTTGGCCTGAAATGAACGCTCCCAGCCAGAGGAGAGATAATTCCACTTGTGCTGATCCCCCGGGGCACATGCAGAGCTGCAGAAACAGGAAATAGGAAACGTATTACATACCTTTTCCCCTCAATTTTGTTTTCATAATGCATGGAAAACAGCAGAGCTCTGAATTATTTGAAATTTTAGAGTTATTTAATATTTATTTTTAAGAAACAATCTCCCTTTTCAGGGAGGCCTCGTGGTGTCAGAGCAGCCGTCTGGGCAGCTCCAGCTCCAACTCCAGCTGGGGTGTGAGGGACCTGGGGGCTGCATGGCCCCACATGGGGGGTCCCTGTCCCCAACCAGCTGCCACTGTGAGTGTCACATGCCAGCCCTGTGCCTGGCAGGAGCAGAGGGCATTCCCCTGGCATCACTGCACTCACACATTCTTGAGTTCCTCCTTGGAGTGATCCATCCATGCAGAGCAGATCCTGGGCCCTGTGACCTGGCTCCCCACAGCAGCTGTATTAAAAACCCGGGACAAGGGGAGCCCAGGGACAAGGAGAGCCTGGGATGCCCACAGGACTGTCTGGATGCTGTGAGCCCTGCCCTCCTGCTTGCCTCGTCCTTTTTTCCATGTCTGTAGTAACTGCACGAGCCCGTTGGATTCCTGCTTCATGTTTGCTACAATGGAAATCAAATCTAATGTCATTTGGAGACCATATAAAAAGCAAAGAGCTAAAGAAAAGAATTAATGAAGAACTCATTATGCCAATCTGATGTTTTGGTTTCTAATTTTCTTCTCAAAACCCAGCCTCCCAGATTTGACAATCCATCTAATTATTGCTTGGCCTTTGGAGCGGTTTAACTGGCACGTGCTGGGACTTGGACAGTTTCTTATTAGCGGTGGGGAAAGTTGGGATTGAAAAAGCCTTGTGTTGTGTTGGTGTATTTCTGGGTGTCAGAGGCTTCTAAGTGCCTTACGTTTTTCCAATCCATTCTGCATCTCTCTAATTTTCAGGGCTTTCAACACTTTCTGGCGAGCAAAGCCTGTGGATAACCCGAGTAAATGACTTTTTCCATGAATAGAGATTGGCCAGGGAAAGCTGAGTGATAAACAGAATAATCCTTTTTGTGCTTTTCCCAGCTCCAATCTTCTTTGCACACCAAATAAACACTCTCAAGCTGCTTAGAGCAAAATCTCTAATAGGCTGTGGTGGTGCTGAGCAGGGCTTGGCTCTGTGTCAGACCGAGGGACAGGACAGTGGAATAAAGTCCTAAGATTTTTTTGGGAATTAGTTTACATACCCCCAAGCATAGTGTATTTTGGCACTTGGGCTGCATTACAATATAATCCACTAGCACTCAAAATAGCCTCAAAAATGGCTTTTTTGCTTATTTTTTTGGCTTTTCCCAGAGCCCTGTGTGAGCACAGAGTGCTCTATGTAGGGGACCTGGGACCTGCTGGGGTTTGGTGGCCGTCAGTGCCTTGTCCCCACCTGGGTCTGGCTCTGGGACACTGCTGTCACCTGCCAGCCCGAGGGGACCTGCTGCAACCTGGCTCTGGGACATGGGGAGTGCAGGCTGGGGATCACACCCTTGTGTGCTCACGGCCTTGGAAGCTTCATCAGCTTTGGGAATGAAAATGACTTGTTGTGTGAGGGTGGGGTTTTACCCAAGTGGATAAATGTAAACCCTTTGGGTCGGTGGGGGGGATGTCCGAGGGGTGCAGAGCTGGGGTGAGCTGCTCATGTGTGTTCAGGATGTTTGAGCTAATGCTTTGTCATTGTTATTGAAGAAACTGAACTAGTTTGAGCTTGGGGCTTCCAGATATCTCCTCAGAGAGAAGAGGGGTGAGGCTGCTGCCTGCAGCAGCAGCACAGGGAGATCCTGTCCATGCTCTTCAAATCCAGGGTTTCCATCCTGCAGCTTCTGCCTCTGCAAGTCCAGTAAAACTGCATTTCAAAGTGCCCCAGGTCCTTGGCCTGCAGGAATCCTCTCTTTATTGATGTATTAAGAGCAGCTTTGTAGAAATAACTTGTATAAAACCCGAGTATTTCTCATTCTCCCCAGTGGGAAATGAACAAACCAGGTAATGTTTGCCTGAAGCCCAGGCCAACCCCAGAACAGGTGGTGGCTGTTATTGTCAAGTAAGAAAATGATTTTGTAAGTAATTAGTTCAACCACTCAGCCTACACCTCTCTGAAGAAATACCCTTAAAATGCACGGAGCACATTGCCTGAGATGCATCTGCTCAGTGTGTGGTGATGTGAGGCACAGCCAGGTAAGTCTGCTCCAAAACAGCCTCTGTGAACCATGGCTGGAGCTGAACTATCCACATAACTGCTATGTTTGGCTAAAAAGAAATACACTCTTTGTTTCTGGCAAATAATTCAGAGTAATTTTTTTTTTTTTTGTGCGAATATTCCTTTGCAAAGATTCCAGACTGACATCAATAGTAACAATATAGAAAAGGAAAAAAAAACCCCATCTTGATCAGTAGTGCCTGAATAAACCAAAACCTGACAGAGTGTGTTTGTTCCCCATCTCCTCGGCAGGGAAGCGCAGGCAGGAAACCTGTGGAGATGTTTTTAAGGTGTTTACAGTGGCAGTGAGATGGACTTTTCACCAGCTGTCCGTGCCCAGCCTGCCCACGCCGTGGCTGCCAGGCTGGGGGGTCCTGTCAGAGGGGCCTCCCCTGCAGGTGCCTGGGGGACAGGGGGACAGGGAGGTCTCTGCCACCACCACTGCTGACCTGGAGCGTGGTGGAAGAGCACAGTGGCTGTGCAGGGTGACCCTGTGTCAGTGCTCCTCTTTGGGGGCAGTGTGTCCTGGGCTTAGATTAATCAGTGTCCCAAGAGATTGGGCACGGCTGCTTTAATCCCAAAATAGCACTGGTGGTTGTAGACGAGGGCCACCGCTGTCACCTCCTCTGCTCCCAGTCCCTCCTGCCCTGCTGGGTGCCTCATCTGTGGTGGGAGGCCAGCTCCCCTCCCACCCAGCCAGCACAGCACATCTCTCCAACCCATGGCAGAAAGCAAAATGCTTGCCTGCTTCCTATCTCCTCATTTTCCTCTGCTTTGGGCACCTTCAGAAGCAAAATGTTTCGGGACAGCAGTGCGGATCTATATTCTGTTGGAAGGGCTTGAGTCCTTAACTGGAGCTCTTCTGGTCTTCGGTCTGAGGCCAGATACCTCATGGCTCATCTGGGAAAGGCACTGGAAAACCAGGAAATTCATGATCTTGCAGTCTCTCAGGGATTAGATAGAACCAGGCTTTGGCCCTAATTAGGCTGGAGTGGCTCATGCTTCACTGGAGGAATCGTGCCCCATCCCTGGCTTGCTCCTGTTCCTACAGAGTCCTGCCCTGTCTGCACTGGTTCCTCTGTTAATGTGAAGATCCTTTCCCTGACCCTGCACCAGGGGCATCCCCACGATGGGGACAGAACTGTGCCAAACCAGGCAACAGGAGATGCTGATGGGAGAGTGGGGGAATCCTTGGCTTTTTCCGTGGTTTCCATGGTTCACTGTGTCCAGGCTCAGTTTTGGCAGCTGTAACTCTGCCTTCCTGGGGTCAGCAGGTGGGAGACCAGCAGGGTTCTCCTCTGCTTCCACCTGTCCTCTGCCTTCCAGACCCTCCTGGTGTACTCTGCACACTCTGAAGGTCTGGAGAGGCTCGCCCTGCCCCTGTGTGCTGGCAGGGGAGTTCAGGGGTCTGGCAAGGAGCACAGGCGTGCAGCCCCTTTCCGTATGGTCCCCTCACAGCCAGAGGGGCTGCCCTGCGTCACCGAGCCTGGCTGCTGTCCCTGGAGCAGTGTGGCTTCGCTGTGCAGTGATGCTACAGCCTGGAGGTGAGTGATGGAGAGGGGCGGCTGACTCAGCCCCTGCTGCTGCCTGGACATCCAGGAGTGCAGAGGAACCCAACTTTGAGAGTGTGGGGCAGAGCCAGCACCCTGCCCCTGCAGATCAATGCAGCCTTTCTTCTGGGAATGGTTTCCTGCAGCCTTCCAGCATAACCTGCCACTTGCTGGGTTCAGCCTGCGCTGGGAGGTTCATACCCAGACCCTGCTGAGGTTCTGTGCCAAGTGGGGAGGGAGGAGGTAAATGTGGTCTGTACAGCCAGCGCCGTGCTCAGGGCTGTCCCCAGTTATCCATTTCTGCAAGAAACAGTGTCTCGCTGCATTGTGCCTGGAGCCTGCTAATTAGCTGTAAGTGATATAATGCGACTGGGATTTCAGCTCAAGCGTGAATGACCTATTCCCTGCTCGCCGTGGCGCTTGGCATGAGCGCTGCTCACGGACAAAGCGTGCTGGGAGGCATCCCCTGCCCCGAGCCTCAGAGCCCGGCCCGCTGGCACCGAGCCTGACCTCACAAGCTCTTTGTTGCTGTGTCCCTTGTTCCTGTGGCCCTGGTGCTGCGAGCACAGAGCACAAGATCCTGGTTTGCCCCCCAGCCCCTGACTGGCACAGCTCTGGACTGACAGGCCAGGACGAGGCATTGGGATTAAATCAAATTTCTTTTCGGCTTCAAAAGAGGAAATTGATGGAACGTGGAATGTACTGAAGAGATAGGGGCAAGTTGCGTTTTGGGAAGGCTGTGGTGAGGTCACAGCTGGAGTTCCAGGTCTGGGGTTGGTGGAGGGGCTACTGGTGGCCCTGCTCTGTCCCACCAAGCCGGGTGTCTCACCCCAGGCACCCCGACTGCAGGGCTCCATGGGCAGCTGAGGCCAGGGGACATCCAGCTTCAGCAGGAGGGGAACATCAGGAGAGGGATGTTTGAGAACCTCATTGCAGATAAGCTCCACAGGGAGCTGGTGGTGCCTTGGACTCTCTGTTTCCTCCAGATTACCATGAATCTACCCCAAATTCTAGCTAGGTTTGCCACAGATACCCAAGGTGTTTCCCTGGGGCTGGATGAGCACACGAGGCTGTGAAGATGTGTGTGTGTGACCCTCCAAAAACAGGACAAAAATTCATTTGCAAAAATACACCTGGCAAACTCCAGCCCCTAAAATTAGAAGTGCAATTTGATATCTGAGTGCCAGCAGCAGATGAACAACAGGTCACACACAAATGTAAATTGCCACACGATTAACATTGGATGAACTTTTAAAATCTGGATGCCAACAGATGCATGATAAAATTTTCCCACAAAATAAACATAAAGGGCTTGTTCTTGTGCCAGTCCTCAGTTTCTGCTGCATGTTACAAAGGCAAGCTAATTGTGGGTAAAAATATTGAGCAGCAAATCCTCTTACCAGCAGAGGTGCAGTTTGCAAACCTGCCTCTGCTCAGGGTGATCCTTCCCAAAGCCAGAAATTCACTGTGTGCTAATCTGCTTGGCCAAAATTTCCTACTGCAGAAGTGATATTGAGTAAGTAAAGGATAAACACAAGAGCATGGGAAGATGAAATAGAAGGATACCAGTGGGTTCTGTGCTGTCACAGGACATTTTGGGAAGGTGTTTGTTCCAGCACATGCCCCACAGATTCACATGGCTGTTGGAGTGCTACCCTGGAGCACGCTGCCTGGCTTTCAAGAGGAGCCAGCCCTCTGATGATGCAGAAATCATTTTACTTATTGAAGCAGTGAATGTTAATGATTATTAATTGGAAAAGGCTCTCCAGGGGCCATGTGTGTGTGGGACTAGTGAGTGCTTTGCAATTCCAACATGAAATGAGTTACTCCACAGCATTAAAATGAGCAGAGCTCTCCCCAGCATCCCCAGCAAGTAATTGAATTGTTACTGCTTGGCACCAGCCTTTCCTATTCACTCTGCACTGATACCAGGAGCTGGGGCCCCTTCGCAGTGAGCATTCAACCTGAATTCAAGCTGAAATCCAGGTGGAGAGATATGTTTCCAGTTTCTCTCTAAAGCAGTTGCAGATTCACCCTGTGTGCTCTGGAGCTCCAGAGCTGTTTTCCCTCTGAGGGGTTTGAGCAGTGGTCACAATCACATGGGGCTAGCAGGGAGCAGTGACCCCGAGGAGGGCTGCAGGGACAGCTCCTGAGGAGCCAAGGTGGCCCCAGGGGTGAGGACAGAAGCAGCTGCAGCAGCTGCTGATGAGAATAGCTCCGTTTGCACAGAGGAACAAAGTTTTTGACGGCCTCTGCTTTGCAGGGTGTGCAGAAGCACCCACCCAGTGACAGGCTGAGCCCAGAGCAGCGGATCTGAGCTGTCAGGTACATGCTGCACAAGGGAAGCGGCGTGGGATGGTGCAGGATGGGATCAGCTGGAGGTGTGGGACTTGGGGAAAACTTGTCTTACAACAGAAATGGCCTCCGTAAGGCACATCTCTGTCCTCTGTGGAAGGGAAGGGGAAGCAGGATCGATAAACCAGTGGTGACTTTTAAACTGTGGGAAGAGGTCACAGCCAGAGGGACAACCCGACCTGCTCATCATGCAGAGGGGTTTGTGCTCCTGATGGGAAAGTGGCTGCTCCACTTCCCTGCCCACTGATGGAGTGACCTGGGGAACTTCCCAGCCCATGCACTGTAAACACAGCCCTAATTTTCTGGGGAATGGAGAGAAGTTGAGAACTGGAGAATTAAATGCCTGATGAAGGGCACGGGCTGGGTCCGTGGTCCTGCCGCCCGTCATGCCAGTGATGTATTGCAATAACACATCATGGGCTGGTGGCGTTTGGTGACTTACAGCTGCAATCTGTCACCAGGCCAGCGCTGCTGGCACCCTACATCAGCAGAGCTCTGGGAAGCAGCAGCACAGCAGGACCAGGCAGGGCACAGCATGCAGGGACAGCTGCCCTCCAGCCACCTGGCTTGGTCAGGACACTGGGATGGTACAGGCAAGGCACCAAGGGTGAGGGGTACTTTGTGGTGCTGTGGAGCAACTCTGGCCCACAGCAGAAATGCCTGGTGTGTGGGGAAGGCCCTGAGGGTCAGATACCCATCTCTGTGAGCCAGGGCACACCTTTGCATAGGCCTGCATCCCTGCTTCCACTGTCTTCTAGAGGCTGAAGGAGGCATGGCTTGGATTGGAGTGGGCAAGACATTCAGGGGTGGTTGGTGCAGGAGCAGCTGAGTCTCCATCCATCAAGGGACATCCAGTGCAGAGCAGAGCCCCCACCTCCATTGTTCACCCTGCAAAACCAACTGGCAGCTGAATGTCAGCACGGGGACTGTCCCTGGGGGTGACCCTCTGTGGGCTGGGTGGGTTGGCTGCCCACAAGGCTGTGGGACTGGCATGGAGAGGCAGCACAGCTCAGCACAGAGCCCTGAGGTCTCTCTCAGTGGAGGGGCTGGTTGCTCCTGGGCCCCATGCTGGGGTGTGCAGCCCGGAGCAGGACAGCCACGGCCAGGGGCTGTGTGGTCAAGCCAGACTCCTGTGGTTCACACCCTGCTGCTCTGCTCCCACACAAAGATTCCAGCCAGGAGTGGTGGGTGCAGCGACTTGAGGCAGACTTTGTCCCTGCCCGTGCAAATGGCAGCTCCCTGGGCTCTTCAGGCCGAAAGGCTGTGAGAAAAGGGGCCTTTTGAGAGCTACAGCAATTTTCCCGGTGAATAGGAGTTGCTGTTCCTGTAACACGAGTTGTTCACACACATGCAGTAATGTCCTGTTTGGGGCTTATGTAATGGGATGGAGGGGCTCCAGTGAGGGACCGACCCCGTGGAGAGGCACTCGTGCCGTCTCGGGCTGGCAGAATGAGCCGGACTTTTCCAGGCCCTGCTGAGATGTTCATTTATAACTCCCACCGTCTGGAAGAAACCTTGCCAATCAAAACACGCCACGGGTTTTCCAACGGGTTAGGAGCACTCCTCTCAAAGAGGGTTTTTGAGGGGGGCCCAGGATATTTGATAGGAGTTAAGCTGTAAAATTAGTTTCAGAGCAGCGGGTTGTCTCCTTCCCAGCACGCTTGGCTGGCGGCTGTGGGAGCATTAACCCCTCAAGGCTCTGCTCCCACCCTGCACCATGGGGGCACCGTGTCCACCCTGCTCCTGTGGGCAGGGGCAGCTGTGCCTGTGCTGGGTGGCTGGGCCATGCAGATGGATGGTCAGGTGATGTCCTGACTGTGGCCCCAGCAACTCTCCCCAGGATCTCTGGTGGGGTGTCCTGCTCCATGCTCCACGCCCCAAGCCTTTGCTCTGCAGCAGAGCCCTGCAGGAACATCTTTACCTGCAGTTCACGTTGTTCTAGACATGGTGAATGTACAAACTGACATGGCCACAATGCAATGGGCTGACCCCTGCCTTCCCCACGTGCCTGCATGGAGACAAAAACTGAGCCACCATGAGGCTGCATGGCCCTCGCTGGGAGGGCTGTGGAGCAGTGGGTGATGGAAGAGGGAGCATAGCAAATGCCATTTCCATTGTTGGGAAGCATCAGGAACTATTGGTCTTGCTCTTTAGCCTCTTTGCACATTCCTCCTCCAGTCCCTCCTGGGCTTGCTCAGCCCTGGCGTGAATTTTCCCTTGCAGCTGGCAAAGGCAGGACTTGCAAGGGAGAAGGACCTGGCTTGGAAGAATCTGAGCACCTGAAACACCTCAGCCTGGCATGGGCATTTGCAAAATCCTGGAGCCTGTCTTGGAGTTTAGTTGTGAAACGAATGATCTCTTTGTTTTCTGCTGAATGATAATGAATCACTGGAAACTTGAAACCATTTTAAGGATGAATAAATGACACCTTCTAAGCTCCATGTTTATCTACTATTCTGCTACCAGAGCAATTTCATAGCAGAGCTATCAATGAATTTAATTTACATAATGGTTTATCCTATACTTCAATATTTCAAACACACTTCATTAGGCAGCACCACCAGCAGTTCCACACTCCCTGATAGTTCCTGCAAACTTTGCTGAGAAACGCAGCCTCTCCACTATAACTAATGCTTTAAAATAGAAGGAAAAAAGTCCTCAAATTCCCCAGAGCAGTGTTCAAACAGCTTTTCCTGCTCTGCTTGCACAGAAGGAGCTGCCAATGGATGGGGGACTGGTGTGGGGACAGTGTTGGGGAAGACAGCAGTGCGGGGTCCGTGTGCCACAGCCTCCACCTGCATGTGAGGTTCCAGTGACAGGGAGAGTGCGAACAGCCTGGGACCAGGACCGGCCACCTCCAGAGGGGAAGGGAGCGGGGAGTGCTCCCAGAGGGCACAGCCAGCGTCCGCCGTGAACAACGGCCCCAGCGATCTTTCACTGAAGGGAAGCTATAAATAGGAATTCCTCCAGCTTCCAGGGGCCCTTACCGAGCAGCTCAGCCATCCTTGGGGGCTGTGTGCCTGCCACAAACACCGGCCGTGGGAGGGAGGGAGCGGCGTGTTTTGTTCGGCAAATAAAGTGTCTGCTGCAGGCAGGTGGGAATGTCGGTCCATGCAGCGCCGGGTGCCCGGAGTCCCCATCTGCTCCTGCTGGTCCCATCCCGCTCCTGCCGCCTCCATCGCGTTCCTGCTGTCCCCGTCCTATTCCTGCTGTCCCCATTCTATTCCTGCTGTCTCCATCCCACTCCTGCTGCCCCCATCCTATTACTCCTGCTCCGATCCCGCTCCAGCT
>VYXF01004177.1:159748-186283 GCA_013397295.1 Polioptila caerulea
CTATTCCTACTGCTCCCATCCCGCTCTTGCTGCCCCCATCCCGCTCCTACTGCCCCATCCCACTCCAGCTGTCCCCATCCTACTCCTGCTGCCCCCATCCCACTCTTGCTGTTCCCATGCCACTCCCACTGCCCCATCCCGCTCCTGCTGTCCCCATCCCGCTCCCGCTGCCCCGTCCCACCGGTGCCGCAGCCGGGTGAGCCGCAGGCTGTCGGCAGTGCCTGGCACGGCGCTGCCAGGCTGAGCGCTGCCTTTCCCCTGTGAGCGTGTGCAGCACGTGTGTCACATTTCCGATAGCATCCTCTTACATAATTTACAGCAAGGATAACATAAAGGTTATTTTAAAAAATAAAACAACCTCCTTTACATTTATTAAATTTGCTGGAGCATCCCATATGCACCTTTGCAAACTCCGGGATTACCCACAGGGGTCTGATCTGCATGTCACATTAGGCAGATGGAATATTTTATTTATTCCACCTAGGTTGTAATGGAGAATTTAAACCATTTGCTGCAACACGTTTGTGTTCCAGGAAACGGTGTTGGATGCTGCTGAGTGCCCTGACGCACTCGTGGACCTTAAACACACGAGATTGTTGGGAATGTGGAGCTCAGAGCAGCTACTCCTTGGTAAACATTTTTGCAGCAATATAAAGCAATTCTAGTGCTGCCAAATATATTTATGTTCAACTCCAGCTTCTATTCTTCGTTAAAATAGGGGTTTACTTAGAAGAATCTTTGGGGTTTGGTTTATTAATTTTTGCATTAAACTGAATTTCACACTTTTGACCATTAAAGCCATTGCAAGGGGTGGACATGAGGAAACTTTAACCATTGAGGAGTGTGTTCTTGCCTTTTAGTAGCCTGTCTGTGGAGTGTATTAAAGATTCAGCTGTGCTCTGATAAGAATCATGAAGGATGTATATGTTTGCATTGTTTTTGGCAAGAAACATCCAAATGATCTGTATTTATTATATAAAATTGATTTTTTTGGCATGCACGCTATTTTTCATGGATTTTGGCTTCATACCAACACAAACAGGGTGATCTTGAGCAAAGCCATGCATCTCTAAGGCTCTGTTTGGAGAATTTTTTAAAGAATCCGGGGTCATGGATTTGTCTGTGAATTTACTCTCTCTGCAGATCGCAGCAATGGTGGAAAACCACATTTCCAGCACGGCTGCAAGGTGTCAGTTGCTGTTCAGATTTCATCAAGGTTTGCAGCTGATCTTTGCAAGGGGAGCTCTGGGAGCTCAGGCTGGGGAGGGTTGCAAGGGGCAGGTGCTGTGGGGGGCTCGGACAGGGACAGGAGCCACTCGCCACTGCCAGCACGGAATCACAGAATGGTTTGTGTGAAGAGATCTTTGAGGCTATCCCATTCCCACCCCTTGCCATGGACTGCAACACCTTCCACTATCCCAGGCTGCTCCAAGCCCTGTCCAGACTGGCCTTGAACCCTTCCAGGGATGGGGCAGCCATCACCTCATGTCTCAGGTTCTGCTGCCAACAGGTTTTCTCTTTTTTAGAGAGGGATGAATTGCTCTGCCAGAGCTGTGTCCCCCAGGCACCTGCCCAAGCCAGGCATTTCTGCCACTAAGACCATTGTGGTGGCTCAGGGAGGTATCAGAGGATGCCATGAGAAGGACCCTGGCTGGAAAGTCCTTTAAACTCCTCTCTGAATTGCAGAGATATTGACACTGCAGGCTGCAGGCCAGGCCCTGTGAAGCCATTCTGGGAAGGATGGAGCTGTGTCCCCTGTGCCACCCACGCTGTCAAGTCCAGTGTCAGCCATCCATGAAGAGGTTGGGGATTTGCTGGCACCAAGAGCACTGCAGGTCAAACCTGGCTGGATCTGCCGAGGGTATCAGGAGGACCTGGTGGGAGCTTGGGTTCTGAGCAGGTTAAATCTGTGGTTCAAAGAAGAGCAAATGCTTGTCCATGTCAGGATTTGGTTGGAGCGTGGGACAGAGCATGTCACCTGCAGTGTCCAGCCTGGGGGACCCTGGTTTGTCACCGGAGAGCTGCCCCAGCCCCTCCCCAGGCCGTTCATCCCCCAGAGTGGGACCCAGCTCCAAGCCCACGGCAGTTTCCGTCTGCTGTTCCGAGAGACATCAGGCTGGAGCCCGCAGCCACTTCCCCCGCAGATGATGGCTATTTCGGTTCCACAGGTGGTGTTAATACATTCCTCTTCAGACTCCACTTCCTCGTGCAGCCGAGTACAATGTAAATATCGGCTCAGTTGTCGTTTAAAAGGGAAGGAGGACTTGAACAGGCAGAGAAACCCCAGGCTGAGATTTCAGCCGTGGCATCGATCACAGACATCTCACACTCCTCCGTTAATGTCACTTTATTCTGCCAGCTCCAGAAAGCTGCAGAGGACACGAAGATTGTCAGTGGGGAAAGCCCCGTGGCTTTTAATGTCTGGAAAGTCACTGCAGGTGCTGGAGGCTGCTGTCCCACACGGGTCTGCCAGAGCAGTCAGGCCCCAAAAACCAGCATGCTTCAGCCCAGCAGAGTGGGGGTGATGAGGCAGACAGGTCAGGGCATCAACAGCTTCATCAGGGTGCTGCTCTGAGACCTGCTGGCATTTGGAGGCTTATTTACAACTTCTCCACACTTTTGTGCTGGGTACTAAATGAACAGCAGTACCTCATAATGCCCTGTCCCAGCCCTGCCCCTTCTCACTGAAGCCCCAGGAGCAGGATCTGATCAGTTTTGACAGAAACTAATTAGGAGGAAATCCCAGATCAGGAGGGGATTGGGTGGTAGGGACCAGCTCACTCCTCCAGGCAGGGCAGTGAGGGGGTCCAGGGGCTTGGCATCATCACCCTCAGCTCTGCTCCCTCAGCTCCAGACACATCAACATTAACCTTTTTGAATTTACTTCTCTCTCTATTTTTCTCTTGTTTTTTTAAGAAAAGACAGAGTGAGGCAGTTCACAGATCACTCTGACTCGAAGAATGTGCTTGTCCATGGGGGTGATCAGAGAAGGGAACATGGAATCCTGGAGGTTGACTCCTGCCACCCATACACCAGAATTGTGATTAAAATCGTGTGTCTCTTTGTATGAAGGTGTGCAGTAAAGGGAAGTGTCGGTTAAAAACTCAACACACTTCTGCTCTGAGCCTTGCTTTGAACCATCCAGCCTTTTAGAATTTTCTCAGTAAGAGTAAGGGTCACATTTTGGATGGAAATGGTGACCTGACTGTGAGGAGAATCCAGGGGGTGTTTGGAAAGGTGCTGTGCAGAAAGGTACTGGCTGGGGCGGAGGCCATGCAGCCTCAGCTTATTTCTAAACATCCCTCAGAGAAAGGCATTCTCTTGGAATTCATGATGATAAAAATGTAACTTGTATGTCTTGAAAAACTCTGTTGAACCTGGAAAACAGCCCTCCCGGAGACTCTGAGCTCTTGCCTTTCAGAACATTGTTTGTGGAGATAAAAATATTTCTGCCACACTTGTCACATGTATTTGAAAAACATATTAATCATTTAAACAAATATTAGCTCCGAAAGCCTATAAATACATTCACTGGGAGGAATATACCCTTTGTTGTAATATTACAATGAAAAATATGCTAATATAGTTGCCTAATTGCTCGTGTTTGAATAACCTCTTTTGTGACAATAAATGTTTGTGGCAGCATCATTCAAACACGAAATGGAGAATCTGGTGCCAGTGCAGATTACGTGTGCTGCTGCCACCGCTCCTGATGTGAGAAGAAAAGTGTCTCTTCCCCCGTGTCTGGGAGCTGGTGTGGTTGGAGAGCAGACGTCACGGTGGATATCATCAGCCTGGCGCCGTGCCCGGGCCCAGCAGCCGAGCACGGGCAGGGACGCGGGACCAGCTGCTGCCCAGGCGGGGGCTGCTCCGGGCTCCTGGCATGTGGGTGAGGTGGTCAGAGCCCTGGGCGAGCAGTGCAAATCCAGAACCAATGCTGGCAGCTGGGAAGATCCAAAACTTCGCCGTGTTTAGCTGGAAAACAGGCTCAAGGTGAGCACCTGAGTGGCAGAGGTGGATGCAGGTCAGTGGCTGCTCACTGCCAGCTCGACACTGCCCAGGGCTGAGCTGCCCTGTGCCAGCCTCACCTTGCTGTGCCCACTCAGGAAACCTCCCACCAACCTGGTGCTGGTTTTAGACTTCCCTTTCCTCTGCTGCTGCGTGCATTTGCAGCTGGCTGTTGGATTTGCAGAGGAGCCTCCAGAGGGTGACACAGGGATAAAGCCCGAGGTGAGACCAGGCTTCTGGGGACCTGCTCTGAAGCAAAGTGCAGGTGTCTCTGAGCACAGCCTGTTTAAGCAGCTTCTCAGCTGTAGTTTCTGCTTGTGGGGTTCTCAGTGACACCATTCCCCCTCTCCTCATTGGTCCTGTTGGCCTCACCAGCACGCTGCTGGCTGCTGAGACTTTTGGTCAATGAAACTCTCTGCAGCTGAGCCCCTGTGACTCTTGGGGGCTGGGCAGAGGCACTGGGGGGCTTTGTGTACAAATTCAGTCATTCTGTTTGTCCTTTTTAGCCTGACTGCACCTTAAGAGTTTAAATAACAACAGAGTGGAGAATATTCACGGGCACTTTGCAGAACCCCTCCTGCCCTTTCCCAGGGGATGCCCTGTGCTGGGAGCCAACCCTGCAGGTGCCATGTGGCACATCCCAACCATGCTGGCACGGTGGGAGCAGTGCCAGCTCCCAAAGCCTCCTCTATGCTCCTGATTCCTACAGCCTCTGGCTCATGGAGATAAAGATCTGGGCTCTCTGGTTACAGCTGCGGCTCTGGGTCTGGAGCAGAATGCCACAGAAGGGTGGATTTTCTCCGGAGATAAAATGATTTGGGGCGAGGAAGAACATTGTTGTGAACAGTTTGTCACATCCTCTGGCTCCATGGCATGACTGAGACTGCTACTGGTGTCTGCCACTGGTGGAAATCCCCGTGCACAGACACAAATGGGGAGGTGACTGTAGTTTGACAGGAGTTGATGTCCCCAGCAGAGTTCCTCAAAAGGGAACTGGCTTCCAGAAGGAGAGATATGGCTCAGTATGGAGTCATATTATCCACTAGTCCTAGGCTGGGGATGAAGGGAGGTCTCTCTCCTACCCCTCCTCTGCCTTCAGCAACACAGAGAATGAGGAAGACTTAAATGTGCAGCGCTTAAGGAAAATACCATAAAGTCCTCCTGAAATTCCCATCAAACTCAATTAGCAGGGCAATGATACACCTAAACAACTGCAATGGGTTGACTTTTTATGCTTTGCTGGAGGGCTTCCAAGTTGATAATTAAATTGCACTGGGCTGCAAGGTAAGTGGCTGCGAGTGTCTCTTGTGCAGCAGCTTTGGAGGTGGATGGCCAGTGGCAGGGACCGTCCCCAGCCAGGAGGTCCACGGGACTGAACCCTCTCCCTGTGCTCTCAGCCTGTGCACAGCCAGGTGGAAAAGTGCTTCCTGCAGGGCTGGGCTGGGCATTGGGCTCCCCATGGGCAGCCCCTGGCTGGAGCAGCAGCTGTGGCAGGTGGGGGCTGCAGGAACCTCTGAGAGATTGGGAGCCACGGGAGCACAACTGAAACAAACACACAACCAGCGGTAACAGTGAGGAGATAAACGCGGTGAGGTTGGCAGAGTTCATTAGGGCTGTTCCTGCCGAGGTGAACAGGGAGAGCTGTGCTCACTGTGAGCTAAGGGCTGGGAAAGGCTCCTGCTCCCCTCCCCGTGTGCTTGTGGTGGACTGGGAGAGCAGGATGATGCTTTTTGTAACAAACACTTTGCTTTCCAAAAAATGTACTTCTGGGATGAGTGACAATATTTGTTAATGTGGATTTAATCTGGTGACTAGCAGGACAAAATGAAAAGTGAAAGGGGTATTTTTGGCAAAACAAAGGCTTGGTTTCAGCTTTGTCAAGATGAAGCATTTAAGCCTTCTGTTCTGGAAAGATGTTCTGCTCTGAGATAAAACTCAGTTTGGTCAACAAAAGGACAGGGGTGGGAAGGAAAGGCAGTGTCCAGACCTCACGAAGCAAGTAAAGCTCCTGAGTGGCTGGTCAGGAGGTTGTGACTGGGACAGTGACAGCATCTGCCTCAGTGCAGAGGCCCAGATGCTTAAAAATAAATCACTTGAGATACAAAGAGGTGGCTGCCGGGGGACTGCAGGTGGGCTGCCTCCCTCTGCCAGCCTCCACCTGCACTGAGGGTGATGCTCAGAGGCAGAGACCCCCTACCAGCAGCCGAGGGTGGAGGGGAGCAGAGCTGGCGTGGGTGAGCAGGATGAAAGGGCACTCCATAGGTGTGAGCTCACCTTGGAGGCATCCAGACCTGGCCAGGTCTCTCTCGTTCCTCTAAAGCATTTGTCTCTGCTGGTACTGCAGCCAGGCTGCTGCATCCAGCACCTTGTTCCTGCTCTCCTTTGTGCCCCGATGCTCCCAGACCCCATCTGTTATTCTGCTAATCCTTCTTGTCCTGCTTGCTCCCTTCTCCTTTGACTCTGAGACCCAGAGTTCGGCTCAGCATGGTGAACGTTGCCTGAGTGAGGCGTCTCATCTTGCACATTTGGGTAAGTCAGCCGTGGAATTATCCTATAATGTGGAAATCATACAATTTCTCTCTGATCTTCCCTGAGCTGAGCATTTCATCTCACTTCTACCAAATGCAGCATGACTAAATAGGCAAGAAAGGGATTTGAGCCCTTTTGTTACTTAAAATGTGAATTAGATGTTCCTGAGGGAAGTTTGTGCCGCATTTGCAAGTTAAAAATGCATCAATTATCTGTACATGGACCCCTTCCCGAGCAATGGAGGAGCAGAGCTGGTGCCTTCAGAGGACCCACCACCCACAGAGGCTCTTGCTTGCAGGTGGCATCCTGTATCCTGGGTGAAATGCATCCTCCTGCTCAAAGGAGGGCTGGCTTTGAAATCAGGTCTAACTTCACAGCTCGAGCAGGTTGTCCTGGGCCTTTTTTCCAGGTGAGTTGTGAATATTTTCAGGGATGGAGAGTCCACAGCCCTTGTTTCAGCACCAAACCACTCTCACTGTGAAGGACTGCTACGTTCAACTGGAATTCTGCTTTTCATGCAGACTGCACTCACAGAGAACCAGTTGATGTTTTGAGAACCAATGTTGTCCCATAGGAAAAATAGGACAGGCTTCCTCTGCCTGTCTTTCTGCAGCTGGGTCTGAGCTGCCTGTGTGATTTTGGGAGAGCTGAGGGCTGTGCTGTTTCTCTGGCACCCCAATCCCTGCAGGATTTTCTTCCCTGGTCACCTTTTCCACTCCCTGGGTTTGCTCTGTCAGTGCCAAAGTCCCCCCAGTGAGGTGCTGCTGCTCGGGGCTTGGTGTTGTCTCTGTTGGCACATCCTGGGGCTCCAGCTGTGCTGGGGGATGCTGGTGTTGGAGCCCATCTCCATCCCACAGCTGGGTTATGGGGACACGGGTGTCACCTACCCTGAGGGAGAGCTGGGATCCCAGCTGCCTGCCAGGCAGGGATCCAGGTGCTGGGGGAAGCAGGAGGTTTCTCCAGAGCTCCACAGCGAAGGCTGCGCCTTCCTGCCTGCCCAGCTGTGAGGCTCTGCAGCCATTGGGAAGGATCCCAGCTGCTGGAAGTGACAATTTGACTCAACAAGCTGAATAGGGAGCTCTTCCCAGTTCCAAACACTCTTTCTTGAGATGAAAAAGGTTAAAGAAACCCAGCTGCTTTCTGAGTTCAGCTGAGCTGGAGGGTGGATAAAGGTTCCCTGGAATGGGAGGGGGTTACAAACGTTTTGTCTGCCTTTCTGGAAAAATGTTCTGGCAGTGTTATCTCTAAACAAACACAGTTGGTGTGGGGAACAAGCATTGGGGTATCTTCAGCTCTCTCAGTGCCCTGGGCTCTTGGCACTCACCAGAGCCAGAGGGTGACGGCCTCAGCAGAGTTCCAGCTTCAGTTCCTGGAATCAATGGCTGTGAGAAGATGTCAGTTTTCTTTAAGAGGAAGTGGTTTTTGAGAGCTCTGCTCCCAGATTCTCCTAAGGAGACGTAGTCCTGATCTCTTGAAGTGGCTACACACAGGGAAACCCCAACTGCTTCCAACGGTGAAGCACAGAACAAGTTGCACACTGGAAATTTAAACCAACATTGATTTTTGTTGTGTCCCTTTAAACCTGATCTAGATAGAGTTGCACAGGGCACTCCTGGGACAGAATTGCTACCACCTAATTGATTTTGATTTTATTTTCACTGCAGCAGTGTAATTATGAAAGCCAGCCGTAATTATTGAAACACAACTAGAAGTATTTCATTATTAAAATACCCCTATGACTTATTATTAATTCATTAAATAAATTTGGATTATATCCCTCAATAATTAATGCACTGAAGTTTATTCTGTGAACTCTTCCTTTTACTCATAATGTGTCAGCTGTTGGTATTAAAGAGAAAAAATTCCCACCGAAGTATCAGAAAAAATAGACAACTCATTATAAAGGGAAGTGGGACCAGGGGGCTTTGGTCTGGTTTGAAATGGGTCTCGTGGGAAACAGTAGAGCTGGGCTGAGTCTCTGCAGCTCAGCATTCATTTGGGGAACATTCCTGCAGATCCTGAAGTGCTGCTCAGATCTCGCCTGCACAGTGAACGTGGATGGTGCCTCAGGTGCTGCAAGGGGAGGGGGTTTGGTGGCTTCTGGGGAGGGGAACATCGCTGGCAAAGAGGGAACTGTTTTCCTGAAACAGAGGGAATTTGGGCCAGTGCTGCAGGGTTGGGTCTTGTGGTTTTCCCTCCTGCATCCCCAGCTCGGGTGACAGGGTGAGCGAGGCCATGTCCCTGCTCATGGTTTGGCTTTCAGGGAACTGAGGTCTCCCAGCAATTCTGAGGCTGCTGCCAAGTGTGCTGGGGCTGTCCTGGGGGCAGGACCTGTGGGTGCCCATCCCAGGGCAGCTGCAGGCTCTGTGCATGCATCTCACCCCCAATCCCTCTGGCAGCACCAGAATTCTCTAGATGTGAATTTCTCCCTCCAGCTGCAGGATCCACACACAGTTCCCAGTTGCAGTCCTGAATCCAGGCAGAAGTATGTGCCTGGATGGAGCAAACCCAGGGCTTTAGGGATTTGCTTGGCTTTGATGGGACTCCTCTGCCCAGGAAGCACTGGGAGCCCTCAGCAGAGCACATCTGTAATGGCATTTCTCCCCAGCTGTGCTCCTGGGAAGGCTTCACGGGTTGGGCTGGCACGGGATGAGTCTGAAAGACTCAGCTTTCCCACTCAGCACATCTGCGTTTCACACGTTGCTTTGGATGGGTGTTTATAGGGAAAAACAGACAAAAACATTGACTGAAGAAATGTATTGATTCAGAATCTGCCCTTGTGCTGTAGAGCTTGAGATGGGGGAGAGATTTCAGTGGATTAGTTGAAACTGGATGCTGGGAAGCCTGTGTGATGTAACCTGCTCGGGATTAAGGTAAGATGCAGGTGTTTTGGTGGTGGTAGAGCTCTCAGACTGCTCAGGTTGTCACATCCTCTTCCAGGGGATGGACAGTCTGAGCAGAATCACAGCTTTCCCAGCTCTGCCTGGTTTCAGGAAGTTTCTTTTCCTCCATTTCCTTCTGTCAGACTGAACTTCTTTCAGTCTCTGCCTCTCCTTTGGAACCTTTCTCAGAGCCTAATTTTTGCGGAAGGAGTTCTGTCCTCTCACCCCAGCATCCCAATTGTCCCTTTCCCATCCTTCCCTGCACTGGAGATGGAATGAACTCTGGTTTATTCCTCATGATTTGTGCTGTCATGGATGGAGGAATTTGCTCTCAGGCTAAGACCCTAGTGACCCTCTGCCCTTTGCCTCTTCTTCCTCTCCCTTTCCTGGCCTATGTCTCTCAAGGACAACCCTCAGTGGTTCCAGAGTCAGCCCAGCCAGCATGTCCCTGAGCTGAGTCCCCCTGGAACGTGGGACGTGGACTGGAGGCAGCACTGGTGGCAGAACATGGCTTGGGAGGAGTCACTGGTGCTGGAAATGAAACCTGCTTTTTGTTTGTAAGGTAAACCTCATCAGCACCTGATGTTAAGGACAAACTTGTGCTTTCCCAGCCTCCCTCACACTTCCTTCATGGTGGAGTTTAATTATCAAACTGAGCTGCAGAGCAGCACCGTGGTTCTCACTCCAGAATGCTCCTTTTCCAGCTTCCTGCGATTCTCTCCGACCTCAGAGGGTAAAGCACTTAAGTTGCCCTTGAAGACAAAAAGAGAAAGTCTTGTTTGAGGTGAAGCCAGTATCTATCCAATTTTCAGCTGCCGTCACATCGAAATGAGAAATCTGAGGCAGAGCCAGGCACAAATAGCTGATAACAGACTTTCAGGTGCACCTCTTCACTTATCGCTTCTGGGGTCACCTCTGTTTCTAAAGACTTGTTTTCCTTAAAAAAAGATTGCTTAGGACATTTAACCGTGTGGTGTTGTGATAACAAAGCCCTGCAAGGCGTTAGTTCTGTGCCTGGGCTGCTGCAGAGACGCTGGTGTTCCTGGATGATGGTTCCACAGATGGGATTGGATGGAGCTGGGAGCAGCTGAGCCCTCCCTGGGTGCTCCATTGCTGCTGCCAGGGCTGGGTCCTGGGCATTGCTGTGACTGTGACTGTGACACACTGGCAGCTCCTTGCTCCTACCCAGCTCTGGTGCACATCTCTTCCCTCCCCAGTGAATTCTTCTCTCCCATAGCCCCCTCAGGATGGATCTGACCCCCCTGAGGGCCCACAATAAGCCTAGCCCAGCACAGGAGAGAGTTCTGGACCAACAGAGGCACAATTTGTTCAGAAACTGGGCGTTTGGCACGTACAGAGAACTGCACACAGACTGGCGCACAGATTTGTTTAGCAAACAATAACCTGTGTTTTGTGCATGAATAAATAATTAACCTTATTTAAAAGAAGAAAAACCCCCAAGTTTTGCTGTCTGCAAATATCTCTTTCCCTGCCTGGGCTCCGTGGTTTCCCTGAGCCCCTCAGGAGTGTGTCCTGTGGTGCAGGAGGTGGCACCCCTGGCACTCTCCTTTGCCAGCGCTCGTCACCGAGGGGATGCAATGCCCAGCAGAGTTCCCCCATTCTCCCTCTGAATGCTGGTGCCAGATTCACAGCCGAGTCGAGGATTGTGTCGGGTGCCTGGATGCTCCCGTGGCTGCTGCTGGGAGCAGGGGAGCAGACAGCCCCCATCACCTTCCCCCCTTGGCTGCAGACTCCATTCTCACACTCCAGCACAATGGTTTTCTGTGCTGCGTTTCCTCATGTCTGCTCTAGCCCAGATTTCTGTGGAACAAGCAAAGCCTTTCTCCCATCTGCTCATGAGATCATTCCTTCATCTGAACAATCCAGCTCTGAGGAAGCTTTTGTGGACAGCCAGCCTCCAAGCACTCTGTTGTGCTCCACCATTTCTGCTCCTGCACTTAACTAGGCTCACGAAACGCGGTGGGTACAGGACGTGTCAAGGTGCTGCAGCCTTGCTCAGCTGGGTGAGGCATTCCTGGCTCCCCACACACGTGGCCCAGCAAATACATTGCTCTTGGCCTGGGGACTGAATCCTGCCACAATCCAGCATTCTGCCTCCCAGAGGCTTTACGTTTGGAATTGGCTTTTTGGTGCTGAGGATTCTGTGGGTTGGGTGTGGTGGGTTCTTTCCACTGAGGAATGAGCTCTGAAGGAGCAGACAGGACCCCTGGGAGTTCAGCAGGGGGAGGGAGGCCAGCAAGTCCTTCTCTTGCTGGGGAGTCACCACACCCACCAAACCATGTGCTGGAACAGCAGGCGTGGGACTCGGAGACAGTCAAACATGCACCTTCCTGTGCCAGGGAATGATCCTATGTATTTGTGGAGTTACTGAGCACTGAATAGCCCCATGGTACTGCACGGTTCACCAGAAAATATTCTGCCACTGTCCTCCCAGAGCTGTGTCTGCTCTGCCTCTTGCTGATGGGGCAAAGAAGACACAGAGACAGCTCCAGTGGTTGCTTGGTGTCATTGAACAGCCCCTCAGCCCCTCGGTGAAGGGGTTGCTGAGCCTCGGGAGGCTGAGCCTTGTGGGCAGCTGGTGTCTGGAGCAGCCCTTGCCCACACTTCCTGGGCTGTCCTTCTGCCATCTTTCATCCTTTTCCACTTCAGAACCATTTCTCTTTGGTGTCAAGAAATAACAAAGGACCCCCAGCAAAGGACCCCCAGATCCCAACCTGATTGGAGATGAATGGGGTAAGAGAAACAGGAGGAATTTAGGTAATGTGTGACTTAAAGAAGGAGAGCCAAGAATGTCATCCTTGGAGAAGGAAAGGAGAACTCGCAAGTGTTTTCATGCTGTTGTTATTTTCTATATGTGTTTTAAGCCAGGTTTGGCTCCTGCCCAGACCTCCCCTGTTACAGCACATGTACATTCAGCCCATAGCTTGGCTACAGCCCTTGACCTGGAGAAAAGGCCTCACTGCTTGCAGCAATGACCTCCCGCCCTTATTTCTTCTTCAGAGTTCAAGCTCCTCCTGCCTGTGGCATCAAGTTTCCTCATTCCTATAATATCCTTGCTCATTCCAGTCAGACATATTCTTGTCTTCTGTGTCACTTGGAAGCCAGGTGTCACTCCATGGACTCAAGAGAACCCTGAGTCTCTTGGAGGTGAGGAAGGCACGACATGGTGCTGACTCACCACAGCAAAGTGGATCTTCAGCTGCACGCTGAAGTGTTGGGTGCCAGTGGCAGGTCACTCATGGTGGGGTGTCTCCCCATCCACCAACCATGGCACTACTTCCATGCCTGGTGGACGGGCTGTGTCATCAGCCACTGTCCCCACAGCCTGCCCCTGACCTGGCACCTCCCCCAGTGCTCATCGCAGGGACCTCACAGGCTTGGCATTAATGTTGAATCCCAAACAGTGACCAGGCTCCAGGCAGAGCTGCTTCTTCATTCCATCATCCACCAGTTTCCAGGGCCAAATACGAGTCAGAGAAAAGGATCCTCCATCTGCGCCTTGGCAAACGCGCAGATGCAAGCCCAGATGGCAGCTCCCACTCTGCCGTACCTTCTCCCTGTTCTTTTCACGGTGCCGAAGCCTTCTACAGAATCAGATGCTGAGCATGTGTTCGCTGGTTGTGTGCAGGGACTGGAGCTCCTGTTTCAGCACAGGGACAGGATGGAAGGGCAATAATTGGTGCTGATTGCTAATTTGAATAGTTGGGGCTTTTAGCTCCAGCATCAGCACACCTACCTTTGAATATGAAACAAGGCCATGGCATGGCAGCTTGCCAGAGGATTTTGACACCAGTGCAGCACATCGCTCTGAACTAGCCAGGCTGGTCTTGGTACAAGCTGGTCTGGGATCCAGCCTGGCTCAACCCTGCACTGTGGTAAGTTCATGGCAAAATGTCCTGGGAGTGCTGGAGCAGAGCTCTGCCCGATGCTGCACCTCTGGGTGGCCAGGACACCCTTGGAGCCAGAGCAATTATCCAGCTAATTCCTGCCGCGGAGCAAGGCGGGCACAGCGCCTCACAGGCTGCTTCCATCGTGCTGGCACTTGCCAGAGAAATGCTACTGATCCCGTGCCAAGGGCGATCCCTCCTGCAGCTGGGCCGTGCCCATGCCAGGCCAGCCCATGCCACCGGCCAGGGACATGCTGGAGCTCTGGAACGCGTATGCCCTGCTCCGGCTGGCGTCAGCCAGGGACATCTGTGACCCCCCTGCCAGCCCCCAGGGAAGGGAATACCTGTCAGCGTGCCAGAGCCCTCAGATGTCTCTTTCTTATGGGGAAGATTTCGGGATAAAAGGTTCAGTCTAATTTATTCCATCAGTGTAACAGTTAAGCATTCAATTCCAATATTGGAAACAGCTTTGCCAAAAAGCAGCGAAGGGAAGGCAGTGAAGACTGTCTGAGCTCAGTGTGCTCTGTGACCCACGCTGCCCCTGCCCCAGTGACTTGTTGGCTCTGGGGTCCTGCTGTCAGCCCCCTTGACATGGGGATTCCCCCCCTCCAACACACAGAGCTGGTTCCTGTTGCTATTTCCATCAGAGGCAATTCTCCCTCCCTGTGCTTCAGCCTCTCCCTCTCCTGGAGACCAGCTCCTCAAACTGGCCACGCACAGTCCAAGTTCTTGCAGAATGGGAGGTCTTTAACCTGTTTTTATCCTGGTGCTCCAATACCTGGAGAATAGAAAAGTAAATGTTATTTTTGAGAGAGGTGAATCACAGAGGAACTTCAGCAAAGGTGAGGGAGTGCCAGAAGCTGTTGCTGGGCATCTGTACCCAGGCATTTCTGATGTCAGAGGAAGGAAAGAGCGAGGCTAGGGAGAGGAGCTGTGGCTGGATGAGTGAACACAAAAGCAGATGTATGGGAGAGCTTGGGACAAACCCCAGTGCTGGAGGCACTGAGTGCTGGGACCTGCTGGGGGTGGTTGGTGCTCCCACTGCCACTGTCTGCCTGTGAGGTTTGCTCATCATTGTTCTGGACCAGTGGCCCCTCCTGGAGATCAGGGATGTGGCTGTGCCTGCTGGACTCCAGCCTGTGGATTACAGGCCTCCAGGAGCACCAAATTCCTCCAATTTAAATAAAGAAATCCCGAGGACAGGAGTTTGTAATTGAAATGCTGAGAGATGCTTTCTGCTGGCATAGGAGGGTGCAGTGCTGTAATAAGCCGTCCCTCCCTGGCGCTGGGAGTTATTGAGGTTGCTCCACATCTATGACAGTTTAATCAGATCCTGAAAATCAGGGACATTATATTTTGCACCTGCTCATGGAAAAAAAAAAAATGAATGATGCGGCTCCCCATCATGGATCTTTTATGCACAAGGCAGGCTCCCGAGAGCACATCATCCAGAGGGGAAATGGAATTACACCACAGATGAAGACTAAGCCCAGAGTGTGACTGAATGTCACACTGGGTGGAAAAAGAGCAGCTCTTCTCTCCCCTATCCAGCCTCGACAAATGAGAAGCAGGGGAAATTTGTGAAGCTTCTTCCAGGGAAGAAAGGAAGCTGCAAGCTCCAGATACAGTGGGAGATTTTAGAGAGAGTATTTTGGAGATAAGTTGCCCTCAGGATGACCAGGGCACAGGGATAGATAAATTTGCTTTTTTTTGCTTGTCTAATCCTGGTGTGTGTGAGCATCCTTGCTGGGTTTGTGCATTTACCTCTCCCATTGTCAGTACTTAAAACGCATGAAAAATACAGCCAGGAGCTTGAAATACAAATCCGTTCACTTATAAGTGGCCTTAACATCTGTGAAAGGCTTCGAGTCCTTAGACAAGAAGCAAAATAATGGATTTACTTTTGATTTCTAAAACACCACCCAGAGGTGAGGAGTGAATTCCACAGAAATCAGAATGGATTTGCTTTCTTTTTCCTGCAGAAGAGCAAAAGCAGAGATGTCAAAAAGAGTTCAGCAGTCAAGTGCTCTCATTACCTGTCCCACCTGGGACATGGAAAAGCTCGCCAGAGAGCCAGTAATCATAGAAATCACAGAATCATTAAGGTTGGAAAAGATCCCCAAGACCACTGAGTGAAACTTTTGACCCCAGAAGTTTTACCACCACCTGCTAAAAAGCCCCTGGAGCCTGGTGTAGGGTCCTCACCTCTCCACTACATCCTTCTTGCCACTGGGCTGTTGAACCTGCAGCAGTTCTGAATCTTTACCCCCAATCTCCACAGCTATCAGAAGCTGACATTGTTTCATTTGTTTTATCAGTGAACTGAAAAACTAAAAATGTTTTTCTTGGGGGCTGCTCTCCCAAACCCCTCACACTGGGCTCTTCTCTCCCATGGTGGTACCAGCAAAGGTGGCATCGCTCCGGCTCAGGCAGCCCTGTCCTTGCCCCCACGGTGCCACCTGCATTTGTCACCTGCAGAGGTGGAATGGTGGCTGCTGGTGGAGCTGACCACCCCCAGTGCCACACTGAGCTTACAAAGCACTGCATCAATCGTGCTGAGTAACGAGCAGGTCTGGGGCAGCCTCAATGGGGTGATGGAAAGAAAGGATCAAATACTCATGTCAGATTGTTTGTTCAGCTCTGCCAATAGGAATGGTCATGTGAAAACAGCCACAAAGCTCCTGCAGTTTTCTGGGGTCTAATATTCAAATTACAGTTCTCTGTTGCCGTGGTCTGCCTTGGGTGTGAAGAGATCTGACAGGGGCAGAGTGCCTGACAGGAGAAGACCTTTCCAGCAGCTGCCATGCCTTGTCTCTTGACCTAGGAAGGTCTCCAGACAAGTGACAAGGCCTCCTGACAGGATTCTCTGGGAACTACCAGCTTATGGTCACCCTCTTACTCACTCTTCTGCCCAGGAAGCCTCATTGCTGTGGATTGTTTGCAGGACAGGAAACTATTTTTGAGCAGCCCATGGTGTAGCCCATGGCTACTTTAGAGATTCCCAAAGAGCAGAGTGGTTTTGGGGGTAGATACAAAAGGGAAGAGACCAAGGAGGATGCTGTGCTCTCTGAAGCTCTCTGAATTCTCCCGTACCGAGGTCTGACTTGGAGCAGATGTTGAGACACAGGGGACAAAAAGGCTTTTTCCTGCTGGTGTTTCTGTAGCTGTTCTGACCTAGGCCATGGCCTGCTGCTCCTCACCTGCTCTGGACAGCCTGGAACAGCCACACAGGCAAAGAGCACAGCCCTGCACTGGCACTGCATCACCAGGCTGTGTGCCACAGGGTGAGGCATCCTCTGGGATGCTGCTGGGGCTGGGGCCAGCTCTGGACTGTGGTGTCCCGACGCTCAGTGTGAACCCCAGGGAAGCAGCACAGTCTTTTCCCACACTCATAGGCTACATTCCCTCTCTCCTCTGCAGCCCATCAGTTTTTCCCTTTCTGTTGGAGCCAGTTGTCATCCTTCCATCCATCCCACGTTGGCTTTTTAGTCCTCTGAAAGCCTTTTCATTCCTTTCCTGCCTTCCTAAAATAGCACATGCTTCTGCTGGCATGTTCCCCGGCTGCCACGTGGGAAGAAGCCTGCCCTCCTTGGAGATTTCACACCTCTGGGAGGAGGGTGTGCTTCCCATTGGAGAGCAGCCGCTGCTGGCAGAAATCTCCGCCTCTGCACAAGTTCCTGAGCCCAGAAGGATTCTCATGGCAAATCTTTTCCTTTGCTGGAGAGATGTGATAACTCTTGGACAGGGTCTCCTAAGAACTTGTCACAGGGGAGAACTCTACTTTGAAGTTCTTAATCCCACTTCCCTCGGAATGAGCTCCCCAGGACAGAGCTCTCCATTCTCCACGAAACTGAAATGCTTAAAAAAGGAGAGTCTTAAATATTAGAGGAGATTCTCGCAGCAGTTTCGAGGAAGCCCTGTGAAGCTGGAAGTGCTTGTCAAGCCACATCCGTGCAGGTCCCCTGCAGCTGCGAGCAGGCGGCCGAACATCTGCAAGGAACCTGTCCCTGCCTGGACGAGGCTCATTCTTCTGTCAGGTTTGGTGAGAGGGCTGGAATTGGCCTTTTTGGCGTATTGTGAGTTCTTCTTCCTGCCAACTGCCAATCTGCACTCTGGCAGCCACGCTCGGCAGAGCTCACTCACCCGCCCTCGGGTACTGGAGCTCAGGTGGGTGTTGGGATGCCCTCCCAAGGCTGGCAGGGTCTGGCACTGAGGCCTGGCCTTGGCACAAGGATGGTGGGAGTCCCACCAGATTGAGCCTTTTCTTTTCTCCATTTTAATGGCATCCAGCAGAGCCAAGAGCCTTGCTCTGTTATTTAAACAATTCTGTTTTTCCCAGGCAGGACAGCCTTGGAGAGAGCTGCTGAGCTGTGAACAATGTGTGGCATCTTTAGGAAGGTGGAGAGAGAATCGCACAAGCAAATCCTTTCAGTGACAGCTGGCCTCTGCCTGCCCATTGCCTCTTCCTGGCCACAGCCTCTGCCTGCCTGCAGCTATCGCTCGGATTTGCAACGAAGAGCACAGATCCTTAAAAAATGCCCCAAAAGCAAACACACAATTTCTCTGGCTTTCACTGCCCCCACAAGTGAGAGGGACAGGAGGGAAGGCCTGTCAGTTGAGTGTGCCCTAGCCTGGGGCAGAGCAGGCACATCTGATGTCTGCAGTGACCCTTCTGCTGGTGTGACTTCAGGCATGTTGGGCAGGAGGATTCATTCATCTTCTCTGCAAATGTTACTTTAAATCCAGGTGGTTCAGCATAAGAGACAGTTTAGGAATTATGCAGCTTTCTGACTGATGAGCTCCTCTGCTGTTGCCATCATTCCCCTAATAATTATGCCCATGCACAGCTCTGTGTTTGATTGTGCTGGAAGATGGATTCTTGTTTCCTGCAGGCATGCTGGATAAAATTACTTCCGTTTCAAAGCTCTGTTTGCAAAGTTCCCTTTGTTCCTGCTGCGAAATTCCTGCATCGAGCAGAGCCCATTCTGCTCCACAAGGCTTTTGAGCACCATCTGGGTGGGTTCCCTGGGTTGTCTTCAGATTGTTCTCAGGATGCAGTCGGTGCTTGTCAGTCAGGCTGATGCATTGGCCAACAAAGTAGCACCGAGAAGAATGTTCGGTTTAATCTGTCACAGAAAAAAGCAGCAGCTCAGTTTGAGGGCTGAGTTTTGGACCTTCAGTCCAACTTTTAACTCTCCAAAGGCAGACCCAGGTCTGGCTGCCAGAATCAGACCCAGTGCTGCGGAGGCCAGTGGACTGATACTGGATGGCAATAAGAGAACAGACAGACCTTTGCCCTTTCTTTCTACTTCCTCAGAATCTTTCTTCCCCCGTTTTTTTCCACATAGCTAGCACAGCTCCCTTCCCAGCAAAGCTCCCTGGCTTTGCTGCACAAGCTGATTGCAGATTTTCTTTGCTGGGAAGAAAGCTGCTAGTGCATCCGAGTGGCCCAGGGCAGGCAGAGACCCCTCAAGATCTGCCCCCATCTGGACTTTCTTTATGAAATTTGGTCCCTCTGAAATGGCTGTGGAAAGACTCAGAAACTTGTGTTTGGAAGCTGCATTACCTTTGTATCTGAGCACTTCATGGCTGATAAATGAGAGCTGGATATATGTGTGGCAGTCAGAAAAATCATGTGTACATGAGCAGAGCTTCAGACCCAGTCTTTTGCAGTTACAGGAGATTGGTGAATGCTTTCATTTCAATTTTTCTTGACTAATAAATTTATAGAATCACAGGATAGTTTGAGCTGGAAGGGACTTTAAAGCTCTTCCAGTTCCACCCCCTGCCATGGGCAGGGACACCTTCCGCTACATGAGGTTGCTCTGAGCCCCACCCAGCCGGGCCTTCGACACTTCCAGGCATGGGGCAGCCATGGCTTCTCCGAGCAACCTGTGCCAGGGCCTCCCCCACCCTCACAGGGAAGAATTTCTTGCTAATATCTAACTTAAATTTTCCCTCTTTCAGTATGAAATCATCCTCTCTTGCCCTCTCACTCCAGGCCTTTGTAAATAGTCTCTCTCTTGTCAGCCCTTTAAGGCACTGGAAGGCTGCCATAAGGTCACCCCAAAGCTCATGCAGCTTTACTTATAAAAATTGCACCCAAGCACTTTGTCCTATACATTTCCTTATGTGCTTCTGGTTTATTTTGTTGATGTCCAGGGTGACTCTAGGATGTGAGACCATCCAGAAGCTGTGAGAGCTGATGCTGGTGGCACTGGGGAATCCCTGTGCTTCTCGTGACTCCCATGGCCAGCGGCTCCAGCAGCTTTGGCAGCTGCCCAGTGGCACCGTGTCCTCCAGGCAGGCAGCAGGGCAGCCCCTGCAGCTGGCAGGATTCCTGGATGAATTGGGAAAGTTGAGACATCTGGGCCGTTTTCCGCCTGCTCATACATCAGCAATCAGCCTTGGAAAGGGTTTGGAGAGACATGGCTCCAGGACCCTGATTTAGAATTAATTTCTGCTGTGAGCTTTGAGTCCAAGTTAATCACTGTTGGATTTGGGATTACTATGCTTGTAGGAAAGGCTGCTAAAACCCCACTTTTGTCATGATCCAGCAGCTCATAGGGCTTAGCTCTTGACTGAAGGAAAATGTGCATGTCAGGGAGTTTTGTGATCCCCATGAGGCACTGGAGCTGCTGCGCTGGGAGAGGAGAAGGAAGGCCCTCACATGTTGTTTCATTTCTAAAATGATTAAATTGAAGTTGCACTTAAATTCAAATCAGCCATTCAAATTAACAATTCTAATGTTCCTGATATATTGATCTGTTGGTTGAAACCATTTGGAGCAGACCATAATTAAACCACAAAAGCCTGGACACCAGAAATGCTGAGGGAGCGGCACAATAGCTTGAGAAGAGTCATAAAGTCCTGCCCTTAACCCATTATGTCCCTTTTTTCTCCCTGGGAAAGCCAAGCACTGTGCTGGGACCCTCCCTGATGGTGCATGAAAGGAGTGGTGCCTGGATGTGTCCCAAGCCGGGTGTGGCAGGAAGATGTTTTCACATGGGCAGTGGGACAGGACCCTCTACTGCCCGCTGCACTGCAGGATTTTGGCTAAAAGGGCTTGTCCCCCTTTGCAGGGACTGGAGAATCCAGCCCCAGGGGCTGCAGGCTGAGCTCTGGTCGAGGCTGAGTGATGGGCACAGTCTGCACTTGGTGGGACTTGATGCCTTCCCACCATTGCAGACTCATTCCATGTTGGCCCTTCAACCTGCCTCTGGCAGCACGTCATTATTTCCACTGGGAGAAATGGAGGGAGGGCAGCAGGGAGGTGCCTCCAGCCAGCCCAGCCCTGCTCCTGGCCCTGCTGCAGGGTCCCTATCACCCTTCCCATGTGTCCAGAGCTTTCTGAGCTGCTGCCAGGGAGAGGTGAACCCCTGGGATGAAAGGAAGGGCCAGGAGGGCTGCCCTAAGCACTCCCTACCCAGGCTCTGGCAATGGTGCTGTGCCCATGGGGACCTGTGGACTCTTTATATATATAATTTTTTCTGATGCTTACACCACATCCCCACGACAGCCATCTGAGCCTGTTTATTGATATATTTTCTACCCTTGTGCACTGATTCAGTGGCTTGCACAAACTTGCTGGATGATCTGGTGGAACAGGGAATCAGCTCCCGGGCCAGTGCAAGCCCAGGGCAACAGCTCCGGCTGCTGCAGGCTCCAGGGGCTGGACATGGAGCTGCCAGCCCTTCCCAACGGGTCTGTTGACCCAGCTTTGATAAACCCCAGCCTTGATTTCTGCACAAACACTTCCATCAAAATGGGAACCTAAATACTGAATAATTGCAAGGAAAAAAGCTTTATTCCTGCATCCCGTTTTGGCTTTAATTACAGAAGGTTGGCATTTTTCATACCATTTAAAGAGAAACGAGACAGGAAAAGGTCAAAACACAAGGGGCCTCGAACATCTCTAATCCCGTAATGGAGAGCAATACAAGGCTCTAATATTTGAACAATCAACGTGGACTTTTGTTATGAAGCCCAACATGTGATGGAAGAAGGTAAGAGGCTTTTAGATCTATTAGAAAACTGGTGTGCTGGGAACGGAGGGAAATGATGATGGGAAAATTAAAATTCAGCTCCAGCAGAAGGTTGCAGTGTTCAACTTGCAGCTCAGTGCATCGATCTGTTCCAGCATTTGACTTTCAACCATGACAAAACTGTGGGCAAATTAATTGTTCTCCAGGATATTAGGCATCAGAGTCTATTAATCCTCTCTGGAGTCGGATGCTCCATGAATACTAATGCAAACCCAGCGCTGCAGTCGTGTCTTTTCCCGCTCGAAGCCGTCGCTGCCGCTGCCATGGGGGCAGGGAGGGAGGGAAGCCTGGGTGCCAGTCAGCCATTTGCTGCTTTTATTCAGATTTAAGGCTGATTACAATTGGGAAGAATCATGTAATATGGCAAATCCTCCTCTGAGCCAGGCAGGCTCTGGAAACCAGAAAGCAAGAGGCAATGTTACGTGTTTTCCACAAGGAAAAAGTGAAAGGCATAAGTTATTTATGCAAATTTGATCTGTATTCAGACATGTTTTAAGGAAGATCTCAGGAAATCATTTCTTAATTACACATATAGATTGCACTTACTGTGCCTGCATCCAGGCTCTTTTCTCCCAGTCTAAAACATGTGGAATAAGTAGCTCGTTTCTCGTGATTGTTTTACAAACATATAAAATGTCTCTCCCTCAGTATTCGCCTTTCCCAGAGCCCTCCCTCTCCTTGCCCCACACCTCCCAATACTCTTTGGGGGCAGGAGCCCAGCTTGGAGCCTCTGCAGATTAATTCTGAGCTCTAATCTGCATATTTCTCTCAAGGAAATGGAGGCTGCAAGAAAGGGATATTGAAGATGTTTTACCTCCACTAATGCTGCACATTTAAGTAATCCTCTGGAATTCCAGAACAGCTTTAATCATCCAAAGCCCAGTCAGGACCATACTCTGTATAATTAATCCACATTGCATAATGTTGCCTAGTGAAAGCGAATACTCTTCCAAATATTTGTCCAGCCTGTGTATCCGAGCTCATCCAACACATGGGATTCCAACTTCACATTTTGCTTCAGAACCAGGTTGCACTGAAGCAGCAAAGTGAGAGCAGTAATACTGGGGTTTGACATGAGCAGCTCTTCACTGACGATCTGGTGGTACGTTCCTGTCTAAGGCATGGAAGTTCCCTGTGGATCATGATGAGAATACATTACATTGACAATGCTGGATCCTTTTGTTTCCTCCTGCCCCTTGCAGTTTCTCTCTACACTGTTCTTAACGCTTAGAGATTGCTGCAAGGAGGGTGTTTGCAGTGAAAGCGCGGAGATGAAAAATTTGGATGAAGGGGGACCCCAAAACAGGATACCAGGTCATTTGCTTGGGGGGGTGGGTAAGGTGTGAATTGCTGCAGAATCTGGCACCACACAAACCAGATCATTTCAGAAAGCCCGTCTGAGAGGAGGAGACGTGGACGTGCTGAGCTCCTACCCAGTGAACTGGGACTACCCAGGGATAAGCTTTCCAGGGCTCCCATTTTCCCCAGGGTGGAAGCTCTGCAGTGCAAAGGGAGCAGAGCTGCTCGCCTGCGCTCTAACTGAGGAGATATTTATGTCTGTGCAAACACAGCACGCGCCTTCCGCATGATTTGGAGCTAAATGCAGTGTTACTTAATTAATGCATATGTAACACACAAGGCTATTACACCTATTAGAGCTCTTGAACAATTAAAATTCCAGTGTCCTCTCTGCCACCGGGTGTCCACAACAAAGGGCTGAAAATCTTCCGTCCCTAAACAACTGGCAAGAGCAAAGAGAAACCCCAGATCGACCAACAGCCAGAAACAGTTCTCAGGTTTGCGTGGATTTATGAAAGACCTGTGAGAGTCTCAGTCCCGGGGAGGTGGTGACAGTGGGTGCTGCCCGCAGTCTCTGCACTGCCTTGTGTCCCCTCAGAGCACCATGCTGCCCAGAGGGAGCTGAGATGGCTGGGAGGATGATGGCCCCAGCAATGGCAGAATGGTTAATGACAAGTTGTGCTCCCTGGGTTTGACCAGCGCCAGAGTAGGAAATCCCCTGAGAAGCCAGGAATAGATAAATCTTTGTGAGAAAACCTGTCCTAAAGATGCTTGCAGCCCAGATTCAGTCCTCAGAGGCTGAAGCTTCTTGGAGCCTCAGTGCTGTGCTGGGTGCTGACTCTGCTCATGGATCACAGTGTTGCCACCAGTGCCCTCAGGGACACACCAGCTCTGGGCTGTGCTACTGGGGCTGCCCCCTTGCTCAGGGTGGTTGTGCCTTTCCAGACAGGCTGAGAGACCATGGGGACTGATGCTCATACAGCCATGGGGTGAATCCCAGTGGCAGGGGATGAATGAGATCCCCATGGTGTTGCCCTGGAGGTGGCTCAGAGAGGGGACAGTGTTGGTGGCAACAAGCCTGGCTGCAGGTCTCCTGGATCTTGGGAAGGTGTTCCCCAGCATGGAGCTGTAGCAGGTCCATGGGCTGGTGCCTGGGTCCAGCACGGTGTGGCCGGAGAGGCTGGAGCAGAGGCCTGGCATAAGAGCTGCCTCCTGCCCTGAGCTGCATTATCCTGTCCTGCCTCCCATTTCAGAAAAGCTGACTTCAAATAAAAGAGCCCTTTGAAAAATCATGAGGCATTTTATTCATGATTACATTTTGTCCAAAGTCTTTTGACAAGAAAATAGGTGATCCAGCTCAGAGAGTGTTTCTTTTCTAGTACATAAGAAACCCATTACACATCTTTTTTAAAAAACAAAAACTTTCTTATTCCCTTTGAGCAGTGTGGCCAGCTGTCAAAGGAGAAACTCAGACTCCAAATGGATTTAATACAAACCAGACCCTGATGCCTTGTGCATTGTTTAACCATGGCTTCAGTTTCCTTCTCCTCCTTCACTGCGTCAGGTACTTGCCATGTAGAGTCATAAGTTTTTAATGTTTAAAATATAACACATTGTTTCACTTAATGTAGTTGTCCTACCCATTCCCCCTGCTCCTCCCCGCCTCATCCCCTGGGGTTTTATCTCCTTTCTCTTGGGTTTGGTGTGATGGCAGCTCTCTGAGGGGAGCCTGTTCCTGGCTCAGCTCGTGGTGGTCTCCAATGGACAGAGCCTCTCCTGACCTCACTTGCACCTTTTCCATCATATTCCTTTTCCCTTTTAAATACACTGGCACAACCTGGACATGTCTGGAAGCTCTGCAGGACTGACTGCCCTGCCTCTGTATCTCCTGGGAATCCTGTGCATCTGAGCCCTGCACCAGCGGCTCCACACCTTCTCCTCTCTGATCAGCCAGGATGAACAGCCACTGTGGAACTGCAGTGGGGACATGGGTGAGATAAGCCATGGGCAGCTTTGTCTCCAGCACCTTTAAATTCAGCTGGTCTCATCCCTTTCTCTCCATGGTGGTGCTGGGCACAGTGTGAACTGTGGTGTTCACCAGATACAAACACACAAATATTTAATTACAGAGAACGTAACAATTGATGAAGTGCATTGAACTTTTCTGTTTGAAAGAAAAGCTCTGAAGGAAAAGGCACTCAGGGGGAAATCCTAAGTATCCCATGGCTCTAGAACCAGGGATCTGGCAGCTGCCTGTTTATCTTGACTGTCTATTGGTGCTTCCATATGGGTGTTTTGGGTCCTACCCTGGAAAGAGGCAAGAAGCCTATTTGTCCATTTCTGAGGAGAATGTGTGGCTTTTCTCTTGGGTGTCTGAGCTGAAATCACTGATGAATTATTCTGCTTTGCTTGAGAAAGGGGAACTAAAGAACCAGACGTGGTTGTCCCCAGCAATCTCACATGTTCCTGATTTTTTGAGTCAAAGAGGAGGGAACTGGAAGGAGCAGGAGGCCAAGGAGTGGATGAGACAGCTGAGATGGGTTTCTGAGGACTGTTGGTGAGCTGTGGAACACTTAGGCGTGCTGAATTCCTGGCTGAGATCACTGGGCTGTAAGCTTGTGTTCAGTAGACCTTGGAACAGAGGCTAAAACTGTGTGAGGGCAGTGGCTAAGATACAAGAGTGTGCAAAGGATTGAGATTCCCCCTGGATGATGTGAGTCTGGACATCAGTCCTGCCCAGAAGTTGAGTGTGACCACTTGATGAAGAGCTGAGGAACTGGGGTATGGTAGATACCAGTCAAGAGTGTTTATGGAAGATAGATGTGTCCATTGAAATAAAATGTATTTTAATGTAAGCAAATACAAAATCATACCTCTCATACGGGCCAAGAATGATGGATTTGTTGCCAGAGCAGGAGATGGTTTCACATTCCCTAACGACTTTGCAAAGCATCTGAGCAGACAGAGGCCACAGGCACAGTGCCCTGACCTTGTGATAAAGAGCTAATTCATTCAGGGGATACACAGAAAGGAGTAGTAAGCAGGAACAGTGCAATGATTTTATGGCACAGTAAAGTTTCCTTGCATTGGTGAGAGGGACACCAGAATATTGCCCACAGCTCCAGTGTCAGGGTTTGTAAAGGGATTCTCCAAGTGTCAAAGAAAGCCACAAAATTGTTTACTAGATAAAGAGAATGAGTAACAGAAGAAGAGATTAAAGAGCTTTAATGAGATCAAGAAGAAGAGTGAATGCCTTCATTAAATCCTGAAGTACCTTCTTAGGAGAAAGTACCAGGGATGAGGGGACCTCAAGTCTTGCAGCGAAGGCAGAACTGAGCCAAAGGCTACAGGCGAGAGCAAGACATTTAACATGAAAATAAGGCTCAGACTGCGGGAGGGAGAGTAATGACTGACTGGAAAAAACTACCCAGGAAAGTTGTGTATTTTCCATCTCCTCACACGTCCGAGACAGGCAGCGTGGCCCGTGGGGAGCAAGGTGTGAGCTATACAAGTTGTTTGCCCGTGGCTAGGGGAGAGAACGGGCCTGGCCCAGCAAGTGCTGGAGGAGCTGCAGGGTGTCTGTGGGGCTGCTGGCCCTCACCTGAGGGGTGTCTGTGGGGCTGCTGGCCCTCACCTGAGGGGTGTCTGTGGGGCTGGTGGCCCTAACCTGAGGGGTGTCTGAGGGGCTGCTGGCCCTCACCTGAGGGGTGTCTGTGGGATTGGTGGCTCACACCTGAGGGGTGTCTGTGGGACTGATGGCTCACACCTGAGGGGTGTCTGAGGTGGCTACTGGCCCTCACCTGAGGGGTGTCTGTGGGGGTGGTGGCCCTCACCTCAGGGGTGTCTGTGGGGATGCTGACCCCC
>VYXF01004177.1:186412-209339 GCA_013397295.1 Polioptila caerulea
TGCTGGCCCTCTCTCATGGTCTGTGGGGGCTGCTGGCCCTCTCTCATGGTCTGTGGGCACTGCTGGCCCTCTCTCATGGTCTGTGGGCACTGCTGCCCCTCTCTCGTGGTCTGTGGGGGCTGCTGGCCCTCTCTCGTGGTCTTTGGGCACTGCTGGCCCTCTCTCATGGTCTGTGGGCACTGCTGGCCCTCACTCGTGGCCCCCATCACGGCCAGCACAGGCCCTGGCACCAGCCAGGCGCCGGGGCCTGCTGGGGTCGCCGCCCTTACTGTTCCCACTGATGTCGCTTCACAAAGTGTTTCATAATTTCCTGAAGAAACAACAGCATGATCCTTCTGCGGGAATGTGAAGTGGCAGCTTCAAAGCTTCGAGGAGCGGAGCAGCTCACCCAGCAAGGCAGAGGCTGCGGCATCGCATCCTGCTGCTGTGCAGCCTCCAGGGGCCTCGTGCAGAACCAGCGAGTATGCTCAGAAATGGGAAAGAAAAGCATCAGGAGGGAAACAACAACAACAGCAGCAACAAAGCTTGGAAATATCAGTGCTTTCCGACAGGTTTGAAAACAAACAGAAAAATAAATGAAAAAAAAAGACCAGGGAAAGAAGTATCTTCTTAAAATGAAGCACTTAAAAGTGCTCCTTTGGGGCTGGAGAAAATCTCTGTGGCTGCCAGTGTTTTGAGAAAAGCTGCAAGTTAGTGACAAAATAATGCATTTTAATTTCCCTGGCACAGCCAGCTGACAAAACCCTCGGTTCTGCCTGTTTGCTCCCTCTACCCTGCCCTTGTCAGATGCTGCCCTGGCCCTGGGAGCAAGGAGTGGGACAGGACATTGCTACTGCTTTGGGGAGGTGGAAAAAACCCTGAGCAGTGGGGGTGAGGGTTGAGGATGCAGCAGCACTACACCAGATCCCCCTGCAGTGTGGACACTGGGCTGTGGTCATCAGGGAGTTGGAGAACCTCTGCTAAGAAGCCTTTGGGCAAAGCTCTGGCTTCCTCAGTGGACAAATAAATATTGGATATAATGATCTGTAAATTAAAAGATGTTTTAGAAATGTAAAGCAAGAGTAATACCCACTTAAGGTGTGAGAGAAGATGCTTTTAGTGTAGTTTTGTGACTCAGGTACATTTCTTCCACTGGCAATGACGAGGGGCTGTGCTGAACCCACCTCTCCACGGTGGTACCAGGGGAAGCCAGTGAAGAGCAGCAAGTGCATCATGTCTGGGGGACACGTGCCAGGTCACCTCTGAGCCCCACAGACACCTCATGGACCAAACAGCAAAGAGGACGCATGGCTGTTGGGCACCAGAGTCATGGTGGGTGTGAGTGGCTGCCCCGATGTGGCGAGAGGACAACCCCTGTCTTCTCCCAGAGCTGGGAGAGCTCAAGCTTCCATGAGGGTTCACCACACAGCAGGGATCCCCCACTGGTTACTGGTGCCAGGGCCATGGCACAGGAAGGTGATGCCCTCACCTCTGCTGCTGGTTTGGTTCCAGGGCTGGACCCATTATCCCATCCTCCCCCATGAGCCCATGAAAGGCATCTGTGATTCGGTTACCCCCACAGCCCATGTTCCTGCAGAGGTTCCAGAAGAGCCCTGTGGAATTAGCGATCCCATGTCTTGATTTAATTTTCAGTCTACTTTAACTCTAACAAAGCGGCAAATTGCTTCCTGTAGTTGTTTTACTTTTATTTATAGGGTAATTTGCATCATGAAGACAAGTTGCCCTATCAATAACTGTGGAGCAATTAAGGTCACCTGTCCCCTCCTCTCCTTCCAAGGGTCTCATCTCTCACTTGCATGTCTCATCTTGATGGAAGGTTGTGATGGATTGGCCTTTGGGAGGCTGGCCCTGCTCTCCATCTCCGACTGCGCTGCTCACACAGATTCCCAAAGCCCAACCTGCTGCTCTGCTTTTGCTGTGTGATATTTTCCAGAAGAAAGGGATTGTTTGAGGCCCTTGCAGTGGGAGTTATTTTGCAAAGGAGAAGGGTGCAGGCATTCCCTGAGAACAAAAGTGGAAGGGAAGATATCTGGCTAAGCAATTAATATTTCATCATGAAACATGATGGGGTTAAGTTCATTGCTGAGACCCGGTTGCTCAACTGTAAGAAACGTGACTTAGGTACCCCCACACATATATTTTCTCCTTCCCTCTTCCCACTTCCTTCCCTGCCAGAGAAGCTGGGTGACATGGGGGGGTCACTGGCTGGAGAAATGGTGCTGACTGTGTGGCCAGTGGAGCCAGGGAGTGCAGAGATGGGAGAGAGGGAAGAGGCTGGACACAGAGTCCCTTCCATGCTCCTCTCACTTTTGGGGCATTCTAAAAACATAGCAGGCATTGGGAGGTCAGGATACCTGGTTGGCGTGCTGGATAAATGCTCTGTGCTCCCAGACGTGGGGATGAGCAGGACAGACAGAGGTGCCTGTGCGGGTGCTCTGCACATCGAGCTGAATGCTGGGTCTTCATCTTGGCTGCAGGAGCAAGTGCTGTGCTTCTCCACGAGCCTGGGCTCTCCAGGGATGTCATCTCCCACGCAGATGTCACCCCAGGCAGGTCGGGCACCTGGCTGAGCAGTTCTGGTGCACAGAACTGCAATTCCCATCCCTCCTAAGACAGCACATACTCACACTTTCATTTATTCCACTTCAATAAACATCTGAAGACATCCGTAGGAAACTTGTACTTTAAAGTAAAAACATTTCCCAAACACCTCTTGGGGAAGCTTTTCCTTTTCTACAAGTAAGAATTTGAGCCTGCAAATGTGAGGAATGGGAACAATGCTTGCAGTCCTCCCCGGGCAGAGCTTGGAGATCTGCAGATCAAACTCCCTGGGTGAGAACTGAATCCTCTCAACAGCAGTGTGCAATAAATCCTGACATCCTCAACAGAGCAAACAGGCAGCATGAAGCAGAACAAGCGACTGCTGTTGCTCTGGGGACACCTGGAACACCCTGAGAGCTCGAGGCCAGCTCAATCCTCCAGCAAATCCCAAACTCCTGCTCCCTCTTGCTATCAGGGAATAACCCTCACCAACACCACCCTTCTGTGGCTCTGCTCTGCCTCTCCCATCACCACCAAAGCCCAGCAGCTGGTGGCTTCACAACCCAGGAGCCATCCAAGGAAATCTCTATACATACCTTAGCAAAATCCAGGGAGAGACCCTGGACTTGGGAGGGCACAGCCTCTGTCATGCCAGCCAAAAGACCAGAATGGCATTTTCCTGTGTTCCATGCAGTATCTTATGGTGAGTCATTGATGGTGAGATTTGAAGGACATTTGGGAACTGACTGGGAGCTGTTTGTTGACCAGCTCCTGCTGTTGCCCCATCCCAAAGATCTGGGGAAATGCACCAAGACATGTTGATTTCCAAAGCTTTTCTTTCCTCCTGTGCCCATGCCTGCTGTGGGGCTCAGATCCTCCATGAGCTTTGCCCCCTCCTTCCTCGCCAGCCTCTCCTGCCTGTTTGTGTGACACCGGTGCCACATTCCAGCTTCCCAGCACCAAATACACCTGGTTTATGTTTTTCAAACCATTTCTCTGGAGCTGCCTGCTGGCAGAGGGCTGCAGGGCAGTGCCTGTGTCCCTGCTCCCCATTGCAGGGGGGCCTGGGCTGTACCTGACAGATACACAGCCCTTCCCTCCCTCGGATTTTGGAGATGGTTGCGGCTGCCGTCTGCCCTTCTGAGTTATTGGTTTGCACATGTTCACAGGGAAACAGTTTTAAATATGGTAATAACGAACATCCAATCCGTTACCCCAGCGCTCGGGGACAGAGCCATGGCAGTCAATCTGCAATTCCAAATCTGCATATTTATGCAGTTTCATTAATTATGTATTATGCAGCATTAATCCCAATAATATGTGTATGCTTGTTCAGTAGAACAGAGAGAGGAGACTCGCCTCACAGAAGAATTAATCAGAGAGCCATTCACAGATCCCACATCGCTTTAGGTTGCAATTACAAGTATTTTTACTTAAAAGGTTTTGCATTAAAAAAAAAAATTAATTTTCCAAGATTTTGAGGTCCCTGTGTAGCCACAAAAATTTAAGTTGAGCTCTGAAAAATGGCTCCACCATGTCTTCTGGTAGCAATCACAGCTAAGCAAAGAGGGCCTTTGAAGAGGGGTTCCTGTCAAACAGGCTGTTAATTATCTTGGTGGAAGCAGAAACTGAATTTCTCAGGGCAGGGAGCAGAGTTTGTGTGCTGTGTTTGTTCAGAGGTGACCGAGGCCACTGCTGGCTGCTGCAGGGCTCTCAGTAATCAATAGGATGCCTTTAGAGTAAGCAAACAAGGTAAGTTCACTAATTGTGGTGTCCCATTCTCTGTTGTGAAGAGAGTGTGTAGTCAAGGGCCACTCTCCAGTGTAGGACAGATGCCCCAACCAGCTCAAGCCAGCTCTGTGACATCCCTAAAGCATGAGAGGATTTACTCTCATTACTTTTATGAATGAGAAAAAAATAATCAGGCAGCATGCAGGAAAGAAAAGGAACAGGGTTAAACACCCAGTGCCAGACTTGTTCCTGAGGTAGGGAAGGGGAGCCTGAGCCTGCAGCACCAAGACAGGACCCCACAGCCCTCCTAAGGGACCAACAAGTGTGACCATTTCTCCTAGTTTTTCAGGCTCTTTCTCCCTAGGTGAGAAAACAGGGCCTGTTTTCCAAGGAAAAAGGCACAAAATGGAAACTTGCTGCCTGGTCCTTGCTCCCTGCAACAGGAATGTATCACTGGTAGCGTGGCAGCTGTTGGTGGGCACGGTGACATTCTGGAAAGGTCTGAGTGCTGGAGTGCTCCATACATGGTGGCCAAGCAGACTGCCCTCCCCTGCCTGTCCCTGCCTGTCCCTGCCCTCCCCTGCCTGTGCCCATGCTGCTGGGGAGGATGATTTCGAAGACCTCAAGAGGATTTGGCCCTGGCTGGGGTGAGGGATGGATAATGCATATGCAGTGGGTATGACTGATGTAATAAAATAATATCGTCAGGACATTTAGATAGGAAAAAATGCAGCAAGGTAATTCCTCACGCTGGCGTAATTCCTGACACTGGCTCCAATTTGTTTTCATTAGTGGTTTGCTAATGCATTTATTAGCCATTACATACGTACAGCAAAATGATGAGGTTTCCATATCTATATATGCAAATGAAATATGTCTGGCACATCTGTGGATGGGCTGGGTGAACACCGGGCTCGTTCGCATTTTCCTCATGAGACTTTTCTGGATTATTTTTTCGGACTGCAATGGAAAGACCACCCACTTTTCCTCAAGTATTTTATTTTCTCTGTGTGGAGAGCTGGGGGATTGTGAGAACACAGGCCCCTTTAAAACAGGCAGAAATATACCAAGAGCTTCAGGCTCTGACAAACTCTTTAGAAAATCGGGTGATTTGGGTCCAGCTGTGTAAATGTTTTCAGTTTCGCTGCTGGGGCCCCGAGTTTGATTCAGTGCCAAGACAAGCCTTGCTCAAGTTGTTTTTGGCAAAGGCTCCTGGCTGAGGAATGTCAGCATCACTTTCAAAATATGATGGTTTGTAATTTGGACCACAGAATGAAAACTGAGCTGCTGGTACATTTTGCCATCATCTAATTACCAGGTCCCCAATTACAGTCAAGGAGCAGCTCCACAGCCGGGTGCAGGGAAGGTTGTTCCCATTGTGAGGCATTTCTCCTTGTACGTTTCCCTGAACACATTCCTGGAATGCAGACAGGTTCTTCAACACACCAGCAGTGGTTCACATGGATGTGGATATGGGTTTGGGTGTGGGTACCAGGGCATGTGCCTCACTCACCAGCTGCTCAGCCCTTCCCAGCCAGCACCTGGTGCCGATGGAGCCACTACCACATTCCCACTGCCGTTCCTCTGGCTGTCATCCCTCCATGCCCATTGCCAAACAGCACTGCATCAGCCACAGGGTGTCATTGATATGGTTGTGACACCCTGGGACATTCTGTGACACCCTGAGAGCGCTCCCTCTCACCATCCCTCAGTGATCCCCTGCCTATTGCACACTCCCCGGGGTGCTTGGGGTGGCAGGATGCTGTGTGGATGCTGTGAGGTGCCCACCCCAGTTTCACCATCTTCCCACCACCAGCTGCTCATCCCAATGAAACTTGATTTGCCTGTGAGGAGCAGGAGTCAGAACAACCCTGGTGGTTCCCATGGCAGCCTTGGAAGCTGCTGCTGGTATGGAATCTGAGCACAGAGGGCTACCCACAAGAGCCTCCAGTATCTACAGGGATGGAGCAGGAGTTAGTTGATGGATATGCTAATCTTATTATTCATGTACATAATTACAGTCTTGGGGTTGTGAAGCTTTTTAGGTAATCAAGGCTGAGAGAAAGAATTTACCCAACTTTTGGAATATCCATGAAATATTATTTGACTCCTGAATACAAATTCTCCACCTGGGCTCCTCTGAGGGAGGCTGAGCTGCTCAGGAACTGCTCAGGGGGCAGGACACAGGCAGCAGGAAGCAAGAGGGGGCATCTTTTTGGAATGGGCAGTGAGAGGGAAAGTCATCCCATTGCACACATGAGGGCTGTTATCAGCCATTGACTGACATAGGTTGAAAGATCCCCAGGAGGTGGGTGGGAGTGGGAGGTGCTGCTCTGCATCTCTGAACTCTGGCAGTGGAAAACTTCTTGCTATTTTCAGTTCAAATCAGTTAACAGGCAGCTCATACCTGCCTGTTCCCACACCATGCTGGCCTTTGATTTGGTAAAAGAAACTCAAAAAGGCCAGAGGTGTATGCATGACTCAGCTCTGGTGACCTCCAGCTCCCTCTTCCTCTCTCCGACCGGTGGCTCATGGGCTTGCTCTGACCAATAGTCTGTAGAGTTCCCTTTAATTTTGTGTGTCTCTGTGTTTAAGGTCAGTGAAAGCAGGATCTGCTCAATGCCTTTGAAAATCAGACTGATAGCACTTCAGAGGTCAGACAGTGTAAAATGAAAGTGCCCAGAACTAAAAGCCGTTTTTGGTTATCTGGCCCATAACCTCTCCATGGTTTTGCGTCCTTCTCTGCAGACTGGAGTGAATAACATTAACCTCCCTTGCTGGAGGGCAGAGCAGCTTACAGACTGCTTACAGACTTCTCCAACATGAACCAGTGGTGCTGAGAATTCCTTTTATTATAAGGATGCAGGCTCAACTGACACTTGCAGCTCCTGTCTCTGTGAGCTCTGCTCCCCTCTCCCTGCACAGGGCACTCAGGGAGCACCAACTGTGCCTGGGCAAGGGCTCCCAGCCAGACTTTATTCTCACCAACATTTTCTTGTGCATCCATCACCCCAGCCTTGTCCAGGCCTGTTCTGGGCTCAGTTTTCTGTGTCCTCTCAGTTGTTGCTCCCCTGGAGAGGTCCCTCAGCAGATCTCTGGCAGGAACCTCACCTGCCATGTTTGCTGAGGGTTGACTGAAACCGGATCCTGCATAGTGTTCTGTGCAGCACAGGATGCAGGAAAAAAATTGCTGCCTGGTACATAATGTGCCCAGAAATGAGAGCTCCCCTTGGTGTGCCCTGAATAATCACCAAAGACAAATGTGGGTGCAATGTCATTAGAAATGCCCCCTGCTAATGCAGCTTAAGTGCTAATTCTTGTAGCTCTTCCATTGTAACAGCAAGAGGTTGATCTTTAATTGGGTTTCATGCTCTAAATGCTTCGATGACAAAGGTTTGAACAGGTGAGGAATGACTTACAGGAGCTGGATGAATATCTGTGAGCATTGGGAATCACTATCCACTGTCCCTTCCAGATGTGATGAGAGAGAATGGAACTGGAGGCACAGCTTGAGGTGGGGCTGCTGGTTTGCAAAAGGTGACAGAAAATGATGAACGTGGTTGGATTTTCCCTTTCACCCACAGCAACATCAGGTAGTTCTAGGGTTGATTAGGAGGGTTTAATAAAACCTTAAGCTTTGCTGGAGGAAGGGTTGTGACCTGGGTGGTGACACTGAGCTGTCCAGCGCATTTTGCCATCTTCATGTCCCAGAAGTCCCTGTGCTGGCTCCCAGCCCTGCTGGCAGTGCAGAAATGCTCCTGCACCAGCCGAGCTGCTTGGACCTCTCTGGATCACCCAAAGTGTCAGTAATGTATTAACCCTCATTGCTAGCACACACTTAAAATGTTAATAGTGAGTAAATGGCTTTTCTTTTCATGCTTCTTAAAATCAGATTTCTTGTTGCAAGATGGTGGGTCTGGCTGCTGCTACTGTGTCTTTCCTTTATTACTGTCTGTATAAGATGGACTGTGGAGATCTCATACAGATTTTATGGGAACTATTTTATTTATAAGAATTTTCCTAGTGTCAGATGGATCTGACACTTCTAGAGTCCCCTTTGCCATTCCCATGCAGGAAGACAGCAGGAATGTTAAGACCCTGGCTCCTATCCCCACCCCCGACACGGCCCTGAGGCTTTTGTGTCCTCTCAGTCAGACTCAGGGCTGAACTTCTCTGGGGCAGAGCATCTCTTGGGGCCGGGAGGAGGAGCTCAAAGTCAGATTAACCAGGGAATGCTCAAACATCTTGTGTGACACAACCCACCCTAGGAAACATGGGCTGATGCCACCACTGAGCTGCCAGGTCCCCTGGAGCTGCCGAGGAGCTGTCCCTTGTCTGGCAATGGTAATTAAAGGGCTCCTGGGCTGTCTCTGTGAAGATGCTCTGGGTCTGGGCAGGGTGAATTTACAGCAGGAAGAGCTCACTGCATTCCCTGGATTTGCATATCACACTGAGGGAAACAAGACAAGCAAAGCACAGCTATAAATCACCAAGCTAGAAGGTGCATTTTGTTCCTATCCCGGGTAGGATTTTTAAAGCAAATACAGAGGAAAAGCCTAGAGCCCCCAAAGCCCTGTGTGTGCTTGTTTGTGTCACCCTGCCACGGTGTTGTGGTGATGAGGAGCAGCTCAGCCCTCTTCTTGGGTCTGGCTCTTGACTCCTTCTTCTCTCTGTGATATGGAGGAGGTGGTGGCTCAGGACGCAGCTGGGAGCTGGGGCAAGGTGCTGGCACACACTTGCCAGGTACCTCACACCTGGGCAGGTGTCAGAGCTGGGTGCAGGAGGTGCTGCTGCCTCAGGGAGAGGCAGCAGCTCAGCCACTGCTGCTGAGCCATCAGCTCCCATTGCTAGTGCTGGATCGCTGCTTGCTCTTCTCTCTTGGCACCTCTTCCCCCAAACATGAGCTGGTTTCTGCCTACAGCACTTCAGAGCAAGTGAGGACACCAATTCAGGCGATGGTACAGTGATAGCAGATGAGCCTGAAACTGGAGGGTTTGCAACTGGTGCTGAATGTTTAGGAGAATCCAGCCCACTAGAGCCTTTAATTCAGACTGATTTGCTTTGCTTGAGTTTATTGGATATTCCTGAGTTCTGAGCAGGAAACACATCATTCATCCTTTAAAATCCTTCCCCCTCCCTTCTCCTCTCCTCCCTCTCCCGCCCAGGTGGGAAGCTCAGATGCGTGTGTGTGTTGTACCTGTGCCATTAATGGCATCCCGTGCTGCTCATCCCAGGTGATGCTTTGTGCAGAGACAAGAGCTCTGCATCCTCAGAATGGCAGCCCTCCCCTGGGATCGGCAGCTGGATGTGCTCAGATCCATCAGGGCCAGGAAAGTGCCCTTGCTCAGTAACTGAGGCAAATATGTGTGAAATAGGATCGCTGCTATAAATAGCAGCAGGCTCATGAGAACATTGTTTATTGCTGTGGTGGGTGGTGTGAAGGCTGCCCTGCACTTTCCAGCAACGCAGGAATGATGCTATCCCACTCCCGGCCCATTTATAGCCAACGGAAAAGATAAATGTGTTGGGTGGGAATTTTGAATTCCATAAGGACTTATTCATTGTTTTGAGCCCTCTCTTGCTTTCTCAGTGAAGACTGTAAACCCATCAATCACACCCCATAAGCTTCTTCATGAATCGCATCCAAATGCTTGCAGAAATGCCCACCACCCCAAAGCCTATCAAAGTCAGCTCCTGCCAACTGAGAGCATGGATCTCTGCTCCCAGGCTCCTCTTCCTGGGAAAAAATAGCTGTTCCTTGTGCTATTTCTGGGTGACTCTGCAGGCACCTCCCATGGATGCACTGTTATGTTTTCTGCTAAGGCACATTAACATCTCCAGAGGACTCTGGCTGTCAGTTCCAGCCCCAAACAGTTCTATGATGCTGAATTTTAAGCACCAGAGTCAACAGCATTAATCACATGCTTAAAACGAAGCACTTTGGTAAGTCTGCAGGATCAAGGTCTTAAACTGCAAGATCCTTGGAGCAGGATCTTTCTTTATGTGTGGACAGATTAGCACTCAAATGAAAAACATTGCTAAGAACTGCCCAAACTGCCATGATCTGTGAGGGAGTGCAGTCCCTGGGAGCGAAGGCAGCAGGGGCAGGAGGATCCAACTCTGCCAAGGCTCCTCTGTGCTCCTGTCCCTGTTATCCCTGTCCCTGGGGCTCTCCAGGCACCTCTCCGCTATGCGGATTCCTGGATGCTTGCTGCCTGGTGGATGAATTAAGTTATCCTTTCCAGTAAGTGCATTTCTCAGTCACATTGTTCACCAGAGGAGATGTGAAATCCTCGCAGCGTTCCCTCTTGTGCATAATGTCACATTCCCAGCTCCTCTCCCTCCTGCCTCCCGCCATCAGCTGCGCCGAGCTGAGAATGCCCACGAGCGAAGGCACGGAATATGCATGATATGCTCCATCATGTAGGACCAAATCATTTGCTCCCTCTATAAATCTATAGCCAAATCACTTTGTTTCCACATAAGAATCTCACGCTGTGTAAAACTAAAGGAGGAAATAATCGTGTGTCTGTCGAGATGTTTATCTCAGTCCTTCGCAGCCTCACCAGCTCCTCATCTTTTAATGAGGGAAGGAAAATCAGTCCTCTCCTCCTGCAGCAAGGGGTTTGGGGAGGAGATGCAAATGCGTTCCCCTCCCTGAGTTTGCCGTGTTGCTGTAAAACAGCAAACTTAATAAATCTCGCACAATTGGGCACAAGTCTTGTTTCCTTAAAAGCGATGTTCTCTATAATTGTCTATGACACAACATGCTACATATTAGTTATTTTTCCCTTAGTAGATCATCAGAGCACAGTGAAGCATTGCAGCTGAGGTAATTGAATGTCTTCTTTAAAACAATACGCTGCAAAAAGTCTCCTGACAAGTGCCAGTGTCTTATTTCAAACAAATAATACCACGGATTTGGGGGAGAGGGAAGATTTCTGGAGAAGAGGAGGATTTTGGGCCATGGACAAATGGGGACTGGGCATCTGCAGCAGGAGAGCAGGTGAGCAGGCACAGGCTGGCAAAATCCATGGGCTGGTGGGGATGAGAGATGCCTGAATTCTCGGCAAAGCCACGGAGGGGACCTCGTGTTTAACTTTGCTGCCTTAATGCACATCCATTAAATGCACCTGCCTGGTCCATGCTGATCCTTCAAGCTGAAGCATTGCTGCAGGGGGACAGATCCTTTCTGCTGCCATGTTCCCCAAGTGCCAGGCTCACTGGGCTCCCATCATCCTGGAATTCTGGGGCCAAGGGATCCTCAGCTGGCCCAACACCACCTACACTCCCTGTCGTGGCTCTTGGAACCAGAGCACACACAGGCAGCATATTTGGGCAATTTGGGAGAGCAGTGAGCAGCCCCCCTGCCTGTACCTGAGCACTGGGATACACAGAGACCCCCAGCCCTCCCAGCCCCTTCCCTGTGCATTGATGCTCTTGCCTGTAAGTACAAATGTGGGTCTATGTTCTCGGAGGGCTGCATTCCCTCTGCAAGGTGTGACATTTCCTGGAAGGAATTTCAAAGGGCTTTGTGCAAGGTGTTAAATAAGCTCTTAAATAAAACTGAACCAGTGAGTGCTGAAGCAAAGTGAACATTTAAAAATGTATGTGTACATTTAATTAGTCCAGGAACAGCGATAAAAGGAACCGCTAAGAAACGTTTATTAAAACTAATGCAAGACAAAAATATATCTTAAAATTTTGATGTGATAAAAAGACTGTTAAAACATTAAAAAGTTTCCCTCTAAGTTTTTTTTCCTTTTAAACATGTCACAAAATCTGTAAAAGAATAATTCTTCTTTTATCCTCTCTTTCTTTTTTGCTTGGCTTCAGTCTCTTGCCCTCCTGTTTTGCTACTGAGCAGGAAGGAAGAGGTAAAATCTTTGGCGGTTTTAAACAGTTCAAAATTTTGGTCCAAGCTGGATATGAAAAATTAAAAATGTCATGAAAAAATGTAAATATGGTAAATGATTTTCCACCCACTATAAAAGAGAATCCCAGCACAAAGATCCAAACCCTGCTCTGGCTGTTGGAGCCAGCTCAGCTCCCTCCCAGGGCCAGATCTTCTGATTCCTCCTGCTCACCTGGAATGGTTTCTGCCAAGCACTGCCAGACCCTTCCATCCTGAGAGGAAGTTCCAGTGTAATGCCAGTGCTGCTGCAGCAGTGGGGCACAAGAAAGAAAAATGCATGTTCTTGTTTCACTGAATGTGTTACCAGCCCCTTGCACAGTAGGTGTAATCAGTCTCTCACTCTTGTCATTTTAATTCCTGTTTGCTGTTGCAGCTGGGTCTGAGCCCACAAACTGGGGATGGATCCTGTCTCCCATGGGAATGGGTACGGTTATCCAGCACCCCAGTCCTGGCCCAGCTTTCTCAGGGTGGTGCTCCCCACAGCTGCTGGGAAAACAAAGTGGGAGTGGAGAGTCCTTGGGTGTTGGGAGTGGCCATCCAGGGATGGCCAGGGCTCAATGGGATGCCCATTCCTGCCATGTGCATCTCTCCCTGGCTTTGGGCCATCCTGGCTGCAAAGGCTGGAGTATTCCACAAGAATTCCCCAGCTGGTGACCAGCCTGGCCCCTGTGATCTTGCCGAGGTGTGAGCAGGCAAGGAGAGGCTTGGGAGCCTCATCAGAGCCAGCCTGGGTGGACACACAGCGCTGGGGTCCTAGGGGGGTGAGCATGGGGATATTGCCTGGCACTTGCCTTTGCGTGAGTGCCTTTGAGACCCTGCTTTGCTCACCTCTACTGCTATTTTTATTTACTCTTTGCTAATCCTGTTAACAGGATGGGAAAAGACTAATTCGCTTTAACTCCAATGACTTGTTAATAATTGATGTATTGACACGAGCAGGCTGTTTGATGACCTTAAACAACCACCCAAATCCTGTGCCGAACTGTTTGACCTTTTAAGCCAGTTCAGATTCTTCCTACAGAAGAAACCGGTGTCCGCTTTGATTTAGTGCAGGAAAATCCCCCTTAACCTTCAGGTGTCAGTGAGGATATGTTTAATTTACAGTAAAGCCAAGTCATGATCAGCAGGAGAATGAAAAAGTCCTTCTGTGGTGGGAAGTTATTACCAGTCTCTCCACAGCAATGATCTCTCCAGCTCAACAAGCCAACACTTTAATTATTGAAAAGATGCCTCCAAGAAGATGTGGAGCCACTGGCTCTGGGAACAGGCACTGCAGAACTTCTGTGACAGTCTGGTGTGGCAGGCTGAGCAGGGTGGTCATAGCTGTGCTCAGGCTCTGGAGGAGCCTCTCATTTGTGGAGGAGCCATTCCAGTTCCCCTGCACATCCTGGTCAGCAGGGGCTGCTCTGGATTTGGCCCCTATGAGAGATAAAAGGACAATACCTGGTGTGTAATACGAGGCATCCCACCACTGCTCACCTGTGTGCACGTGCAGGACCAGATCAGGATCCATCTGTGTGCGCCCAGTCCTGCACACATCTGTAGGTGCCCTGGACCCAGAGTGCCTGTGCACACCCATGCTTTTCCCAAAAGGTGCCTTGTCCCCAGGGTGCTCCCAGGCAGATCTGGGAATCCTGTGGATCTCTCCCATCTCGCTGCCTCTCCTTTCCATGGCTCCTCTGGGAGTGTGGAGCAGCCCTGTGCAGTGCCTGGCTGGTCCCTGGGGTGCTGGGGCCCTTCTTTGTGCACGGATCAGCATATCAGCATTTTAGGTACTGATGAATCTGTGGGTTTGCCACAAGAGCTCGGTGCTTTTGGGGGAGTTCCCAGCTGGGCACAGCACTCTGTGATGGCAGCAAACTGCTGCAAATAACCGAATAGTCTTTAGATTAACACTGGGGTCAGATGCTTTAATCCTTCGAGAGGGATCTCGGAGTACCCAGGGGACAGAGGCTGAACAGGGAGTGCACAGAGCTGCCCTCACCAGGTGCCTCCGAGTGAGGGGGGAGGTGACTCTCCCCACGCAGGGCTGTCACCAGGGCTGTCACCATCCTTTCCTCCCGCAGCAGGTGCCTCACACCATGGTGCTCTCCAAGTGCCCCCGGAGGAGCCTGGCATCCAACCGCACAGGGGGCCCTGCTGTGGCCGAGCCCCGGCTCTGTGCTCCCAGGCGCGCCGCTGGGGAGAAGCAGGCGGTGCAAAGGCTGCTCAGCAATTATCAGCAGGAAAATCTGAGACTTCACCAGGCTGCTTAATTAAGCCCCCATGTGGCCTCTTGGAGATTCATCACACGGCCCTGGAAATTGTTCCCACCATCCTCACTCCCTTTGGAAGGGCAGGGAGCACTGGGAGAGGCTTTGTTTGGGGTTTTTGGACCTTATTGTTTCCCTGCAGGGATGCCCCTCGGTTTGTACCGCTGTGCTGCGCGGCAGCGTGTCGGGGTGGGGGAAAGCCCAGCCCAGCAGAAGGGATGTGGATTTATCCTGATGGGAACAGTTTACTCAGCCCCTGCAGAAACCCCTCACTGCTCCTTTGCCTGCTCCCGCCGGGATGACTCCCAGGAGCACTCCGTGCTCTCCAGCGGTGTCTGCCCATTTGCCCAGAGCCCTCCTGGAAAGGGGAGCGGGATCCCAGGGGAAAGGCGAGGTGCGGAGCTGGGGGCTTGTGGGGACAGCCGGCAGCACTGTGGGGGCACGAGAGGAGGGAGCAGGAGGAACCGGGGATGGACACTGCCCTGTGCCCCCCAGCCAGGCTGGTCGGAGCCCCCGACGCTGCCGGTTCGGTGCCGATCCCGGCCCCGCCACAGCGGCAGGGGAGGCTGGGGGAGCTGCTTTGTAGAGCTGAAGAAACTCCTCCACCAAGAGCCTGCAAGCTCATTTACATACTCCTAGTTTAATTCTCCTAGGGTATGCAAATATATGCAAACAGCAATCCAGAGAGAGTCAGAAATAGCACAGAACATTAAAATCACCCTACTTGAATATTGTTTTATGCAAACGATGTACGCACGCAGTGTGTAGCTGATTTAAATAGAAGCAATGTCAGCATGGCAGTTATTTACCCTTCCAATGATCTTAGCAATTTTTTTTATTAAACTTATATAAAATATATTGAACAGGCACCAAGAATGTAGAGAGTATTTTAATGTTAGCCTTAACTAACACTAAGGAAAGGGCAAGCTTCTCCAGCTGCCTGCACGAAGGGCAGGGAAGGGTTATTTTTCATCATTTCCCATTTGCATGAATGATACAAGATTTGTAAACCCTGACGCTGCTGGTATCGATTATCCGAGCACCATTCCTGCCCCTCGGAGGAGCGCGGGCCGCGGTGCTGCGCAGAGCCCTGAGGATCCAATGCCCTTGTGGTGTGAGCACACGGTGTCCTGGTGTGGGGATGTGGGCAGGGGACACCTGGGTGAGTGGGGACAGCCGGGGTGTGGGGCTGCTCCATCCCCGACCCACACTCCTGGTGAGGCCGGCAGCGCCGGCATCCTGCGGCTCATCTAGCATTCCCTAAATGCTCACATCCAAGGAAAGGGGAGGGTGAGTAGGACTGTTTCAGACCGGCTGTGAGACGACCAAAGCAAACTCCCCCCGGGCAGCAGGGAGGGCCCCCGTTCCATTACAACATCCCCCGAAAATGCCCTTGCTCCAGGGGGTTCCCTCACAGGGGGAGCGATGCGGCCGCTGCCGTGCAGGGCTGGACCCTGCAGTGCCGTCCCTGCTTCCCGGGGGCCAGGCTTGCACCAGGGCACCGCTCAGACCATGGCACAGGGAGATGGGTTCCTGGGATTTGTGTCACTCATTCACAGCCATGGCCCCTCACCAGCCTGTCCAGGCTGGCCGGGGCCGCTGGGATGGGCTCTCCACTGGGAGACGATGCCTAAAAAACCCTGATGATGGGCTGGGCTGAGAGCACTGCCAAGGACCTGGCCATGCTGGGCACAGCTTATGTCCCTTGTCAGGGTATCTGTGGGCAGGGGACAGTCCCTGGGTGCCCTAGGGGTGTGACACAAGAGACACCCCTGCCCCTTGTGGGAAGCAGCTCCTGTGCTGGGACTTGCCTTGCTCAGGTACCCTTGCTGGGCATCAGTCCCCAGAGCTGGGCCCCGCAGCTCCCTGCCCCACGGAGTAGCGAGTGTCACAGGGAGGGAGGAGGGGGAGCACTGGGCAGATGGCTCCATGTGTCATGCGACAGACACTGGCTCTGCTCTCTCATGGGCGTGTCATGGGCTCTGCTCCATCATGGGCATGTCGTGGGCTCTGCTCCATCATGGGCATGTCGTGGAGCTGCTCTCCTGGCCCCACTGAGGACTGCGCCAAGCATGGTGTTGATGTCCCTCCTAATTAAACACCAAGGGCAGTATGGATGTGCCCCACATCGAGCATTGGTTGGGCACAGGGGAGGCACCCGAGGGCGGGCAAGGAGGGTCTGATCCAGCCTCATTCAAGGCTGGGACAGCCAGAGCGTCTTCTCATGCTGACAAGTCATCAGGGGCCACTAAGTCAAATTCTAGGACTTTTACTCAATGTTTTTGCAGTACAATAAATGGTCCTGAAGTCCTTTTCTGCAGTAAGATTTCTGCCAGGTGCCTCCACACATGAACTGCACAGCTCAAGGTAGGAGTGGGCATAAAATGCATTTTGTTTGCTTCAATTTGTTTTAAGTATTGTCAGGCCAATGCCTGTTTGAATGATCACGGCTGCAGAGGAAATGACTGTGCAGGATATTTTTTCAGTCAAGCTCACAGTTGCATTTTATCACCAGTTCTGTTAAAGACATGTGAGAGGTTTCATTTTTGCCTCAAAAGCCCCATCTCCACGGAGGCAGTTAAACATTTAATTTTCAAATACACGTAGAACAAAAAGGCTCAGAAGACATTGAGTGAAATATCGTGTGTCTGTGCGGGTCTGAAGGGGAGCATGTTGCAGCAGGCAGCGCAGGGCTGGGAGTCACATCGCATTAGCACCACGTGCCAAGAGCTTCCAGCAGCCTCAGGAACACCCAGGGACGCCGAGCACACCCCCAGTGCCTGTGCCTGGAGCGCTGGACACAGGGCTCGGCAGCCCCTGCTCACTGCAACCACCTCAGCACACGGGAGAACTCGTGTCCAGCACCAAATTTCACCTCAGGGGATGTGGAGGCTGGAAGAGCCCATGGGAGAAACACAGAGCAGAGCTCCCCTCTCCACTGGGAATGTCACTCCCTATATCGGAGCTGCCTGTCCGCTGTGTCTGCAGGCGCTGGGAATCACTGTCAGTGCTGTCAGACAAGGGTTGGTGTGCCTGCACAGCGCCCAGCTCACAGCGTGCTTCCATCCTGCTTCCATCCTGCTTCCATCCTGCTTCCATCCTGCTTCCATCCTGCCTTCTTGTCCAGCCCAGTGGTGTTTGGGACCCTTCAGGTGCACTCACACTGGTGGGTGGCTGCCTGCCTGTGCACTGGAATGATATTTAAACATCAGCAGCTCCCAGTGCGTGGCTCTACTGGAGGGTTTTATAGTGGAGTGTAGAATCATGGAAGCACAGCCTGGTTTGGGATAAAAGGGACCTTAAAGGCCACCCAGTTCCAGCCCCCTGACACAGGCAGGGACACCTTCCTCTGTCCAAGGAGAACAGAACAGCTTGGTTGGATGCAGGAGAGATTTCCTTTGCTGTCTCTGGGTGCTGAGCAGCATCCTCTGGGCAAAAACTGTGTGTTTGTTACTGAAAACAGCCTGAATGTGTAAGTGAATTTGTCTGGTGAGGCTGGAATGACTCCTGGCAGGGGGTCCTGGCTGTGCCTCCCTCACAGCCCACTCCAGCCCCGGGGGCCCTTTGCTGGTTCCCTGCCCAGAAACAATTTTCTCCGGAGCAAGCTGTGGTTGGGAGCGAGAAGCTCCCGAGGCTCTGGTGTGCCATGTGCCAGGGCCTGGCTGCCCTCACGGGGCTGCTGTCCTGGGTGAGGAGCTGCAGTGCTGGCAGCTGGTGCCACACTCCTGGGGGCTGGTTTGAAACCCTTCGGGGGTGGAATCTTTGCTGCTTAGTTCCAGTGCTTCTCCCATCACATTCCGGAGTACTGGCGAGCTGGGAGGCGTCTCCTTTCTGAAAAGCTGCTGCCAGGGCACTGCTGTCCGTTCCCATGAGCAGAGCTGCCCTAAAGGTGCTTCCTTTCCCTCGGGATTGCAAGATGCTGCAGGATGTGGGCTGGCTCAGGGGCGAGCTGCCGGCACATGGGGCAACCTCCCTGTCCCTCAAGGGCTCATCCTTCGGAACTGCATCACGCTGGGGGAATGAACCCATGCCCCATCCAGCCCTGCCTTGCCCAGCTCCCACCCCACAGTGGCCTTGGACCCTCTGGAGAGTTGGTTCTCAGAGTGGTGTTAGCCTTGCCTTTCCTGGGGTGCTGAGCTCCCTTTATTCCTGTTTTTGTTCTGTCAGCTCGAAAAGTCATGTTATCAGGCAAAGCTCAAATAGCATGGATCCCAAAATTCTCCTGGGAGGAGCTGTCCCTGGGGAAGGAGAGGCAGAGCCAGGGAGTGATGCCCCAGCCCCATCCTGAGTGCCTGTGCCCTGCATAGCCCCCCTCAGCAGGGCAGCCTGGGGAGCCCACCCACACCACAGGTCTGTGCCCCTACAAGTGTCAATAACCTGCTCAGGTCCAGGGATGATCCCTGGCACCAGAGAAAAATTGTGGTGTCTCTCAGAGAGAAACAACAACAGCCGGCGATGTAGCTGCTGGTGTTTTTATCACTGAAGCCTTTAGAGGGTGTTCAATGGGGACCTGGTGTTTATTCAGGGAGATCCTTGCTGCCACGACCTTCCTGAACTGCCACATTCCTTCTAATTATGATTGGCAGCTCATGGAAATCTGGGCCCTTGATTGGCAGCTGAAGTAACTTTCTTCCTTCCCACAATTCTTCAGGTTCCTTCCCATCAATAGACATAATGTTGGCCACTTTTCTGGGATAAATAGCAACCTTTGCCCCCCTCCTTTATTTGGCAAACGCTCAACACTTCATTCTTTTCAGAAAGCCCCTTGGAATGCAGCTGAGAAGGGCCTCAGCAGTGCTGCACTCCTCCTCCTCCTTCTCCTCCTCCTTCTCCTCTTTCTCCTCCTCCTCCTCCTCCTCCTTCTCCTCCTCCTTCTCAGAACCCATCCGGGGGACTTTTGTACCAGAGCAAACAAAGGCTCATTGGCAACACTTCTGGATTTCATTTCAAAATAGATTTGTCACTCTGGAATAAAATAAACTTATTTTTCTGCTGTATTTTTTTTTTCTTAATTTCTCCCTCCCAGGTTTCCCCACCAGCAGCTCTGATTCTGGAATTGCTGGACAAAGATTTGCCTGGTGTACAGGGCAGCATGTGCTTGCTTCACTTCTTCTTTCTCTGTTGAGCTCCAGAGCAATGTCCCTGCTCTGCAGCAATACAGTGACCAGTCAGCAAGGGAATCTGGTTTGTCTCAGAGCCCAAAACACTCACCCCTCCCCATCCAGTGGGGTCTCCTTTGGCCTTCCCCTTGAGCTCAGTCAGCACCCAGGAACCCATAATTTGATTCCACTTTTTAGCTCTTATGATCCTTTTTAAAAACCACCCAAGTAATGCAAAAGCTCAAACCACAGTTGAAGGCACAATGTGGCTCATGGGAGTGTAAACACTGTCCAAGGAGAGCAAGGACATTTTGAAGAGGGGACTGGATCCCAGAGGTCCTGGAGGTCCCCTTGAGAAAAGGAAGTCCTGCTGCCAGGGATGTCCTCTCCGAGCAGAGGGGTCTGGCTGTGGCAAGGGGGCAGGCACCCAGCATGAGTAGTGCTTGCTACGGCTCACTCTGTGTTTCAGTAATTAAATAAAACTCAGCCTCAGCTCCTAAGAGCTTCTTGTGCTGAACAATAGCCAGTTACAAAAGGATTTGAAAAATGATGAAGGGAATACTCAAGGGTTGTGTTCGAAAAGAAACGAGGAGGCTCCCGAGCTGCAGAGATTGCCTGTGTGCACAATACAGACACTCACCCTCCACCAGCCCCAGACTGAAGTGTTTCAGAGAGAGATGACAGACCTTGGCACTCGGTGCTTCTCAAGAGCAGGGTAGATGAGCAGACAATTAGCAAAATACAGGATCATTTGCATTTTCAGGAATACTTGAAGGATTCTCACTCTCTGCCAAATTAAAAGGGGAAGTGGGATGAAACACATCTGGGATGGCTGGATGAGCCCTGAAAGCATAAGGGCTGGAGCAGGGAAGCTCCAGGGACAGAGAATCCATGGGTTTGTACCCTCACTGTTCTCTCACGGAGGCCACCCTGGATCCATAAATGCTGGCACCTCCTGCAGCCCAATGGATTCAGGAACCAGATCCAGTTTTTGGAGTTTGTCTCTCACTGACATTTGAGAGATCTGCTAAAGGTTTCCCACAGTCAGGGTGGTTTGGAAGAGCCTCTACTGTCCTCCTTGGCATGGTGACAGTGAGCTGAGCTGGCCCCAACCCTGGACGGGATGGGACAGGGACAGGGACAGGGACAGGGACAGGGACAGGGACAGGGACAGGGACAGGGACAGGGACAGGTCAGCCTTGCCCATGCAGGAGCCTTTTGTCATGAAACATGGAGCAGTGTCATTGTCCCCACAATTCTGTCAGATTTGGTTGCAATCTGCTGGGAGATTACAAAGTTATTGCAGCAGACATGCAGCCAGACCCATCCAGGCATGGACAGCCCCATCACAAAAACTGCATTTCATTAGAGAACTGAGCTGAAGCCACGCTGGATCTTCCCTTCCTCTCCCCACAGCCCCAGGGTCACTCCCCCTTTCCATGTCCATGCTCACTGTCCAGACTGGTTCCAATATACTCTAATTGCTTCCAACTCTTCTCTAGAACAGAGCGGGCAAAGGAGGAGGAATGTGAAACCCTTCCTTAAATCCTTAGGGATGAGACCGAGAAGGTGAAAGCCCACATGGAGCTCAGGGCAGTGAGGGGTAACCACGGCTTTGGGGGGCTCTGCTGCAGACCAGGGGACCCCAGGGAGGCTGTGAGCCTGTCACTGCTTGGGGACATGGTGTGTGATGGATTGTGTGGAAAAGGCTGAGCAGCTGATGATTCTTGGGGTCACTCTGCACGAACTGTCTGGTTTTGGAGAAGCAGAGGGAGGCTGGATCTGTGGCAAGACGGTTCATCAGCTTAATGCTGGGTGGCACCACTGCCCATGACCTAGCAGGAGTGATGGCCAGTCCCCTCATGTCACCAGGGAATGCTTCCAACTGCAACCTTCCCTCCGTTGCACCCAGGGCATTTCTCTGCTCTTGTGCTAACTCACCCCCACTCTGTCTTTCCTGCACAGCTGCCACAGCCGGGCTCCTTCCTGCCTGTGGGGATGCTGCTTGCAGGATGTGGTTTCTCCGGAAGCGCTGGAGCGTGGTGGGTGCAGGAGCATCCCAACGGCCAAAGGCGCCTGGTGGGCTCTGCCACCAGCTGTGCGCCCGCAGAGCCACCCCCAGTGTGTCACAGCACAGTGGCCATGGGGACATCCTCCCACCACTGTCCTTCCCCTGCTCCTTGCCACCGGCCCTGCATCTCACGGTGCTGGCACTGAGCTCCTTGGTTCTCTGCCTGAAATGAATCAGGTCAGCTCTGACCGGGATTGTCTCTGGGTTGGTTTTCTGCCACAATAACCCAGTGTCTCCTGGAGAAGTCCAGGTGGCTCCAGAGATGATGTCAGCCTAGGCAGCAGCCCTAGGAGCAGGCAAAATCCTGTCACCAGCATCAGGGACACATGGGCTTGGCACATGCTCTGCCTGCATCATGGATGGGTGGGGATGAGAAATTGGGCTGGAGAGATGGTTGGGAGAGGAAGGAGAGGAGCCAGAAGAAAGGAAAGGGGAATGAGCAGCCCTACACAGCAAACTCTGGAAACAGCACCCAGTGCTGCAATGCTACCAGTGGGATGGTCCTCAGGAAGGGAATGGTGCAAATGCCGTGGCAAGGCCAGGATGGGACTGGATTTGTGCTGGAGATGGGAGCCTGCACATCTCAGCAGAATAAACACAGAGAGGCAGAAGCATCCACCCTCCAGGGCTGCTCTGTGCTGGGTGATTTGTCGCAGAAAAGGCTGATCCTGCACAGAAGCAGTGCAAAGGGCTGGTGCCCCTGTGGAGAATTGGGATGTGGATGTTTGTGTCTTGAGAGGACAGATGGCAGAGAGAGTGAAAGTGACACTGGCCCTGGCATCCCTGCATGGGGGCAGGACACTCTCCAGGCCCCTAAAAGCATCCTTCACAGCAGAGGTGCAGTCAGCACCTTGGGAAGGGCAGGGGAGGGAGAAGAGGGTTTGCAGTGATGGTCAACACTCCCAGCTGGGGCTGTGCTCCCTCTGTTTCACACGGAGCTCAAAGCATTCCTTATCCCACAAAGCTTCTTAGTAGAGCTGGGTTGCAACAGATGGATACAGACGGGTGGGGAGAAGGGGAAACAACATGGCAATACCAGCAGCACGATGTGCGCTCACCAAAGCACAGCAGCAGCCGAGCTTTGGAGGCAATGGAGAATTCTGAGGAGCGTTTTGGTTCCTTTGGGATGCTCGCAGGTGGTTTGTCTGAAGCATGACAGCCAGCTTTAGACAACAGGCTGGTTTGGGAACCTGGCAAGTGGTTGATGAGAGAAAGAGCCCTTGGCTGTTCCCAGTCCTGTGCAAACTGTGAACTCACTCCAGCAGGAGATGGGAATGAGCAGGCTCTGGTTGAGAGCTGAGAAGCTGCATCCCATCCC
>VYXF01004177.1:226668-252742 GCA_013397295.1 Polioptila caerulea
CCTTTTCTTTACTGAAACACTCAAAGCATGAAGACACGGGGCGGGGGAGGGGGGGATAGGGGAACTGCGATTACCCCAGACCTCAGCAATCTTAATTAAATACGGATTTCTAAAATTTCCTTCTCTCTCCCTTAGAGAGAAAAGAGTGGGGCACACTCTAACACTATCTAAACCACTTCTACTTTTAATGTAATTGAAATAACACTCCTGGCATTCCTTTCCAATAGGAGAATAATCAGTTCAGAGGGTGGCCAGCGAGAGTGGAGTGAACAGCCCTGACTCTTCCACTGCCGGTTTTCCCAAAACACCCTGCTGATGGCTATTTCCAAAGTGTATTTTAAATATCTTCTTCTGGGCAGAATATCATTTAAAAGCAGCCGAGCTTCCCCTGAACCACCGAGACTCCACAGTTCCATTTCTTCCCTACATCAAAACCGGGAAAATCCTGAATTACAAACACTTTTCTATCAGAAAAGAATTATTTTATCTGCAAAAGCAAAAGCTGTGTATTTTCAGCCACTGACCCAATCCCGGGTAAATAAACAGGCAGAGACTCCCTGTGTTTGCTGACACTCATTAGCATTCCCGGCGGGTGTGAGGGTGATACTATCTGACAACCACCAGCTCAAACTTTCTCCCTTCGCTTTAGTCGCTTGTGATTCTCACGCACAATAAACAAACCGGCTTCTGCTGCTGCCCGCCCCTTCCAGCCCCCCCTGCGCCGCTCCCGCAGCTCTCCCGCACCTTCCCTGACCTCCTGCCCCTGCGGGAGAGCGCCGGCACAGCTCCTGCACCCCCTCCGCATCCCCTCTGCACCTTCCACTCCTCCCGCACACCTCCCACACCCCCACTGCACCTGGGGGACAGACCCTGCACGCCCCCTGCACCCCCTGCGTGTCCTCTGCGCACCTTCCACACCCTCCACACCTCTCGGACACCTCCCACACCCCCTCCTGCCCCTGCGGGACCCAGAGCACCCGAGGACTTGTCCCAGGGGTGCAGCCTGCCAGTGCACAGGCACCTTGACGAGGTGACACAGCGGCTGAAGCGGGGCGGGCGGCAGGTGCTGGAAGTGCTGCTGTCGCCTCTCGGGGCGGGGACAGCCCGGGGGAGCAGGACGATGGCACCTCTGGGAGTGTGCAACAGCCACACTGAAACCAACGGGAGCCACAGGCTCCAAGGAGGCCGAGGCAAGGCACATCAAACGAGCAGGTTTGATTTATGTCGAGCATTGGATCCTTCTCCAACTGGTTAAATGACATGTTAAGAGCATAAAAATAGCCGTAGTGGCTCATCCCAGGGAGAGAGCAACGGCGAACACCCACTGGAGAGCACAAGCACAGAGCAAGAGAACAATGCTACTTCATCAAACTCTCTATTAACCTCCAGCAATTTATGGCTCAAGATCCTTCAAAGCCAGGAATAATGTCTGTGTATGGATGTATGATGGATTTTTCTCACATTAATTTGTCCAGTAACTTTTTGAACCCATGTAAATTTTACCTTGCACAGTCTTGGTGAGGGATCTGAGAGCAGCCTCCTCTTCTGCCAAATCTCCAGAGCCCTAGAACCAGCAGCTAATCCTTGTTCACTGTCCTGGGTTTACAGATTTCTGTTGTGTCCCTTCTCAGGCTGAAAAGCCTCACCCCAGGGAATCCTGACTTTATCCTCACTCATCCCTGGGCCACTCTCTGGACCTTGCTCACATCTATTGCTGGTTTTGTGTCATGGATTGGGAACAGAACAATGCAGGGTTCAGGGTAGGGCTGCCACACAGATGTCAGTAACACCACAGTGCTCTTTCTTCAATCCCCACTTTCCCCCTAATTGTTCCCAGTATTTGGTTGGACACTACTGGATATAGAACTAGTGTTTCCACAGAGCTATTTGTTGCAGCCTTCAATTTTCACTCCTGGGTTCTGGCCCTCAGTACAAAGTCATCCGTGCTCATGAAGATGAGATTTCCAGTTCTACAACCCTCCCAGAGCTCAAGATTTTACATTTATATGCCTTGAGTTCCATCTACCCCTGCCCGGGGGGCAGCCACACACCAGCTTGTCCCGTTTGTCCCAGTCCTCCAGCTGGGGGCCATGTACAGCAGCTCCACCATCTCTTCCCCCTCACTCTTCACAGAAACTGGTTGCATTAATCACTTTCCAGAATTTTCATACCAAGAAGAGACCCCATCCATGGGAATGTTCAAGGCCAAGTTGGATGGGGCTTGGAGCAATTTGGTCTAGGGGGAAGTGTCCCATGGCAGGGGGTGGAACTGGATTAACATTATTGTCCCTTCCATTTAAAATGAAAGAATATACAATGTCAGAATTAGATTCCTTATATCCCATTTGAGCTGCTGGGCAAATACTCCTGGTTCCCAGTTCTCCATAACCCTTCAGGTGACTTTGTTGCCTTGCAACTCTCACACTACACCTCGAACAGGCACAGCCACAAGCCCATGGCTCTGAGCTTGCTGTTCTTGTTCCGAGGCACAGCTGGAACCAGGGCAGGGTGTGTGGGAACAGGGGGCAGAGACAGACATGGGCATCACAAACTGCAAAATGCCACAGACAGGGATGCAGGAGCCAAGCCTTTGGTGTCAAAAATGCGATGCTTCCAACAAAACACAAGGTTGTTGCCACGTTCAGGATGCACAAACAACCGGATCCCTGCATCGGCCTCTCTGGTTGTCGTGTACCTTCTGCACAAGGTGCTTTGCATAGAATTAAGAACAGGATTTGTTTCTTCAAACTTTTGCAATTTTAACATCTGCTTGTTTTGGTAAATCTGACAGGGACTCTCTTTTGTCTCTTTTATTTTATTTTATTTTTTTTTAACCGAAATTCTATGAAAAGTGTTTTTAAAAGTGCTAACTGACAAGCCTACACAGGCTGCCTCCACTCAGGGAGCACTCTGCACAGTTGTTAACTTGTTAGACAGGAGCTAGATTACAATCATAAATAAATGATTTGCTGTCTCCTTACATTCAGACATGTAGCTTTTAAAGTGTAGCTGTCATCCCTGAATCAGATTTAGTCAAATGCTGTGTAACTGCAAAATTATCCTATCCTTACCTTTTTTTATTCTCCATATAATGGACAGTTAAATTGGATTTTCAAATTTGAAGTGCATATGTTTTTCAAATCCCCACAGGGTTGCCATTTTTTCATTTCTAAAGCAACTCACTAATGTTTATCATTACCACACAGAAATATTACAATTCTTAAGGGGCACCTTATAAAATAAGTACAGGAGAAATATGCTTTATCGTCTCAAAATGAAACCAATTTCTCAGCTGATTTGCAATTTATTTACATGTTAGCATTGATTTTCTGCTGATTTATAGCCCCACATGCCTGTGTCTTTGCTGCTTTCTAAATAAACACCATCGGGCTGGGGAAGCCAATACTGAATTACAGAGCTTTGTTCCAGCTTCTCTCTATTAATGAGTTAAATCTTTTACCAATAGTGCCTGGTCTCCCCGAGCACTGAGTGCAAGGAGAAGTCATGCATGGTATTTTATAAGGCTGGAGTTCTGGTATGCTATAAATAATCAGGAGGTGTGGAGAATCCAAGGGGAAAATAGAGATCTCAGGAAAAGCACAAGTGAAAAATGTGGTCTCGCAATTATTCTTTTTTTTCTAAGCTATAAATTTGGAGATGCAGCCACAGCTCGTGGAAACTGGTGCTGGGGACATTTTATTTTACACAGCCATTTAGGACCTTCCTTCCATGGCAGCTTTCCAGGGTACCTGCTGCACACCCGGACTCCTGCATCCAGCGTGTTCCCACCACATCCATGAGCCACGCAGGTAACGCCAGCCCGTGCTGAGGATTGTTTCTGAGTAAGTTTTTTAATGGCAGGTAAATTATTCATTGGCATGTAAAATAATACTCTCAGCCTTAACTAACGGGGTGGTAAAAATAACCCCTGGCAAAGGCCTCATCCTTCCAAGGTTTGGTTCATCAATAAACAATCCGAGAGCCTTCGGAAGGGCCCAGCGCGGCGAGGGGCGATTCGGAGGGAGGGGGCTGAGATTCAAATGTGCATCAGTCTGGGGGAAATGCGCCTTTTCCACTCTGTAAGCTGCATGTGCAAATTCTATGGATAATTAATGCAACAGTTCCTTCAGCAGCATCAAAAGACCCACTGTTTAATTCAACATCCTACACGCGCGGTGTGACAGCAGCGAGGAGCGTTATCCCTGGCAGTGAGTGACAGAGGGCATCAAACATTCCTCTGGAATGCTCTTGCATCTCGCCCGAGTGGCACCTCAGGTGTGGCTGAGCTGCATTAATGACGGGAGGTGCTGCCAGCCCATGCCAGGCACTCTCCCATCGGGAATGCCAGCCTGGCCGGGCACCGCGCCGCAGCCCCACCATCCCTGCAGAGGAAAGACTCGCTCTGCCATCCCTGCCGTGGTCACCAGGACATCTTGGAGGAGCTGGGAAGGGATCTGGCCCCTGCAGACACCTGAAGAGAGGTCACGGAGTCGACATTCAAAAGCCAGACACCAGTACCAGCCTGGGCTCAGTGCTGCTGGACTGGGACCACCTGGGCAGCCCTTCTGGCACATTTCTCCTGCCAGGACCATGTGCCCCACAGGTTTTCCTGCCTGTTGACACACTGGCCCTGTCTCAGGCACTGGAGGTCAAGTGTAAAAAAGGCAGAGCAGGTCACAGCTCAGTCCTTTGGAGGAGTCACACAGGCTTTGGCTCGGTTATGGACCGCCTGCTCCGGTGCTGCCGTGGGACGAGCTCCCCAGCCCTGGAGCCCGCCCAGCCTCTGCCCAGGCTGGTTTGGCAAACTCCAAATCCTGCAAATCAAACTCCAAACCTCAGAAATTCAATTCCAAAGCGTCAGGAAGGGCCTGGCCGAGGAGGAGCCGGGTCTGTGATCCTGCCCCATCCCTCCCCTGCAGGCACCGGGTGCTCCCCTCCAGGCAGAGAACCGGCTGTGGCAGCCACAGCAAGGCAGCAGCGAGGCCGCTCTGTGCCTGTGCACGTCTGTGCTTGCTTAATGGTGGGGGTTTGTTTTTTCCTGTTGACATTGATCATAATTGTTACCCCATCGATTGACACACAGACTGCTCGACGGAATAACAAGGGATGCTCCGTGCCAAATTATTCACTCTCCACCGGCTAAATCGCGCATCCTCCTGCAATCAAACCACAACCGCAGCCGCAGCTGGAAAACAAAGGTCCTGCAATTCCGAGTGGAGACGTGGAGAGCTGGGCAAGGAGCGGTGGAACATCAGGCTCCCGGTGCTCCCAGCGCCTGTCAGTGACGGGTGTGTGACAGCAGTAACGACACCGCCAGCAGCGCCGGCCCCGCCGTCTGTGCAGCTCCAGCCACAGGGAGATACAGGAGGGAAAACGGATGGCATCGACTGGAATGGGCTCAGCATCCAAACCCAACCGGGAGCAAGGCAGAAAAAACTCTCTCACCGTTAGAATGTGGATTTTGGAGGCCAGGGTCTGTCCTGCAACCATACGTTAAAAACAACCCGTCCGAATTTGGGTTGGTTTAAGGTCACAGGGCTCCATGGAGGTCAGGGGCCAACAGAGCACCCCACCTTTTGCCTTCTCGGGGGGCACTGGGGTGGGATGGGCTGTGGCTCGGAGCCAGGCTCCATGCCAGCAGCGAGTGGCTCCCCTAACCCTGTCCCCGGAGCGTGGAAGGTGTCACCTGGAGATGAGCACACACTAGAAGCATCAGCAAAAGTACACTCCTCCTCCAGCAGGAAACTTTCCTTTGCTGAAAATCACAGCTCTCCCATTTAATTCCCATGAATATTCATCCGTGCGGGGATCTCATTCAGAGGGAGACCGAGAAGAACTGGTGGGTGCTTATGCAAAAACACAGACACTTGACACCAAAGATGCTTGTTTAGTTGATGTGAAATCTCTCCAGTTTTCTTTTCCCAGTGCATACACGGGCCTGGTGGGATGAAATACATTATCCAGAGAATCATTCATCAAAGACCTGGAACGGCGCAGAGCGCATGTGACGGGTAAGGAAAATGGCCACCTCGGCAGTGGCTTAAGGACAGCCAGAAAGACGTTTTGATGAGCAAAAAACTTCCTATGGATTTGTGCTGGAAGCAGGGTTCAATAGGGGACTGTCTATACCACCGAACGCCAATCAAACAGAGTCATCTGAGCAAATCTGTGGCACAATCTCAGAGGGAGCTGTGGCACGGCAGGGGCTGGGCTGGGCAGGATTAGTCAGGAGCTAGAAAGGGATTAGGAAAACCTGACATGAAAATGCTTCACTTTGTGTGCATTTTTATAGTGTGAGACTATATACGGAGAGCTGTTATCCCACGGGCTGCCAGGCAGGAGCAGGGAAAAACAATGAAGTGTATTTTGGGTGAAAAAAAGGAGACATCCTCCCAGTGTGGGAATAGCGTTGCTGAAGAACCTCTCTTGACTTTTGGGGAGCTGGACAGGCGCCATTTGCAGGCGCTCCTGAGAAGCCTTCCCAGCCTTTCCTTGTTTTCTTCCCGTTGTTTTGAGTTAACGCCGTAGACAGGCAGCTCTCCGGTCCCTCCTGCAGCACCCCGACCCTGCACTTTTAGCCAGGAGTTGTCCATCTTGCTCTCTGCAGGACCTGCTGCTGCCGGCGGGCTCTCCAGAGTTTCCTTTTGAGAAATCAGGGCAGAGAACAGAGGAAGTGGGTCCTCAGTGACGCAAGTGTTGCAGAGCTCCGAAATGAGCCGGGCTAACTAATGGCTTTGCTAAACACTGCAGTCGCTGGCGTTGATCTCCGTGGCCATTCCCTGCGAGAGAGGGTTGAAATCTGCTGGCGAATCCCGGCATTCTTGGAGCCATGGTGGGCCACATGCTCAGAGACGCTCCCGCTTCCCTGTTCCGCTCGACTGCAGCTTCGCCGTGATGTAGCAGATTGTTTGGAGGGATCCATGTCAGGATATTTTAGGGAAGTCAGTGAATACAGCATCTCTGCTCGTCGCACAAATCCCTGCCCTGCTCGGAACGAGCCTGGCAGCTCGGAGCTCTCTGAGGGCTGCTGCAGGCGAAGACGGAGGGGCTGCGGTGGAGGCAGATGGACCCGCGCAGCTCTGCGGGGATGAAGCCTGACTGTGCAGCAGCGCTCGCTGCTGTCCTAACGAGAGCCCGAGGGGTCCCAGCAGGACCCGGATCCCGCAGGATGTGTGGAACCCTTCCCCGGCACCGTGGGCAGAGCGCTGCTGACAGCGGGCACTCGCACCCGTGGGCACCGGCGCTGCGTCTGCGCCCTCCTGAGCAGCTTTGGAGGCTGTTTGGAGATGGCAGCAGAATGACTTTGTTCTCATCAGCCCACAAACTGCTTAATTAGTTAAAAATTTACCCCGGATTATCTTGGTTTGAGCTCTCCAGTCTGTGGTTTCTGCTGCCTCCCGGTGCCCCCAGCCCCTCTGGAGAGGGGAAGGGGCTGGGACGGGGGAGCAGCGCCGGGAATACCACCCCGGCTGCAGGATTCCCCACGCTCTGCATTGGATCTGCAGACTCTTTCAGCAAAGCCAATTTCAGTCAACCTGGTTTCTCTAAAATACATCGACTTCAATAGTGTTTTGTACAAAGGGAGGGGAAAAAAATCCTAAATATTTTCCTTGGGATAAACTCCCGTGTTAAAGCCACGTCCCTTTCATGCTGTTGCACATGGGCTGATATTTAAGGCAGGGACTTATTGTATAACCCAGTGCCTGTGGGATTAAAAAAAAAATAAAAAAAACCCCAGTCTCCATGGAAATGGAGGCCATATCTTTTGAAAACTGTATCAGAGCTCTCTATCCTCTCCCCTTTATCATTGTATTTTAACCTACCAGCTGCATATTTAAGAGCAGAGCTTGCAAGATGATCTTACCCTTTTTTATTATTTTCCCTTATGTGTTAAGGGAGGGAATACTGACAGGGACAAGTGACAGCTCGCTAATTATTCCCTTACTGCCACTGCTGTTCTTGTTTTGGACGTGTTGCTCATTTTCCTCTGCTCTTCGCACTGAATAATGCATGGGTCCCTATCAGTATTCATGCGGTACCTTCGGGAACTGCCAGCCTAACTAGCTGATAACTGATTCAGTTTGTAACCGGTGCCTTTGGGAGTTGCAAGGAAAAGTAGCCAAGAACAAATTTAACACTTCTTTCTCATTGCCTCAGAACATCAAGGAGAGGTACAGGAGGGCTGCGCCTGCAATCCATTCGTTGCCTGGAGCTGTTGGAGGTGCAGAGCCGCAGCTCTCGCGTTTAACCCAGCGCCCGCGGCCGCGGGGTCAGCGGGATCCAGATGGGAACGCCGGGAGGGAGCGGGCCAGGCCGCCGCGATCCCAAAGCAGTTGTTTTCAGCAGATGCCCTCTCTAGGCTTTGCAGGGAGGTGCCAAGAAAAGCCACCCCAGAGCCATCTGTACTTCGGAGCGGCAAATAGTGCGAGCCTGGTGCCGGTGCTGGGAGCGCTCCGGGCTATCGGCTGCTATCGGCGTGGCACGGGCACCCCCAAACTGCCACTGCTTTTTCTACCCAAAAGGATGTCAAACGGGACACCCGGCTGACCCCGAGCAACACTGAGCCTGGTCCCTTACAGCAAGGTCTATCCCACTCCAAAGCAGCCTCAAGAGCCCCCTGCCATCCCAGGGAGAACACAAAGCGAAGGAGGATGGGTAAAAGCCATATCCTCCCTTGCTCTGTTAAATATAATTGTGAGAGGGAACAAAAAGGGAGAAAGTCTGGCATTTCCCGTGTGCCACATTTGTTAGAGGTGCCTGGTTGTGCTGGTGCTTCAGGAAACAAATTTCCTGCCCCACAAGCGGGGAGGGATTGGCTCACTCACCGTGCGGAGCTGCTCCGCGGGAAGAGCGCTGCTCCCTCCGCAGAAGGATGAAAAACTGCTCTGAGCAGTTGGCTGAATATTCTTACTCGAGCTTTTCATCTGACGTGTGTCAGATGCTGTGACCTTAACCACCCGTAATGGCATGACCTTAACCGCCGTCTTCACAGCTTTGCTCCTCTCCAAGTGCAGATATATATATTTAAAATACTGCCGTGGAGGAAGAGATGCGTTGGGTTTGGGGTTGCGTCAAAGTTGTCAGACGTGTCTTCTGCAGGAGCTGAAAGCAGATGGGGAGATGACCTCGTAGGCGTCCGTCATGCCTCTTGCGAGGGACAGAGGTTCGAGCAGGAAAATTTTAAAGGTCTTTCTTGGAGCTTGCACTAGGAACCGTTTCCCCAGTTCAAACACAAAGAACTTTGTTGAGGAAATTTAGAAGCTCCTCTCTCCAATAAAGATGATCCAGATGAGCGCCTGGCAGGAAGTGAGGTTTGTGCACAAGGGACAAAAGCTCTGGAAACACAGCCAGACTTGGGAGCAAATTCATCAAGACCCAGTAGAGGAGCCACATCTGGGCTGTGCTCAGACAGGACTGGGGTGTGGGGGTTCCTCACTGACCCCTGAGTACCGTCAGACTTTTTGGACATGGAAAACAGGCTGGGGGGATGTGGAGACCCAGCTCAGGGAGCTCTTGCCTCAAACAAAGCTGCTGTGTGTTTAATTGATTCCTCTCCACTGCTCCCATTTCAAGTTTTTCTGCGCTTTCCTGCCCCCAGCTCACCAACTGGCCACAGCAGAAAATCCTGGGTGATCTGTCCCATCAGCCCTCAAGGAAACAAACAGGTGAGGTGGTCACCCACAGCCGACGGCTCAGGAGGAGACAAACCCCTCTCTCCTTCTGGGTTCTGCAAAACTTGGCATCAGTTTGTATTTAGAACTGCTAAAACCTCCAGCTAATTGGGCAAAATTAGTGACATCTTTTAAAAGGTAAAAAGCAAGTTAAATAATGCTGATCTCTTCATCTCGCTGCCTATAATTACAGGAAAAAAAAAAAAAAGGATGTCAAAGAGAAATTGAACTACAGAATTGAAAACCCCTCAGCAATGACTGCACCCGGATTCCTTGCCCCCAGCCTGCTGGAGAGCTTTGGCTCCAGTGGCAGTGGGCACAGTGTGGGCTTGGCAGCATCATTCCTGCGCCTGTTCCAGGGAACAATTCTCTCCAGCCATAGCAAGCGTTGGAAACACGTTCACCAGTGTCTGTGGAGCCTCTGGGGAGCCCCTTGGAAGACAAGGAAAAAAGCCTCAAGATACTGTATGTCAGTCTATCTCTCACTATAATTACCTTTATTGATTGGGGACTCATTTACATTTCCATATCTCCGAGTTTCCTGTTAGTGTGCCTGTTTAGATGTGTTCATGGATCAGATTTCGAGAGATTTCATCCCAGGGAGAAAAAAGAGCCTTGTTATGTATGAACTCCATGCAAATCTCAAAAGAGAGGTGATGAGGCTTTATGGCAAGAAATAACACCAGAAACCACTGGATGAGCGGAAGGAGAGCAGAGGGAGTGGCCATGGCAGCAGAGCCATTTGTCACAGCATCCCCAAAACACAGAATGTTCTGCATACAATTCCTCCTTTTAGGGAAGCCCAATATTTTCTTGAAACAAAGAGCAGAAATGCACGAGGAACACCAAAATCACCAAACCAGAAATTCTTCTCTCCTACAGGTTTGTGGCGTGTCCTGAGGGGAGAGCTGCTCTTGCAGGTGGGTGCAGAAATACCTGCTTAGCTCGGGCTCAGAACTGGCTGAGAGTGGCTGTTCTGCCCTGAACACTCTTCCTGCAGCTGACAGAAATCCTGCTCATGTTCTGTCTGGCCAGCCCTGCTGTACAGCCCCACGTGTCCTTGCTGGTGGCAGAGCCCACCCAGCCGTGGTGTCCCTTCACCCCAGTGCCATGAGGACCCTTCCAGCCCTGGGTCACTTCCCGAGGGAAGCAGCGTTTTCCCCCTTGCTGGTGGATGCTGGGTGTGGGGAAGGGAAAGTCTGCAAGTGGCAAAAATACCTTTTGATGACAAGAGGGGAGCAGTGAGAGTGCCTGGAGGGAGGTTTCAGGTTAGCAGTAAGTAGCTGTGATCCCCAGAGGAATTTAAATTGCCTTGCACTGCTTCTCCGGCAAAGCTGGGGTGAGATGGAGAAGTGAGAGAGGGTCAGCCTTCTGCATACCCCCTGCATCACACAGGCCCCAGTCACAGCACATCTGGGGCCAGATGTGGACATGTGCATCACACTGCTTCCCTGGCTGGGGGAGTCCCAGCCACCGGGGCTCGGAGCAGTCGATGTCCTGACTCAGTGATCAGGGCTGCAGGGATCTTTGAAAACAGCCCCCACCTCCCTCTGCAGCCTCTTGCAGGCTACCTGCTCCATCTCACCCAGACTAGACACAGGATCTGCTCCAAAATGGATGTTTTTCACATTAACGAACTGCACAAACATTTTATTTCCCATTTGTGGCCCTTCTGCAAACAGCAGAGAATCCACTCCTTCCTCCAGAAGATTTGTGTCTGAGGGAGCTCCCAGGCTGACATAAAGCTGCCCATACTTTCAAGAGGCCTCTCTGGTAAGCTCTTATTTCTTGGAATCCTTCCCAAAACGAGGCAGTATCAGTTATGGGAAGCAGCGAACAGGAGTGATGTGAAGCCCTGAGAAACCCTTCCCATTCCAGCAAAGGCACAAGTGTCACGTCTCTGAAGAAATATCAATTTTATTTCCTGTACAGCTAATGAGATAGCAGTTGGCAAACATCACAGGTAAACAGCCAGACACAGCCTAGCACATAATTTGGGCTTTTGGAATCACTTCTTCCTGTTCCTAAGGTGTCCCTGAGTGCTGCACCCACTGCTGTGCCCAGGTAAAGCCCGGAGTAAACAATGGAGTACAGTGAAACCTCAGTGAAACGTCACGGAGCTGGGGAAGGAAGCAGGAGGGGCTCAGCCTGGAGAAAAGGAAGCTCAGGGGGAACCTTCTGGCTCTGCACAACTCCCTGACAGGAGGGGGCAGCCAGGTGGGTTTAGAAGAGGCATCATGACAAGAGGAAATGGCCTCAAGTAGCTCCTTACCCTAAAGCCCTGGCACAGCTGCCCCAGGCAGTGTGGGGTCACCATTCCTGGTGGCATTTAAGAGACACGTGGATGTGGCACTTGGGGGAATTAGGTCAGTGGTGGCCTTGGCAGCGCTGGGGGAATGGTTGGACTTTATGATCTTAGATGTCTTTTCCAACCCAAACGATTCCATGACTCTGTAAGAGGCCATATCTGATTCAGCATTATTATCAATCCCATATGTAGCTTATGAAGGGAGGAAAGGCAGTAATTAAGTGCAGTCATAAGTTAAAAGAATTGACCGTGTGTTTCTTGCTTGCCTGATCTCTGGCAGCACCTCGTGTTTACTCAGTCATCTGCTGCTGGTTCTGTAACCCTGTGTGCTCCCCTTGTCCCAGCCGTGGGCACACTCAGGGTGTGCCCTTCAGCCCCCAGAGTTCTTCTCAAAAAAGGGAAGAAACCAACTGAGGAGTAGAAAAAGGGTAAGAAAATCCAGAAGAGCAAAAGGAATTGGCAAAAAGAGCCCCAAACCCAAAGCAAACAGTAAAACTCCAAACCCTGAAGATCAGCAAGATACAAAGACTAGAGGGCAAATACCTTCAGGAAGATGGTGACACTGGCAATGGCACACACTGTCACGATCCAGCACTGGGCAGGGCATGGCAGGGAGCCCTCAAGAGCCCCCAGGATCCCAGGAATAGCCCCAGAGCCTGGCTACAGATCAGCATGTGGCCTTTAAATGTTGTGGGGCTTTGTTCTTGTAATCCTGCTTCTCCCAGGCGACAACCTGGGGCAGGAGAAGCACGACCCAGGGTGAGGGTCTCAGCCCTGCGGGAAACTGGGTTTGGGTAAATTTTGTGCAGGTTGTCCTTGTAGTAGGGGGATGGCTTCTGGGCAAGGAATAAATGTGATTTTAGTCCTTTTTTTGAGACAAAAAGAGAAATCTGTGCATTCTGGGAGATGCTGGTGTGTGAATGTTGGTGGGGATGGTCCCCAACTGTAGCGAGAAAGTGAAGTCTCTGCTCCTTGGGAGCTCCTCTGCAGCTGCTCCCTGAGACCATTGGGAAAGGCCATTCTAGATGAGAGCAAGGTGACCCTTTTGGGAAAGATCATCAATTATTAGCAATGTTCTGGGAAGCTGTGAGCCACGAGGAGAACATAGACCTCGGCCCAGTTCTACTGCAATCAGTCCTCCAGTGCTCCTAGATTTGGCTTCAGGCCTCTGAAACAAGGATGAACTACGATCTCTCTCTGATTTATTCCTCTCCCTCAGGAACTGGAGGGATTTGGGTTTGTCCTTGCCTCGGGCCACTCCTCGCTGTCTCTGTCACACCATGGTCACTTCTGATGATCTCCAGTCACTCTCCAGTCCCTCCAACCTCTCTCTGGTGGCTCTGCCACACCGCAGCCCCTTTAGCCACTCTCTGGTCCCTCCAGCTGCTGTCTGGCACCTCCAGCCCCTCTCCGGTGGCTCTGTCACACCACGGTCCCTCCAGTAGCTCTGCTTTCCCACCCCGGCACTTGTGGCTGCTCCTCCATCCCGAGGATCAGTTTTCAGCCAGCCCCGCGCTTTGCCCTCAGTCAGACTATTTAGTCTGGTTTTGGTGACCCTGTCTGACTGCTCGGGAAGGAGCTCTCAGGTTTCTCTTTTCTCTGCAATCACTACACATTTTTTTAAACAAATACCTTTGCGCCTCAGCCTCTCAGACAGGCTTAAGGTGGTCCCACTTGCCTTCCTCGTGTGAGGAGACACGCTGGGAGTAGCCCTGGGATTTGCATTCCTTTGCTCTTGTGCTGTGGGAGTGCAGGGTTACCTTCCCTTATAAATCACTGCAGAGTGGCCATTCAGGGCTAACATTTACAAAAATCCTCCTAAAAACTGAGGAATACCCCTGCTTAATATCCAGGCAGGGCTTATCTCTGAGCACGAAAGCAAAGACATTGTTCGAGTTTTCTTGGGAGAAGTGACGATATAACTTTTGATTCAATCAATCCGTGCTGAAAAAGCCCCTTGTGCTTTAAATGTAAATTCTAAAAACTTTAAAAATTGCCACTTTGTGCTGCTCACATTGCCCACGGCCAGGCAGGAGGCGGCCCTGTGCCTCTGCATTGTGAGCTGGGGGCTGAATCAGCAGGATGGGCTCCGTGCGGGATGGAGGGATGGATGTGATGCTCACTCATTCCTTTTGGTTTAATTTCCAAACTCCATTTGAAGGAGTTGGTCACTCATCAAGGTCTTTGCATGTTGCTCCTGCAGCATCCACAATCCAACAAGGCACAAGGCAGCTCTTTAAAAAAAACAGGGCTCTGGAACGGGTTAAAAGTGTAAAATCTAACAAAAAACAAGCAAAGAGTAGATTCTAAAAATGAAATGTAAGGCCCTGATGCCACATCATACACAATTTGTGGAGTTTCCTGCTCAGGGCAGTAAAAGTGCTGATGGTGCTGGGGTTGGGGAATCTGCATCGATTGGGAAAGAAAAGTGAGGCAGGACCTGGTGCTGGGAGAGCGGGATCCATCCCGATTTATTGGGCTGCCACGGAGCACAGAGTGCTGGATGCAGATCGTTCAGCTGCTGCGTGCTAATGAAGGCTGCATTAATTACCCACTGTGGATTGATTTTCGTGATTTGTCTGTCTGGGCCACTCAAATGGGTCTGAAGGAACTTGGTGCTTGACCTTCACTGTGTTCAATGAGAGCAGGGAGACGCCTCGTTCCCCAGGCTTTGCGGAGGAAAAAACATTTCTGGGATTTGTCCCAGCCCCAGGAATCATCCTGGGGGCAGCCCTGACCCTGAGGGGATCTTCCTACCACAGGGATGAGGTTGGGGTTGTTTTTATTGTAATGGCTTTTTCTGCAGGGAACAGGAGGGAACTCGGAGGGACAAGGCCTGGGGTTGCAGCCCAGGTGCTCACCCCAGACCCCAAGCACTCATTGCATGCCCTGAGTGCCCATCCCAGCTCCCAGGCGCTCATCCCTGATCTGAGCGGTTTTGGGGGACATTAGTGTGAGAAATATGAGCAAATTGATTCTAAAAGGCGTTCAGAGGGGTCTCAGCACCCCCTCCACTGCGCCGCCCAGAAGCTTTTCAAGTGGAACAGCCTGCAGCTATTACAATAAACACCTCAGCCGCAACCTGGCTCTCATTTGCATATTAGCAGCCTTAATTTTGATGAAATATGCAAATATATGCAAAATGAAATTCATCTCATAATGACACAAGGCGATTAAACAATTTTTATGCTTAAATATTCTGTTTAATGAAATCAAACAGACCCATGCGTGTGACAAATTTGCCTCAGCATGGAGAAATTAGTGGATATCAAAAAACTACCCCAGAATCCCAAACATGGGCCACAGTGTGCTGGGCATTGAAATCGCCTCTTCAGCGGGAAAACAATGGGGGTTCCTGATAACCAAAGGAACTGGAAATCACATTACAGAGAAACGCTAAAATAAGTTAGCGGCAAGGCACTTTGTTTCCTACTCTCCAAAGAAATCCCGTTCTCCATCCATCTTTTATTTATGTTCCAGATGTTAAATGCAGAAGACACGCTTGCTGGATCTTTGTGGGTATTTTTGTGTTTTAAATAAAAAAGGTGACCATGTAGCAGCTGCAATCGGCGTCCAGGGTGGGTCTGGCATTGCTGGATGGGTCATGTGGCACTGGGGGTATGGGGTGCCTTGGCTGTGCTGGGTGTGCCAGAGCAGTGGAGAGCTCAGAGCCCCTCCAGGGACCTGCTGTGGATCCCCTTGGATCCCTCATGGCAGTTCTGGGACAGCCCAGGGCTCGGGCAGGCTCAGCACCAAACTGACTGAGATCTACCTTGGTCCCACGGACTGAAATGACAGTGGGGCTGGAAATGACCTTTGCTTTCCATCCATCATTACAGACTCATCCCAGATTTTCTGTCTGAAATCTTTTTTACCTCTCCCATCCAGATCCTCCTGTTTCCTCCCTCTCACTCCCTCATGTCTTGGCTGCTCCAGCTGTGCTCTCTCTCAGCCATGTTCCTCTTGGTTGCATCCTACATTGCCCTAACTCTTCCAAGTTCCATCTTTTGCTGTTGTGCTGCTCATCCCAACTCAGCCCAGCCGAGTCTCACCTGTAAATTTTATCAGCAGAGTGTTTATTGTCCCTTTCAGGATATGAAGGTTGCCTAAAAGCCCCATGTGCCCAGGTGCCTTCCAGTGCCACCCCCCCATTGCCCCCTGGCTCTCATCCCAATGCTCCAGCTCAGCTCCAGCTCTCAAAACTCCGGCTCTGGAGCTGTCACACACACACCCAAGGCTCTGTGCATCTGGAAATGCCATTGTGCCTCCTGATTCACAGCGGGGCTTTAACCAGTGCTCTCTCCTTCTGGCCTTCCCCTCCCCTCGGCAGCGTGTCCCCGACTTCCCCTCCTCTCCTTCTGGGCTGTCACGGTGTAATTGATGATTTTAGGGAGTAGTTGACTCAGGCTGCCTGGTTTTGCTCTGTGAGTTCATTCCTGAGGCCGGTGCCTCGCTGTCGGAGCGTGGGGCCGGGGCTGGGCGCATCCAGCCGGGCTGGGGAGGCTCCGGCTCCGCTGCTTCCATGGAGATGCACGGATTCCCGCTTTGTCCCGATGGACCAGGCGCATCCCAGGGAGCACGTCATGCCGTGCCACGCTGTGCCATGATGTGCCGTGCTGTGCCATGCTGTGCCATGCTGTGCCATGATGTGCCACGCTGTGCCACGCTGTGCCACACTGCCGTGCCGAGCTGTGCCGCACAGAGCCGCCTCCCCATCCCTCAGCCCAGCCAACAGCTGGGAGCTGCACAAGCAGTTTTGCCCCCTTCCATCCCCCCGGTGAGACCCCGACCCCCTGCAGCAAAGGGATGGGCGGGCTCGCTGCCTCTGCCCCCTCCCTGCTGCCCTGGCCCGGGCTGCCTTTCCCTGCGCCAAAACTGACAGAGGCTGGAGCCTGGAGCTGCAGAGCGGGAGCCCTGCCAGGCCTCATAGCACAGCCGTGATGTAAGAGCAGAGAGTCAGCAAAACCCCCTCCACGAGCAGAGTTAACCCTCACGGCGGGGATGTGGTGGGATGTGGTGGGACACTGCTGAATGCTGGCTGGCCCCTCACTTCTGGGCACCCACCCTCCTCTGCTGGCACCCTGGGCAGCCCTGGGCACTGCTGTCCACATTTTCCACTCCAAATGCCAGTGCCTGGTCCCTTCCCAGGTGGGTGGGGGGAGGTCTGTGCCTGCTGTGCCAGGCAGGCATCCCTGGGCTCCCTTCAGTCCAGCCCTGGCATCCCTCAGTGGGTGCCAGTGCCACTGTCCCAGCTCATGCTCTGCCTGCCCCTCTGCATTTAAATAATTCCTGAGGCAACAGGTTATGGGCTGAGAAGTTCTTAAATTATCTGGGCAAGTTTATGAACTTTCCCGGCAAGGAATGGATGTGACATTTCCTCTCCATAATAAATGTTCATCAGAAATGACTTGATCCAAACAGCCTTGTGCTACAAATCCACCCAGCCATGAAAAACCTTTGACAAAACAATCTCCTTTAAACTTGGCTTTGCTGGAATTAGGGCTGATTGGGATTGGATGTCTCAGTGTTCTGACCTTGTTATATTCCCATTATTTTGACAATTCACCGAATATTTGTAATATTTCACTCTGGATGAGTATTCTCACACAGTGAGGTACCTGCAAGTGCTGGATTCATTTTTCTCTATGGATTTGGAAGAGATTTTTCTGTATTGATCAGGAAGAGGTGATGAGCTGTGTGCTTCCCCTGCTGCACTTTCTAAACAGGACACTCTGGGCTCACAAGAAAGGATGCAGGAAGAGGTTCTTCATCCAGGGACCGTCCAGTGGAAACACACCTCATTTTTTAATGGCTGAGACTTGCACTGTGCTGAGCTCTGCTGGCACTGGAGCTGCAGCAGCTCCCTTCCAGCACCCAGAAACTGCCTCTGCAGGTGCCTGCAGAACACTGGGAGCACTGGGAAACACTGAGAGCAATCCTTGCCCTGTCTGCCTGTGCTTCCTACACTGAGGAGTTTTCTTCAGGGACCAGACAAGCAATGCCTAAATAAATAGCCCAAGTGGATGCAATTCCAGGCTCATATCATGTTACAGTAATCAGAGGATAAAATTGTTTTTCTCTGTGACCTTGTTACAACCGTTTGCGAAGTCTGTGGAGAAAACTGCATGTCTAAATCAATCCTCCCCGTGGAGAGTGTCACTGCTCCTCTCAGAAGGCAATTAAAAAGGAGTTTTAGCTGGAGAAGGGGCTGACAGAGCCTGTGGTGCTGCGGAGACTCTTGGAGAAGTTGGTGCAGGACCTGCACTGGGGGAGATCCCATCCTGGAGGGACTCAGACATGCCAGTGGGAATCACGTGGATGGGTGGGGCCAATATCACTGTTAATCGATTTGCTTTTGATAGACTGAGCTTGAGTTTATTGAGTAAAACTCCCGGCACAATTGGAGGGCTGCCTGCTATTATCAGTCCAAATAAATATGGGTTAACAGCAAATTTGAAACATCTGCTGGGGCTGAAGCCATCTCTGTTAGGATGTTCCCAGTCCAGCGCCTCATGTGAGTGAGACAGTGGGAGTCCCAGCTCCAAGGAATGTGTGCAGGGGACATCAGCCACCATCCAGCGTGTCCAGCTGTCCCTGCTGGGACTCTGGCTCCCATGGGATCTCCAGGGCTTCTGTGGGATCTCCAGTGCTCCTGGGAATGCTGCTGGGCGCCACAGTCACTGCAGCTTCTGCCCCAGGACAGTGACCCAAGCAGGGCTGGGGGGGGGTGCTTTGGTCCCTCCTGGCACACAGCAATGCTTGGGACAGTGTAGTGCCAGCTGCCAGATCCCAGTGTTGCCAGAGCCCTCCACGCCATGAGGTTGGTGATGCTCAGGGCCCTGGGATGAAGGAAGCAGGATTTGTACCTGGCACATCTCAGGCTTTAGAGCCATTTCCAGGCTTCTCCTGCAGCAGGGCCACTCACACCAAAGAGCTGAAATCTGAGGGAAAAGCCTGCCGAGAGGAGCTCCTGGTGCTGGCTGGTGCTCTGGAGCATTGTGGGGCTCCGCAGCAGCCAGGGATCAGAGAGACTGAGCACAGCGCCCTTGGAGATGAGATGAAGGCAGCAGGAGGGAGGGAGGCAAGGAGGGAGGGAAGAAGGGAGGGCTTTCTCACAGGAACCTTGTGGGAAAAGCAAAACCTCTTGTCGTGGTTCACTGCCTGCCCGACTAATGCTGTCCCCGAGGGAGCCGGTCAGGCGCCATAAAACCAGGCAATTTGCCCCGGAAATAGGTGAAGAGATGGAAATGTGCTGAGGCGATGTAAATGTGCCACCCCGCAGGGGCCGGGGTCCCGCCGGGCAGCTGCTGCACGGGGAGGGTGTCCCAGGTGCCTGGGACAGGGGCTGGCCCCACCACGGGAATGCAGGGGGATTGCAGGGTCGGGATGCTTTGTGCCTCCTCCTCACCCTTGGCATGGCAGCAAACACCCCCGGCCGTGTCGGTGCTGTGGCCCCGGGGTTCTGAGCAGCACCCCGGTGCTTGTGGAGCAACCCCGAGACTCTGGAGGGAGCTCGGTGCCGTGCCCTCCGCCAAGAGCACTTGCAGCGGGCAGCACACATCCTTCCACAGTCCTGTGTGAAGGATCCCCGCTCTGGGACAGCCGGCATCCAGTGAGGGAGCCCTGAATTTAGCTGGAAATCAGCCTGGAAATCAGCTCAGCCCAGCATCCCAACTCAGACGTGGCTTTGGTGCCCGTTGAAGATGAGCAAGGCTGGGATCCACGGCAGCAGCTGGTGTTGGTGCAGGGCTGAGTGAGGCCTCGGGGCTGCTGGTGCCACAAGCAGTTTTGCTGATTTTTGGATGCAGGGGATGCTCGGTGCTGACTAAACAATAACTCAGTGCCGGGGAGGCAGCGAGCTCGGGGCTGTGGGCGCACGCTCAGGGCACGCTGTAAATTCAGCCCTGGGGGATGTCTCGGAGATGAAATCTGCCTTAACCTCACGCACTAGGAATTCAAGAAAGCCACCTTAGCCACCCTCATCCTTCCTCCCACAGTGCCTGAGACAGGCCAGACCCTGTCAGCTGGGATCTGCCTGGATCCTCCTAAATCAGCGCTCTGCTCTGCCTGTTCCTGAGCACAATCCTATCTCCTGGCTGTTGGACTGCGGCCAAATGCAATCACTTCTCTGAAAGACTCGCTAAATATGTTCAGCAAAAGAATTTAATTAGCCCCTTTCTCTTCCACATGAAGGTTCTTAAGAAAAAAAAAAAAGGGGGGGGGGGGGGGTGGAAATAAAGGAAAAGAAAGAAGATCTCTGCCTCCCCAGTCCATTTTCTCAGCTCGTGGTTGCAGCCCTGCTGCTCTGCTTGGGGTTTCAGCGTGTCTTGCTTGGCTTGCCAAGGCCTAGCCAGCAGAGCCCTGTCCTGCCCTTGCTCTGCACTCCTCAGGTGTCCCAGTGGGAAGAGCTGTGCATCCCTGCTCCCGCCCCAGCAGGCCATTTACTGGGGCTTGGAGTTGAAAGGATTGTTTGGTTGTGGCTTTTGTTTTCAGCCTGAACTCCTGTGAGGGATGAATCATAGCTGCGTGTGCCTGGCTGAGCTACAGGGCTCTGCCGAAGGCAGAGGAACACAGGGACCAGCACACATCCCTGTCAGGAGAGCTCCTCTCGGATTCCGTGTGTCCCTGCCATCCTGCTGCTCCCCCGTGCTAGGGGGGGGACAGCATCTCCCAAAAGGGCTCCAGGTGGGGGCTGCAGGCAGGGAAGGGGGGAGCTGTGCCTGGAAAGCGCCTGGTGCCCTTTGTCTAACCAGCCCCTCATACTGGGGGGAGCCGAGGGGTGGGAGCAGGCAGAGGCTGGCTTCTCCTCCTGGCTAAGGGGACTCTGCAGCATCCATGCCAACACTGGGGCTCAGAGCTGGTGCCTAGACTTGGATGAACTGTTGTGTCACCCGTGTTGCCAAAACCTCTCTGATCCTTTCTCTGTGTAGGCAAGGGTGATGAGAGCATTCCCTTGTGGTTGTTCCAGTTATTTCCACCTGAGTCAGGCCTGGGGCTGGGGAAGCAGGACCCGTGTGGTCCATGGACAGCAGATGCCTGTGGATGGAGCCCAGGAACTCTGCCTGGCCTGGAGTTCAGGGCATGGCACCCTGTGATCCCACCAGTCTGGCTGAGGTGCTGCTGTCAGGTGAACCAATCAGGAAACAATCTGTTATGGAATTTATGAAATGTTATGTAACTGCGAGGAACCAAAAGACAGACTCTCTTAAAATGATATCCTTGTTAATAATCTCCTTCATCCATCACTGCTGCTCAAGGATCCTCTCGCTTTTATGCAGAACATAAATTATTTGGGGGTGGGAGGAGGGGTTCTCTGGGCGATGGGAATTGCAAACAGCTGGTTGACCACAAATTGCACCTCCTGCATCATCAGCAAGGGCACGTGAGCTCAGCACCAGCCCTGCACGCTATGTTCATGACCAGGGTGTGACATTTTCACTCTGATGATGCAGAAACCCTATTTTTATGGTACCCACTCTGTGCCCACACAGTGTATCACAAGGATGGCAGACCAGGACCCCCACAGGGTGCCTCTCCCCATTCTCCTATCCAGCATGAATCATGTCCTGGCTTCAAATCTCATCAGGCACATGGAGAGTGTCAGAGCTGGATGTCAGACTCCCCACCCCGAGGGGTCTCATTTTTAGAGGGACACCCCGTAGCAGTTTCTGAACCCCCTTCTGGTTTCCCGGGTATTTTCCCAGAATCACTCATCACTCCTGCTGCCCTTGGCCATCCCTTCTGTTTCACAGCATCTGAGCAGCATGGCCAAAGCTAATGCTGATGTTGGCGTCCGTGTGGAGCTAAGGGTTAAGGGGAAGGGATCAAACCACAGAACAGAGAGTGAATGCAGCTTTTCTTGTTCATGCTGCATTGTGATATATTTAAACTTTCATTTAGCATAAATACTGTAGGTCAAACACCAGACAGATTCACCAATTATATTTTCCCCTATTAGATGAAATATGTTTCTAATTTGGCCATAGTTTTGTTTTATTAGACCTGTGGCAGCGAGGGTGACCCTGTTTTAAAATAACCTTTTCAGATCATTTAGCCCTAGTCTTTTGCAAATAGAGTTTGATAAAGCAAAAATGTGCCAGTCTATTTTTTAAGTGAGGGTTATGTGAACCCAATTCCTTCCCCAAGTCAGGCTGGGGCCCCGCTGGAGCTTGGGAGCCCTTAGGAAAGCGTTATGTTACATTCACTCCATGTGCGCTCAGTGAGTGCCCCGGCGTGCGGAGAGAGAACTCAAATTGTGTTTATTTTGCACAGCGGAGTTGAGCCAGAGGATTTTTGTCTCTTTAAAATGTAATAAAATATAGTACTAGCATTTCCTGGGTTTCAGAGCTTCCCTGCGTGCTATTGGAAGGACAGCAAGGGGCGATGTGCTGACTCCAGCTCCAGATCTCCCTGGTTTTCTCAAAAGTGAGATCCCCAGAGAGGCAGCGTCAGGTATCTTTCAGGATCAGCTTTTGCTTTTTGTGCGTGGTGAAAACGGGAGAGATGAGTTATTTTTACTTCACGCAGTTCCATTTTTCTCCTGGCTTATCTGATCCGCTTATTGTTCCGAGGGCTTTATTTCCTTCAGGCTCCAAAGGAAAGCTCCGAGCTTCCCGGAGCGCATTCAGCCCCGGCGTGATAGCATCAGCTCCGGTGGCAGCGCTATCGCCGCCGTGATCCCGCTATCGCCGCCGGTATCACACTGCTGACAAATCCTCCAGGAGTTTAACGCCGTGGTTGCCTGCGCCTCTGGAAGTTTTCCTGCGCACTCGGGGTCTTCTCCTCGGCTCTGCCCTCCTGCAGAGCCTGGGTGCTGTGGGTGCTTCTGAGCGCCTTGGATTAGCTCTGTAGCCAGAGGGGATTTCTCCTCGACATTTCCTAAGCTGCCCTCCCCACCCCTTTTACCTGAAAGGTAAAATGGAATGTCTTCTCCCATTCCCTGATCTCAGCCCCATTTCTCCATATTCACGGCAATTAAGATCCTGGTTCACCAGCCCCTGGCAAGGGAGCAGTCCAAGAATAAATCCCCTGAGAAAGGTGGATGAGTGCTCCTACTGCACTGCCAACCCTTCCAGCAGCCCTGGGATGCTTTGGGGCCATCCCCGCAGGGATGGGGACCCTCACAGACACAGCCTTGTGGGGCCATGGGGCTCCCACTGCTCTGCTTCCCCTCAGCTTCTCTCCTTGGCTTAGGATGCGTGGGACCCCTGGAAGAGTCAGGAGGGACAGCCAAGGAGAATAATAACACACAGCCGCTCATGTGGCACCATCGTGTCCTCCTGCTGTCACTGAACTCCTGCGGCTCCAGTGCTGCCTGTGCCAACGCCACCAAGGGCAGGAGCCCCCCGTGGCCAAACAGCAGGAACGGCACCATCCCCAAACAGCAGTAACGGCACCAGCCCCAAACAGCAGGAACGGCACCATCCCCAAACAGCAGGAACGGCACCATCCTCAAACAGCAGGAATGACGTCGTAGTCAGTGCTTTCATCATCCCGAATCGACATCATTCAAAGAAACAATCACAGCGAATCTTTGCATTTAGAGATTAAAACCAGCTGCAAAGCAGCGTGTATCCTGTGCAGAAAATGGTTGTTAAGATGGTGCTTTGAATGGAGAAAGTCACGCCTCAAAGTTTGCTGAAATTCGATATTCTCAGCAAATATTGTTGTTGCTTGTTAAATATTTGGTGAAATGCAAAGATCAACACCGAAGAAAACTATCAGCAGTGGCAAAACAAAATCCTTGTTAAAACATCCTTGAAACCAATCCGCCCCTGCAAAATGTCCTCATCTCCCTGAAACCACCATTTCCAATGGAAATTCTCCACCAGAAAATTTCCTACAACACTGCTCAAAGCCTGGAACCCTAGAGCTGAGCCATTTTAGACACTGTTCAAAGCTATTTTTGTTAAGACTTTAAAACCCTTTAAGACTTTATTGAGAGAAAATCCCTCTGTGCTGTCACTGAATTTAACGGTCTCATCTCCAGGTTGAGGGGTGTGGGGACGCTCCTGCCCCACTCTTGCTGTCAGGATGAGATTTCCCCCCACAGATCCCCAGGTTGCCTCTGCCCTGCTTTCTCCCCAGGAGCCCTCACTGCCTCCACGCCACGGGGATGGGAGAAGGTTTTGCTCAGTCTGTGTCCACGAGCGGGGTTTGCTCCCTGGCAGAGCAAACAGCACCGAGCAGTTCCTCCCATCACCCCGAGAGTTCCACTTGCTCCAGAGGCTGCTGCCAGTGCCAGAGACCTCTCAGACCCTGGCCAAGCTCTTGCACCACGGGGAGAAGGTGGAACTTGATCTTAAGCAAAACAGAAATGTCGCCAAGGGTTTCAACTGAAAACCGAAGCTGGAAGGAGCAAAGTTTCCACCTCCTCAGCCCTTCTGGGCAAGCTGGGGCTGCGGGGCCTGGGGCACCTGGGGGTTGTCCATTGCACCCAGCACAGGCTGGGAGGAGAAGCTGGACACCCCCTGGGAAAAGAAAACACCTTCAGCAATGTCCTGTGTCGTTGTTCGCTGCTGTTCTCTTTTCTCCTATTTTTTCCCCCCACATTTTCCCCCCAGGTGCTTGATCCTGAGGTATTAAAGGAAGATTCTGGATCACAGAACTTGCAAGCAAGTGGAGAAAGTGACTTTATTTCTAGGCAGAAGCCAAATTTGGGAATATTGGCACAGCAGGTCACACCCTGTGAAAGGATGTGTGTCTGAACTGAGCGTGCAGAAAACAGCAGCACAAGGCACAGGGGAGCAAAGCAGGTCACTGAAACACTTGTCAGCTTTTCAACATTGTTCATAGACATTTTGGCATCCCAAAAACTGACAGGGGATCAAATGTTCCCAAACAGTGAAATCTCGAAGTAAGAAAAAGGCTCATGTGTTTTTGAAAGGGTCCCGTGTTCTGGGCACTGCAGACTGCAGCAGCCATAAATTGTATTTACAGCCTTGCTGAAGCGTGTCCTGTTTACACCGTCTGATCACTGTTCTGGGGACTGACTGAACCTATCAGGGACTGAAAAACCCGTAATTCCTTTTATTTGGAATAATGGGGAGGAGCAGGAAGATGTTCTCACAGCAAGCTCAGATTCCTCAGAGCTGTGTGTCTGCTGCTGCTTCAGACTCTCCAGCAAGGGCAGGTCCTTCACTCCAACCATTGTCCCAGCACCAGCGCTGGGTTAAGCCAGCAGAACTCTTGGGGCTGCATCTAGGCATGAGCTGTGCTTCCCAGGGACATCCCAGGAGCTGGAGAAATGTCTTTGAAACTGATGAAGGGTGTTCCTTGCCAGGCTGTGCTGCCGTGCAGGTTTCTCGGTGTCACTGATGTCAGATATGAAATCTGGTTTAAATTCCAGAAGCATAGGTTGTGGCTTTTCCTTACCATTTGGAAACTTTCCCATGGAGCTCCAGACACAATGTTTTCCTATCTGGTACCACAGTGAGCCCAGATGCTGAAGGCAGACTCCTTCATCCATATCATAGCCTGAGATATTTACTGGCAGATGACTCCTTCATGGGCAAAGGGTAGGTCCAAGTTGTCTGAGGGAAACCAAAGTGCCTCTGGTTGTTCTGCCAGCCTTGGTGACCCCCAGCCCCTTGGGCAGGAGGTGATGGGGGGCACACATTGGCACAGATGGTACAGCACAGCTGGCACATGACAGGGCACATCACAGAGCACCCTGGGCTCAGCAGGGCTGTCTCAGCCCCTTGGCTGCCTCTGTTGTGCTCTCTGGGGTTCTCCAGGACCTCCTCATCATGCTGCCTGAGGCTCAACCAGAGAGTTTCTTCAGCAATGGAAAAGTTATTTTCCTAAATGGACATTAATGTTTTTTCCATTAATTGGAAGAAATTCTGCGGCTATGGAAAACCTTAAAGTGATATCACTGTGAAAAACTGCAAAAAATTCACGCTGAAAAGGGCTTATGAAATCCAGACTTTTCCCAGCCAAAATGGACTTTAAAATAATCCCCCCAGGGCCTCCACAGCAAAAAACTGGAGATGGCAAAGGGCCCCTCACTGGGGAAGCACGATGTGGGATGGGAGATCATTTTGGCTGCTAGAGGGACCAGCCATCCCATCCCATCCCATCCCATCCCATCCCA
>VYXF01004177.1:252821-292944 GCA_013397295.1 Polioptila caerulea
TCCCATCCCATCCCATCCCACCCCATCCCATCCCATCCCATCCCATCCCATCCCTGCTCCATGCCTAGCCCCCTTGGGACACAAGAGATGAGCCAGCCCGGTGGCTCATTCCAGGTGCTGTCAGCAGCCTGGATCATCTCCCTTGATTTATCACACCGAGTTCCTGGAAGGAGAGGAAAAGCAGCCCAATCCAAACCAGAGCAGCCCAACGATCCCTGGAGCCTTGGGAAGGAGGGAAACAGCTGCTGTGACACGGGGCAGGGGCAGAGCAGCAGGATGAGCCCTGGTGTTGTGGCAGATGGGCTGAGGCTCCTCCTCAGACCTTTGGCAGTTCAGGAGCTGGCAGGGACACGGGCAGAGGGTCCTGGCCATGGCCACCCATTCCCACAGAGAGCCTGGGAGCAGCTCTGTCCCCGTGCTCCGGTGCCACGGGAGCGCTGGTCCCGCAGCCACTGAGTGCCCAACAAAGGCAGAGCCAGCCTGGCTCACACAGCCCAATTACCACAGGCATAATTGTTTGCAGAATTGGAACCTTCATTTGCTTTGAGTTCTTCCCAACTTGCCCAGTCCTCCAATGTCTCCCTGCTCTGTCAGACATTCTCTGTTCCAACACAAATACAGATTTTTCTGGAAATGTGATTTATTTCCCCTAATTTTGATCTCTTCTTGCATTCTTCAGTTGAAGAAGCAGAACCCATGAAGAGTTTGGCTGACAGAAGTATTTGTGCAAAGGTTTCCTTTTATCCCCTCTTTCCATATTTTTCCCAAAAACAGCTACCTAAATCCAAATAAGATTAAGAGAAAAACCTTTCAAATGGGTTACATTAATTTAGTTACCAGATCCTTTGCAACGATGAAAGAAGCACAATATTCTTATGTAATAAGTCCTGCTTTATAAATGCATTAATTCTTAAACTATATTGTTTTAATAAACAAGGCTCTAGACATGCCCAAGGGCACTGGTATTCTCAGAAGAGTTTTCCAAGAAGGCTTGTGTTGTTGGATTATTATTCCATTACTTCCAAGTTCACTGAGTGGAGCTATTTTTTTTCATACTCATATTGCAGTAAAAACAACAACTTTCAAATACTTTCTTGAGGAGATTGGGAATCAAAATGGAAACTATTTGTGTAGGATGAGAAGTGCTGAAAGTCTTTCGGTTCATGCAATTACACCGGGAATCTGAGGCCTGATTTGTTATTAAGGGGCAGAAGTGTAGGGAATTTGGGTCACAGCGGGGCTTCCCGGGCTAATGCCACTCCTGGGGATTCGCTGGAGGAGCTGTGGCCGAGCCTGGGGGGCGCAGGCAGGACCGAGTTCCTGGCCATGCCCATCCTGGGCCAGCAGGATCTCAGGGGTGTCAGGGGCTGGATGCTGAGAGCTGCTCCAGCACCGTGTCCCTCCTGCCATGGCTCCTCTCCTGCTGCCTCCAAGCCCGGCTTCCCTTCAGCTCCTCCGGATCCACCCCACAGAGGCTTTAAAGACTCGTTTTGAGATCCCATCTCTTGGAATCCCAGGGTATTCTCCCCTTGCTGGCTGGGCTGGGGAGCACCGAGCTGGCAAGGCACGGCTCAGGCAGGGCAGGGTGGACAGCAAGCTCTGGCTGGCTCTGGGATATCTGTATTCCCACAGATATTTGCCCAGATAATCCCTCTGAGGGAGGGCTGACTAGAGAGGCACTAATAAAAATGATAAAAATGAGATAACTCACATATGCCCCCCAAACCAGCTTCTAGGTGATGCTGCACAAAGCCGGGAAAAGTCTGGAAAAGCTGCTGTGCCAGACCAGCTCATAATGTGTTTAAAGGATGAGACATTCCTGGTGTATTCACCCCATTCAATGCCTGGTCAAGCGTGGCTGTGCAGTTTTGGGGTGCTGTGCTCTTACCTGGTCATTCCACATCCCACAGGAGCTGAGCAGCTCCCGGAGGAGCCGGCACAGATCTGCTCTCCCCTTTATCCTTCTGTCGGCACCGGCCGCTCTTCCCAACCGGATGCAAATGAAGGGAAATCTCACCCATTTGTGCCTCTGTGGAGTATCTTCTGCCTTATTCCCATGAATTATTAGCTCACTTTTATTGGGTTTGGCTTGCAGGAGGATGACTATTTCATCCATCAAATCAGAATCTTTTTAACACTAATACTGAATTTATAGAAGTGGTTAAACGAAGTGTTGACAATATGGACAATGTGTTTCTGATTAACGCTGCGATTTAACAGGGAGCTGCCAGCGGCCGGGAGTTACTAAACCGGAGCAGCGCTTTTCCAGAGCCACGGGCTGGAGCCGAGCACTGCAGATGTCAGGGCTGGCTGCAGGGGGCTGGCTGCAGCCAGGCTGCTCCCAGGAGCTGTGCTCTTCCCCTGTGGTCACACCCGTACTGAGCTTTCCCCTAATCACACCTGTACTGGGCTCTTCCCCTTTCCCTGGTGGGTGCATTTCCACGTGTGCATTTACCTGTGCAGGCATGGAACAGCTGGGCCCTGCAGCTTTGAAGGACATCAAAACATTAAAATATGGTCTCTTTCTTTTCTCTTTTCTTTTCTTTTCTTTTCTTTTCTTTTCTTTTCTTTTCTTTTCTTTTCTTTTCTTTTCTTTTCTTTTCTTTTCTTTTCTTTTCTTTTCTTTTCTTTTCTTTTCTTTTCTTTTCTTTTCTTTTCTTTTCTTTTCTTTTCTTTTCTTTTCTTTTCCTTTCTTTTCCTTTCTTTTCTTTCTCTCTCCCTCTCTCTCTCTCATCCTTCCTTCCTCCTGCGCCTTCCTCCCTTCTGTGACACAAAAAATAGGAGTTGTACAAAGCAACTGGCAATGGGAACAAAAGGGAGAGGAAAAGAGGGGAGTGTGTGCAGAGCCACGGTGATCACAGCCAAGAGGAGAGGATCCTGCTACCTGGAGCCTCCTCTGAGTGCTCACAGACCAGGGAGCTTTGATCCCCTCCTTCCCTCTCCTCACTAATCGCTTTCATGGCAACGCTGATCTTTTGAAATTCAACAGCTACTAAAATATCAAGTATTTAGGGCTGGGAAAACCTTGTGGAGTGTGAGGTTTCAAGAGATGTTTTGGCTTCTCTCAAGTTCAGAGCCACAGTTGGAGTTCGGGAATTTTCTTCCTCTGGTTTTACATCTGCTGGGTTTGCTGCTTGTTCCAGGGGGATTGGTTCAGTTCTGGAAAAAAAATTGACGCGTCTTCCCTGTGTGCAGCTTAGGGTTAGAAGAGCCAGGAAACCCCAGGCAGGGAATAGACCAGCAGGTTACCCCAGGGGAAGAATCAGGTAAGCCCAGGCAGGAATAGATGAGCACAAGGAATTTTCCTGCAGCACAGCAAGCAGTGCCCAGCCCCCTGGCACAGGGTGACCTGCCTCATGTTTATCCCTCTGCTCATCCCAACAGAGGTGTTTGACTATAAATTCCACCTGCAGTGACAGAGCTGTGGTTCCTGTAGTGCCAAATCTTGGGTGCCTGGGCTGCTTGGGACTTTCTAAAACCTGGTTCATCCCTGGTGACACTGGGATGAGTTCCAGGTGTGTGATAAAACAAAATCACTTTTAAACCTTCACTCAAGGTTTGAGCAAAAGCCAGGCTGACCCTCCTCTAAAGCTCACTTTTCCTCACCCTCCCCCCATCTCTTGCAGCCCTCCTCCCCCTCACATCCCCAAAATATCCCAACCCTTGTCTGGCCTTGTTTAAGAGTCAGCTTCAATAGTACCTTTGTTAAGGGTAAAATCTCATTAAATGTGAGGTAAGAGGAAATGAAAAAGTGTAAAATATCCAGATTTATTACCTGTTGTCTTCTGAGCATTTGAGAACCAGGAGCTGGGGGCAAGAGGCCACATGGGATCAGAGCTGTGAGCCACGAGCCTTCCCCACCACCCGTGCTGCCTCTGGCTCCACTGCCTGCTCCCAGCACTGGCTTATCAAAGGAAAAAAAAAAAATGAAATTTGTGCTTCTTGAGATAAAAAAGGTGAAGTGCTCTTACTGTATCAAACTGGCTCTGAGCTCCACCACCCCATGCATGTGCAGGTGGTGATGTTTATTTACTGAACTCAGAAATGTTTCTCAGCTCAAAGGGAAGGTTTTCCAGGAGCAGTGACTCCAGCTTTTCCTCCTGTTCCAAAGGTGAAGGGAAAAGCAAACCCAGTAAATTACAGTGTCAAGTTTATTAACTCTGCTAATGAGGGAGCAGCCCGCATGGTTGGGGGCGAGAGAGCGAGACCCTCTGCTCTGGGGCATCACTCTTGGGGTGGCCCCAAGCTGCTCCCTCCCTTTCAGGGTGGAGAGAGGTGCCAGGGCAAAAAGAAAAAGAGCAATTAGAGAAACTATAAAACCTGATAAAACTGCTCTGCTCCCGGAGCAGCCACAGTGAGCCTCATGCACGGGATGGAGCCTGCGAGAGGTGCAGCTCTGGGGCTGTGCCATGGCAGGGTGCTGCTCCAGGGTTCCTTGTGCCCAGTGTTCTCCCAACACGAGTCCCGGGGTGTGATGTGAACACACACAGGTCCCAGGGTGTGATTTGTTCCCACACAAGTCCTGGGATGTGATGTGAACACGCACAGGTCCTGGGGAGGGTTGTGTTTGCAGGGCCCGCGCTGCCTCTCACCTTCCCCATGTGCACTCAGGGATGTGCTGCTCGCTTTGGCCTTTCACTGAATTAGTGGTTGGGCAGTAATGAGATAATCTGTCCTCTCTCCCAGCACAAGAGGGGGAGCCAATGTCACTGGTGAAAAACGTGGAGCCACCCACTGGGCCCGGGTGGAGGGGGAGGTTGTGCTGAGGCTGCCACCGGCTACAAACAAGCAACATTTCTGGGCTTTTTGTCAGGTGGTTTCCATGGAAAACCTTCGGCAGCTTTGGAGGGACCATCAGCACCCTGTGCCCCTTGCTCACTCCCCCAGCCCTGCTGCCAAGGCCACCATCAAACTATGTCCTTGAGTGCCACATCTACACATCAGCTAAACCCAGGGCTGAAAGCACGAACGGGCTGTGTGCTTTGACAGTGCCAGCACGCAGGTGTCGTGCTGGAGAGCTGCAAGAAAATCCTCATCCCGCTCCTGCCTTGGCAAGTACGTGCTCAAGCTCTCTGCTGGAGCAGGGACCCATTCCCGGGGTGATGCCCACCCTACGTGGCCTGTTTGCTGTGGGACCCCGCGGTGGGTGATGCCAAGGGTGCGAAGTGCCACGGGGCTGGGCGTGGCGGCAGATGCAGGAGCGGGCTCGCATTGTCCCCGCAGAGGAGCCTTTATCTGGTGACATGAGCGAGTGGCGGGGCTCCGGGTGCCTGCTGGTTCTCCCTCCATCCACTCTGTATTCTAACCCTAATTGTCTGCAGCAACCTGTTATTACGGCGCCTTTAACATGATAGACACAAATAGGACGCACTAATCCACTACTCTTTGGTTTAAGAGTCATTACAAAGTGCTTAATTAAGTAAGCCTCACTTAATCACAAAATGTTTGCATGCTAAACGAGTTCTTGTGAAGCACGACACTTGACATATTCTGTACAAAAATAATTACAAGCGGGAGGCCCGGTACATTGAGCCTCCGAACATTTCATTTCAGGCCTTGCCCATTCATCACCAGGCTGGAATTAAAAGGCTTTCAACGCAGAACTCCCACATTCCTGCCGGCTGAGTCACCGCTGCCGCTGCCGCTGCCGTGCCTGGGTGGCTGCCACGAAGCCGCTGCCCCACCGGCTCCCCGGGCATGTGCCGGGGCCGTGGCACTGCTGCTGCTGCCACCGTGGTGTGACTGCATCGAGGTGGAGGCTGGCACCGGGCTGGGAGCGGCACCATGGGACAAGAATCCAAGGAAAGGCCAGCGGAGCATCCATGGACGCGGCACAGTGGTGGGTGTTTTGTTAAAGTGTCTGAGCACTGTGTTCCCTTGGGGTGCAGCATCTGGAACAGGCACGGGGGAAATGTGGTGCCTCCCTGCCGCAGAGCTGTCCTAAAGGCAAAGTCATCCCCTACCCTGGATGGTGGCTTTCCCAAATCCCCGCCCTCGGTGGCATAAAGGCTGCCGGAATGGGATTGTGTCAGGAGCAGCCTGCAGACCTTTGTTGGGTGTGCTGGTGCCCATTAAAATCCCTGCGCCTATTGGGATAATTGGGATCCTTACCCCAGCCTGCCTTTTGAAGGAAACCCTTTAATTAGTGTTCTCCAGGCTCGGGAATGCCCTCAGCACTACGTTTGTTTTCTCACATGCTGCTGCTCAGGTCAGAGTGTTTCGAGCTCCAAACTGAACTGTGCAAAGTGCCCAGGAGCATCCATCCACCCATCCGTCCCTCCATCCCTCCATCCATCCATCCATCCATCCATCCATCCATCCATCCATCCATCCATCCATCCATCCATCCTCCATCCATCCACCCATCCATCCTCCATCCATCCATCCTCCATCCATCCTCCAGTGCCCAGGGCCCGGGCACAGCCAGAAGCACCTCTGCGCCCTCAGGTGCCCTGCTTTTCACGGCTGTGTTTGGGTTGTCACTGCACCATGAAAGTCAGGAAAAGAAACATTTGTAGCATGGAGAGATCCTGCTGAGCACAGGGACGGTGGTGGCAGCTGGGGGGTCACAGGTCCTGGTGTCCCCAGCATCCCCAGGCATGCCGGGGCCAGGCTGTTCCCCAGGCTGGGATGGGGAGAGCTGCCAATGAGGGGCTGTCATTCATCTTTCTCCAGAAGCAGGTGTTCAGTGTTTATCAGGGCTAACCAAACAATTTATGTTAATTAGGAGGGCATTTGTGACTGGCCCCTCATTGTGGTGTCATATCAGGGTTTTATTGCTGTGACTTCTCCATGGCTCCATCCCACCCCCAGCACCTCTCAGTGCTCTGCGGGATGGGCCTGATTGCAGCAGAGTTTTGTGTTGGAGGAAAACAGGAAACAAGATTCAACAAGGCTGTAGCATCCCGTGTGACATTTTCATATCAAATAGTTTCAATTTTTAATTCTGAACCAGCCTGTATTTCAATAGTTCCATTATTTATCACATTATGTTTTGTGTTTTGCATTGTTACTCTTGTCTTCTATATTAATTTTGCATGATGAATTATTTTGCTTGAAGTCAAAACCAAAATGAAATCCAAGCGGTTTTGTTAAAAATCAAAGGTTTTATTTAAGCTGCAGCAAGGATTTCCAGCCCTTTCCTCCACACAAAAGTTAAAAATCTCCACTTCTGCTCTCCTTCCAAAAAATTGCTTGAAACCTGGAATTCATGCAGCAGCTGTGCCGGGTGCAGTTGATTTCCAGCTCCCAGGGATGCTTTTCTTTCCGGTGTGGTGAGTGAAGGAGAGGGCTGGGGGGAGCGAGGGGCTTGGGGGCACCAGGCAGTGCCGGGGCTGTGGCCAGCGAGGGGGTCCCAGGAGAAGCCGGGGCTCGGCCAACCTGAGCCTGCCTGGGGCTTGGCCACCAGCGCCGACCCAGCAGCAGGAACACACATGGTAAAAGTTAGTGAGCAGCATTCCCAAACTTGGTCATCTTTGCTCCCACACAGGCGCAGGGTGCCAAGGCACGCCGGGGCCGCTGCCCGGGGCCGGGGCTGGGGCGGGCAGGGGGTGCTCTGGTGCGTCCCAGTGAGGGAAAGATGCCTTGTAGGGATGGACATTCACTCCTGGGAGGAAACAAAAAGTGATCTGTAAACTCCATCTTGAGTTGGACTGAGACTTTGGCCCAAAAAGGGAGGGATGATTGGTGTTTGTCCAAAACCTCAAAACGTCTCAGATTTTCAAACCGAGATTTTTCATCACAAAGCGGCTTTTATCAGTTGAGTCAGATTTGGGGTTCTGCCTTTGTTTTTTGGAGGGAAAGCTTGAGGTAAACGGGTTCCACAACTTAGCACAAAACACAGTATTTCAGTTGAATTTCAGGCTTGTCCCCATACAGCCTTTTAATCATTCATTGCCCTGAAGTTCTGTATGTTTATTTTTGGGCTGATTTTCTGCCACTGAAGCAAGAGCAAATTGGTGATTAGTCTGGTGTGAGCTGCTGGATGCTCTCGCAAGGGAACAGGGACACATTCCTGGCCCATGCCCATCCCAGTGTTGGGACCAGAGACTTGTGGGTCCTTCAGGGACTCTCCTCCCTTCCCTCCCACTGCCCACATTCCTCTCTCTGATTTTGGTTTTCTACTGTCTTCTCCCAGGAGACCTCTTTGCATCTGTTTTGTCCTCACAGGGGTGTGGCGAGGGGCTGGGAGCAGGGAGGAGTGCTGTGCTGCTCTGGCCACACCCGGCTGGCAGAGGTGTCAGGTTGGTGCGGCCGCAGCATCCTCTGCTCCCCGACCGTGCGAGCATCCCTGGGCTGCACCAGCAGCCAAGGGACACCCAGCCTCTCCCCGGGGCCTGTCCCATCCCCACGTAGGGCCAAGGGCAGCCACTGCCGAGGGGCACTGGGCTGTGCCAGTGCTGGCCAGGCGTGCTGGCCCACGGCGGCTCCGGGCCGGATTAGCCGGGTTAAACTGCTAATGCAGCCGCTGCGTGGAAGGCTGCTTTCAGTAAGTGGCTCCCTGTAGCTTATTTGACTCCAGGCCCAACTCTAATGTCTCAGTGGGCCTGTTACATTAAGCAGGCCCAAGTGGTAGGAGATTTAAAGCATCAAAATGAAGTGCTTTATCACTCCGTACTGTGTTCTTGGCTGCTTTCGTTGGCCTCACTTCACAGGCGCCGCAGCCTGCGAGCCGAGCCCTCTCGGCAGGCCCATTACAAATTCCACTTGTTGACGGTTGCCTTGTTGCAGGATTTAATGGTAGAATAATATTTACACAGTAAACTCCTCTGGAGGTGTTATAAACACCATAAAAAGGATTTTAGAAGCTTAATGAGCGTTAGTGAAGTCGAGACAGGATAATGTGGCAACTGTGCGCTGTAATCTGATTTGGCACCTTCTGCACAGCAGGAGTTAGTGGGTGGAAGAGCTTTTTACTTTTTTTTTTTTGTTTTAGTGTGTAATATTGTTTGTTTAGCACGGTGCTGAATGGGGGCTGTAGAGCCAGGCGCCCACAGACTGGCTGACACAAGTGCCCACCAGCGTGGGGAGCACAGGCAGTGCTGGTACGTCCGGTCGGGACATCGCGGTCACTTTGTGTCAGATGTGAAAGGATCGATGTTTGGGCCAGTTCAAGGCTCAGTGACACAGCCCTGAACATGGTCATAATGGTCACAGCAATAATTCTGGGATGTCAAATTGACAGACGGTGGGTTTAGATAAGAGATTAGGAAGGAATCCTTCTCTATGAGGGTGGAGATGCCCTGGCACGGGGTGCCCGGAGAAGCTGTGGCTGCCCCATCCCTGGAAGTGTCCCAGCCCAGGCTGGACAGAGCTCGGAGCAACCTGGGACAGTGGAAGATGTCCCTGCCCATGGCAGGGGGTGTAACTGGATTAACATTAAGGTCCCTTTCAATCCAAACCATCCTACTATTCTTTGATGATGTTTTGGCCGTGGGGAGCCAGGCAGGCAGCAGCAATGGGAACAGAGGTTCTCCCACTGGGTGAGGCAGGGGATGGGTGACAATTTGGGGCTGGGCAGCACTGCAAACAGCCCAGTTTGGGGGTTGTGCCATGGGGCTGAGCAGCTCCTGCCATCCCTGGGCTGGCCCAGGCCCTTGGCACAGAGAGGGGTGCAGGAGGGGCAGCCCCAGGAGCAGCAGGCACAGGCTCACTCCAGCAGCCTCCTGCAGCCCTGTGCTTTCCTGTACCTTTTTCATGTTATAATTTGTGTTTTCCCCTCTAGCTGAGCTGCAAATACCCCTGTTAAGTGTGTGCATTCACAGGTGGACATGCACACAGGTGCACACGGGTCTGGGGTGTTCAGGGAGCAGTTTTGGCTCAGCCCGGGGCTGGTGATTCACACGCAGATATTTCGAGGGTTTGTCTCAGGGAGGCAGCGAGGGAGCAGCTCCTCTGTGTGGGTCTCCATGGGCACCTCCCAGGAGAGGGAGGATGGAGAATGGTCCCTGCCCATCTGTGCCCGGGGCTGCCTTCTGCCAGTGAAAGGAACGTTGGTGGTGGGAATATTCCTATTTCTGCAGAGTGCTGATTACCAAAGGGATCTTGGTTGCCTGCTGGAATGACTTTTCAGGGTTTAGATTATTTTTCATTTTCAATTTTGAATGTTTCCGTATATTTTATTTTGCTGTTACATAAACATATAAAAGATTTTTTTAAAAAACAAATCTATTTAATACATATTGTCTAAAATCGCTAATTTTTTCCACTTCAGAACCCACCCCAAAGGTGAGGAGCAGTGTTTCAGCTCTGAACTGACCGGCTGCCTCCCCCATAGCCCCTCTCTGATTCCTGGCCCTGCTCCCACAGCACAGAGTCCCCCATCCACCTGCTCAGAGTCAGACCCATCCCCTCCCACCCCAGACAGTCTGGGGGGGCTGGTGGATTTCAAGGACTTGGATTTTGACACTCGAGGAACTACCCCCGGCCTTTCCAATTTCCGAGGGACCTGAGCAGCCATGGATCTCAAGACTGACTTGCCAGCAGCAAAAAGCTGCCTTTTGTAAATAAGCCAATATTTTCTTTCTTTCAAGGGGAAGCTGACAAAGATCAATACCAGCCTGCAAAAGACATTGCCCTCTTAAGAATTAGCCCTTTGCAGAATCATTAATCCAGGAAGCTGTTACAGGGTGACAAGAGCACAGAGGCTCTGCCAGCTCCTGGAGGGATGGCAGCAACATCCCCTTATGCACAGAAAAACAAACCAAATGAGCTCACTGAGAAAATCATGGCCATGGGCTCGTTCTGCCCAAGGAACCCATTGGACTTTAATTAAGGAAGGCTGGCTGCACTCTTAATCAGTGTGACTAAAGTTTCCTGGTGCTTTGTTCTCATTTGATTTCCACGAGGTTTGTACAGGGCAGGGCTGGTGGCATGTGGCGGCTGCCCCACCTCTGGAAGTGTCCAGGGTCAGGTTGGATGGGGCTTGGAGTGACCTGGGATAGTGGAAGGCATCCCTGCCTGTTGTAGGGGGTTAACATACGATGGTCTTTAAGGTCCCTTCCAACCCAAACTGCTCTGATTTTGTGTCCCCTGTGCCACCCTCCATCCCTGTGGCAGGGCAGTGCCTTGTCCGAGCCCTGCCAGCTTCTCTTCTGGCAGCAGCCAGGCCAGAGGTACTCAGGGCCGGCACCTGCTGAGGCTGTAAGGGGCAGGGAGAGCCTCAGGGGGGAGCGGGGCTGGCCAGGGGTGGCTCATTGAGTGAGGTGCGGGTCACAATTAACAATAGGGCTGGGAATCACTTCACTGCAGTGAAGCTCATCACAGGCTACATCGGCCTAGGGGTCAAGGGAGTGACCCTCCCATCTGGGAAGGAGTGCTGCCATCACCAGCGGGGTTTCTCTGCTACTGTGTGCAAGCTCTTCACCTTCTCCTGCTCTCTGGAGCTCTGTTCTTTCCCTCTGGCTTGCATCAGGACCGCAGAAATGCAGCTGGATGTGAACCAGCTTGGTAGAGCTCAGGATTGGCCTCTGGAATTGAGGAAGCTCGCGGGCCCTCCATAAAACAGGCACCCTGTCCCTCCCGGGCCAACAGGACAGCTTGCTGCCTTGGAACAAAACGCTGTTGGGCCACAACCCAGCACGGTGACACGGTGGTGGCACTGCCATGGAGGCTGTGCTGCAGCACCAGGGGAAGGTGCCTGTGTGGCAGCTGGGCAGACCCTGACCCGCGCAGGGCGCGAGAACCTGCACGGGGTGAGCTGCCAGCGTGGGGGGTGAGATAATCTCACCTATTGTCTGATTCAAACAAGAAGAAAAATCAGCCAAAACCCGAGACCCTGGCGTGTTTGGTGAACAGCTAGAGATGGAAAAATAATTCCAAACAAGGCATTTGTCACAACATTGCAGGGTCACCCGCTAAGCAAGGGACGCTGAAGAGGGAAACAGTTCTTAGGGGTAATTACAATTTGTAAGAAGTTTTGCACTGGCTCTGTAATTGTCGGGGGGTGGCCATTGGCACTGCAGCGCTGGGAAAGCACCACAATAGAGCTGTAATTTACAGGGCTGGAACCGTGAAGCCAGAAGTGGTTTGGGAATTATTGCTAATCTTTATGGATTCAGCCTTTCATGCGCTGGCCGAGGCGGTTTGGGTTACACGAGCCGTGAGCAGGGGTCTCACGCTGCCCCAGCGCCTCCTGCCCGATCCCCCGCGGCTCTGGGTGAGCTGGAGCAAATGATGCTTCACTTCTGCCTCGGTGAAGAGCCCTCAGCTCCCTCGAGGCTCCCATGGGAGAAGTTATAAAGAGGAAGAAATTTGCCTTATCACCTTTCCTTAATGAATGAGGCTCCAAGAGAGCTGGAGAGGGACTTTGGATAAGGGCCAGGAGTGATAGGACAAGGGGGAATGGCTTCCCTCTGCCAGAGGGCAGGGTCAGATGGGATATTGGGAAGAAACTGTTCCCTGTGAGGGTGGAGAAGCCCTGGCATAGGTTGCCCAGAGGTGTTCCTGCTCCTGGTTCACACATGGCTGAGTGAGAGCAGCACAGGAAGCGAATTTCTGCCATGAAAGCCCCTTTGCTCTTGGTCCCTGTGTCCCCTGCCAGCGTGGAGCAGAGCAGCTCTGTCACATCAGGCAGCTGCCTGTGTTCGGCAGAGTTAAAAAAAAATTTTAAAAAATTCACACTTTTTTCATTTGTGCTGATTTGCATATTAATAGTTTGCATATTAAACAACTACTTCAGAGGGTGGGCGGGCTAATGAATGCAGCAGTCTCCTCTATTTTAACTCAATTTGCCTCATCCATATTCCAATGACTTTGGGGATTGGTATTCAGTTTTCATTGAAATTATCCAAGCCAGACCTAATTTGTGCTGCCCTTCCATTAATCCAATTAATTAGCACCATTGATGTGTGCTGCCTTTGTGAGGCGCTTTGTGCGGCGCCGCTGCCGCTAATGACAGCCTGGGATCAGAGCGCGTAACGAGCAAACCAAAGGAGCGTTTGACCCTTCCTGGACCCTCACACAATGCAGCACTTTGGAGTCTGGAGGCCCTAATTTAGGTTCGATAGTCCAAATTATAGACAATAATTCAATATTCTTTGTGGGGAGCTGAGCAAGTGTCACCCTGCCATTTGTTTAGCTTATAAATTTTTTTTCCCTGCCTCTATTTATGTATTTTTCGCCCCTTTTCATTATTTTCCAACCTGGCCTTCCTGCTCCACCTCCATCATTGATTTCTGACCTTGTTCCGCTGAGAGGGCTGAGGATCTCTTTACTCTGAAGGAATTCATTAACCTTTCCCCTGCCCAGAACTGGAGAGAAAATCTTTATATTTTTAAGTAAGGCAAATAAACACTGGCAGTGACTAGGAGAGTACCCTCGCTGTCTGCTCCCCAAGAACTCCTGTGCCAGCTTTGGAACTGCTTCTGGGTTTAATTTTTTGGGTAATTTTCGGTTAGAGATATGGTTTAAATACGGACTGAGCTTCTCCAGACCCTGCTCAATGACTCTTGTGGGTCCTTCCTAACTCAGCATATTCTGTGATGAGTTTCTGCACTGGTACCCACCCCACTTCTTCCTCTTGCTGTGGCCCGGCTCTGCTGTCCCCACAGTGGCCAAGACCAACTTAAATTGCTGCAACTAAACATGGCAGAAGTGCAGCAAAAAGCCATTCCCGTGGGCACAGCTGCTGGGCCAGGATACAGGCTCAGAGTGCCACAAAAGCCTCGGGAAAAGGGGATGTGGGAGGAGCTGCAGATGTGTCCAGATGCTGAGGAAGCAGCCACTGCACCTGGCCTGCCTGTTCTCCCCCAGCCCTCCTTCCCTGGCTCACCGGAGGAGGAGAAGCTATTAAAGGAAGCGTTTAGCTGTGGTTATCCACAGGTAGGTCACTAAACTCATTAAGGTAATTAATTACACACGGCACATTCACTGTGTCCACAAGTGTTTGAACTGTAAGGAGACAGGAATTGTCAGCGCCAGGGAGGACAGAGAGTCAATTTGCACAGGGATATGGAGATTTGGGCGCTCAGCTTCCTTTTAACTGGAACTAAAGCTGAAGGGTTTTTCAGGAAAATTCTCAGGGAGGCGAGAAAACCCTACTGCAGGAAGGCTGTGTGTAGTTTGAAGAACCATTGTTTGGGGTGAAACAAATAATTTGAGACTTTTAAAACCTCACAACATGTAATTTAAAAACTGCTACAGGAATAAAGGTTGAACCTGGTTTTAACTCTGCTTTGTTTTTCCCACTACTATCAAAATTTCACTTTGGGAAAGGAGGTGTGGTTTTGTGCTGTGCAAGAATGAGGTTTTCCAGAATTCTTCCAGAGGTTTTCGACATCAGCCTGGTCATGCCTCCCTGCAGGCAGGCTGGGGTCCCACTCCTGTGGGTCTGACGGGTCAAGATGCTGCCTGGGGTGTTCAGTCCTTGCTAGGCTGGGACTGTGGCACAGGGGACATTGTGTCTGTGCTGCAGCTGTGCCAGTCCCCCCCGAGCCGCAGGAAAGGGTTTGGCATTGCTGAATGGGGACTCTCCTCCTGTGGCTCTCCATGCTGTTCCCAATCACTCCTCAGCATTATAAATCATTCTATTGCAATAGCAGCTTATACACTCAGTTGCCTGCAAGATTTTCCTGATTAACCTTAAAATCTGCAATAAATCTTATTCCCTTCCTCTCTCATGGAGCTTCAGGGACACAAACAGGCTCTGCTGCTGCTGGGGCTGAGGTGCTGCCTGCACTGTGCCAGCTAACACAGGCCACAGGGAGCTAAAATACCCCATAATAAACCTCCCTCCTCTCAGGGTTCTGTGCTCTCTGAGGAGGAGGGGGAGACAGAGCCACGTGTTTCCTGTAGCACCAGCTTTGCCAGGCTCCGGGGACTTCCCAAACTTTTGCTAACCCCTCTGGATGATCTTTGATGGTGGCAAGAAGAGCGAGTGAAGCACCCCAAGGCAGGTGGCTTTGAATGGGTATTTATTTCTTTGTCTGAGGTGGGAGCCCCGGTACCAACCCGCACGATCCCGCTGCCTGTCTGGCACTGCCGCAGTAAGATCCCGTTTAGTGGCATCACTCAGGACTTGTCATATTACGGTATGTCACAACATGTCAGGCTCTGACAGGCTGGATACCTGCTATTAACTCGAGACTAGTTGCAAATACAAAATAGAGGTGGTGAATGAAGGCAGTGCCAGGAGCAGGGCGGGTGCCGGTGCTGGCACTCGGGGAATGGCTCTGCCAGCCCAGCTTTGCAGAGCAGCCCAGGGCGTGCTCAGCTTGGATATGGGAACACAACCTCCAAAATGATGCCAGAGAGCTGGATTTGGAAAAACCTCCCCTCCTGACACCAAAGTGTCATTTTAATCCTGACAGAGCATCCTGGCACGGGAGCTGTCAGCACCACCAGGAGCAGCAGCACCTGCAGCCTGTCCCTGCTGTAGCTGTGGCTGTAGCTGACACTCCAGGGAAAGGTGGAGAAGCAGGACAAGGCTGTGCTTTGGGTATGGATTCCTTCCTGCTGCCGCCTCTGGCCTGTGGAAGTCCCTGAAGCCAGTTTAATTAATTGGCTGCCTGTGAGTGCGGCACAACAAACAGTCGATCAAGTCTCCTTTTTGTCCCGGTTGTGATATAATTCACCTTTAAATCAGAATTTTAATTGCAGCATCACCCTCCCTCATCACGCCCTTCATCCCAGGAACTGGACAAGCCTGTCTGGCATCCAGGACCTCACCTGGGACGTCTGGGAGGTGTGGGGTCCCATGGACCGGATGAGGGAGGGTCCTGCTGCGGAGGACGGGGCTGTAGGAGGGGAAAAAACTGGAACGTGGTGACTGGGCAGAGGGAGGGCCCTGCTGGGATCCTCCTGCAGAGGTGTGGAGAGCACACAGACGCCGTGCTGTGGTCACCAGTGACAATCCCGGGGTGTTTCTGCTCCCGGTACCCTCAAGCACTCTGTGGGAATTGCCCCTGGTTTGGGAACAGGAGCAGCAGCACTGTGGGGCTGATAGAGGGAGAGGAGAATTGAGTCCAGCCCTGTTGGAGGCCCAGGCAGAGCTCATGAGCCACTGTTGGAATCCTGGCACCTCCAGCTGGTGCTGCTGGCTGCTGCCCTGCGCGTCTGGAGCTGTTGCAGCCGCGTCTTTCAACAGATCCCAGGTGGATGACAGCTCTCCGTCCCTCCTCGTCCTGGGATGTTCCTGGCTGGCTGGCTGATGGATCCTCACCATCCAACTGAGTTGGGGGCATCCAAGCAGAACCTGGCACCCCCTGGCACCCCAGAGGGGCCAATCCTCCATGCCCACACTCCCTGTGCCACTACAGAACCCCCTTGTCTCCCGTAGTCCCTCATGCTGTAACAAGCCAAAAACCAGGCTGGTTTTTATTTGCTTTATTATTAAGCTGATGAGGTTATTTAGCCCGTTTTATGCCCCATTAAATTCTGTGTTTGAAATTCTGTGGAGCGCTTTGCAAACACGCGCTCCGCGCCCGCCAGCGCCGCCGCCGGGGTTTGCCTCGGAGCACCCGCGCCCGTGTTTACTCCCTGGGTATTCTCTGCTTCCCCAGGCTGGAGTGGCTGAGAGAGATGAATGCTCTGTCTGTTATTGTCACCTCTTCTCACTTTCCTTTTTTTTTTTTTTTTTTCCATGCTCTCATCACTACTTTGAGTGCTTCTTATTTTCCTTGCCTCTGCAAGAAGCCATAAAATTCCCCAGCCCGTGTGTGGTGTGGTGTGCACTTACAAATTACCACTGAAAAATGAATTGCCTTGACAAAATCTAATGTTTTGTGACACAGCACAAATATGCATTTCATTCTTGAAGAGAAGGAAAAGGAGCTCATTGGAAATATTAAATTAAGCAGTGTAACAGCTGAAAATAATTTGGTTTTCTGCTCTGTTGCTTGTGATTTGGTACGGAGTTTGAGGTGGCAGGGCAGCGCCTGTTTAGAGTGTAAAGCACACAGATGCCTCGGATTTTATTCCTTGCTTTGGAGCAACTTGTCCTCTGTGGTGCTGGCAGCTGGTGCAGAACACTGGTTTTGGGAAAGGTCCCGGGGGCAGGGAGCTGAGGGGGAACACTATGGACAGAGTGTGGAAACGTTTTCCATGGCACTGCAGTGGGTCACAGGAGACCAACATGAGGCTGAAGCTCTCGCTGCTTCTCTGGAAGTTTAGAACAAAAAATCCATCCCCCAGAAGAACAAAGCAGGGCAGGGCTGCGTTTGGGAATTCCTGCGAGCAGCCCCGGATCCCCGCTGCGGCCAGGCGTAAATAAGCCTTTATTCCCTTCAGTCGCCCAGCCCTTTAATTACCTGCAGGGTTCTGCACGGTGGCTCCTTCCCAGACCAGGGTGGCTCCTTGCAGAGCAGCCAGATGTGGAACTCCCTGGTGTGTCACTCCCACTTCGTCCCGCAGATCCGACCGTTCCTTCTCCCTCTGTGCCGCCTCCAACGCTGCCCTGGGGAGTCCCTGCAGAGCGCAGGGCGCTGCTGGAGCTGCGCAGCCAGGCACAGAGCCCAGCAGGGCGTCACAGGCGGGCAGCGCTGGTGGCACCGTGGCTGGCGGCTGGGCAATGAGGAGCTGCTCCCTCAGACCTTTCCCTCGCAGGTGCACGGCCCCAGGGGGGCTGCTGGACCGGTGTGTGCCTCAGGGTGGATTTCTCATCGAGGCTACCGAGGTTTATTCTTCATTATTCGTTATTTATTTATCTTAAAAATGTGTCTGGAGAGGGACTGGGTCCCCAGTGGGATGGAGACCATGAGAGCACTCAGAAAGCAGGGGCCTGTGTCCCACCAGGCTGTGGGGCTGTGGCTATCCCACAACAAGGGATGTTTGTGGGGATGGGGCGTGCTGCAGTCCCAGCCTGTCCCCCACTGGTGGCCGAGCCAAGGGCAGCTGCCAGCTGGGCCCTGGGGACCAGCCCGGCCCCAAGGGCTCTGTGATCGGCTTCGCTTCCCTCCAGCAGGAGCCAAGCACAACCTGCCACTCATGCCAAGGTATCTTTGGCACAGGGATGTGGGTAGAAAACCCACAGGAGTGTCAAAGCCATGGACAGTCTCCAAAGTGAGAGCAGTGTTTGACGGGGGAGAATATGCTTTGGAAAATTGACTTGATCCTTGTTTGGAAGCAGCACTGAGAAGCACACGGAGCCCTCCACAGACACACACATGCTGCCTTGAGGATCTCTGCACAAAGCAAAGCACTGGAAACATGTTGTCATCCACCTCCTCCCTCTCATTCCTGGCAACTGAGTAAATATCCAAGGAGCTGCTTACATCCAAGTGCAGGAAGGCAGCCACCCAGCCCGGCACCACGGCAGGGACCCCTGCGGTGCTTGGTCCGGTTGGAGTCAGGGGGTTCCACCTCCTGCTTCTCTCCAAGGCCACTTTGGCAGTGCTCTCCTTGTCTGCTGGACAGAGGCTGGACTACAGGAGGGTGCCACGGGTGAGCTCCATGCTTATCTGGATCATTCACCACTTGCCAGGAGTGCTGGTTTCTCCTCTCCCATAGCTAATGCCAAGAGCCAAGGACTAGACATGGCACAGCTCTTGTTGTTTTAGCATCCCTCTTCTTAAAAAAAGTAATTAAAAAAAAAAAAAAAAGAAAATCTGGACAACTTCCCAGATTGTACATCTGTCCGTATAATTTACACCACGAGGATGAGGAAGTGAGGAGGGCTGTAAACTCTTTCCATCTGTGCAATGTGTGTGATGATTTTTCCATTCCTTTCTCGCCTCCCCCACCGAAGCCCCAGGCTGGAGCGGCTTTGCCAGCAGCGGGCAGCCCGGAGTGCCAGGGCCGGCGCTGTGCTGTGGGTCTGGCTGCCAGACCTGGGCCCCCCTCGCCCCTGCCCTGGCTCCTCCCGTGCCATGGGAGTGCCCAGCCACCTGCCAGGAAAAGGCACTCACTGAACATTTTCCCTTAGAACTATTTTGACTGGAAAGGGTGGGGTTTTTTTGACAATTGGCTTCACAGAATCGTGGAATCATTAAGGTTGGGAAAGACTTCCAAGGGCATCAAGCCCAGCCTTCAACTGAGTACCCCCATGCCTACTAAACCATATCCCAAAGTGCCTGTCCACTCATTTTTTGAACATTTCTGGGGATGGTTACTCCATCACTTCCCTGGGCAGCCTGCTCCAGTGCTTGGCCACTCTTTCAGCAAAGGAACTTCTTCTAATAGCAAACTGACTCCCCTTTGAAAAACTCCACGTGCTGGTTGGACTTCAAATGGGTCATCATCAGGAAGCTTGATCAGTCCCCTGAGGCTGGGAAATGACTGCCGTGACTCCTGAGCCCGGGTTTCCAACTGATCACTGATACAAAGGTTTTTGTTCTTAGGCGGGCTGGATTTCTTGGGGGAAATCCCTGTGCTCCTGGCAGGAGCTCATCGGCCTCGGTGCTGCTCAGCTGCAGCTCTGCAGCTCCATCAGCAAGAGATGAATGAAGGAGAGGGATGGTGCCACCTCCCAGCGCCCACTCACTCCCTGGCACACCAACAGCAGATGAATTTCTTTCACATTTCTGGTGAATCACTCCTGGGCGTGCGGGTGGGCGCCGAGGGTTTCTCTGGAACCGGCACCGCAGCCCCGCTGAGCCTCGAGCCCCACACTGTGCTGGGCCACCCTGGGACCACCAGCACCCACAGAAACCCCCCCACACCACTGGCGTGCTCAAGCCACCCGTGCCAGGGGCATGACGAGGGGGTGGCAGGCTGCCTTGGGGGTGGCCCTGTCCCGGCGCCTTGTCCCCATCCCACTGCCCAGCACAGGTCATCTGTGGGCAGCAAGAAGAGCTGCAAAAATAACCCCCAGTGATGCCATCTGCGCCTTTCCCCGGGCACTACATCCCTCCTTTTCCAGGAGGAGCAGAAAGAGGGCTCTGTTCCCGGTTCCAGGAAAAGGTTGGTGCCTTCCATCTCGGGAGGACGGCTCCCTGGCACCGTGTCCCTGGGCTGCAGCCCCGCGCAGGGAGCAGACAAACAATATTTATCCTTCCAGGTGCTCTCCAGCGAGCCCTCCCTAACCCCTTCCCCTCCGGCGGCTCCCGATCCGCAGGCAGGGATTGCCCCTCCCCTCTCGCTGGCAGCGGAGCGGCACCGACGTGGTTAACAAACATTAATAAACTTTCTGGGTAGGCACCAGGCAGGCGCTTCCTCCGGCTTGACATTCAATTCCGATTGGTGTGACTCATTAGCTATTTATTTATTTAAAGCCACGGAGCTATTTGCAATATTTTTAAGCAGCAAACACAGTGTGTGGGCAGGGAGCTGTTCTGCCTAAATGTTCGGCTCAGTGACACTGATGATAACTTATCAGAATAAATAAGGAATCTTCCAATCATGGGCTTTTCACCGAGGGAGTGTTTAGTGTGAGCTGCGGCAGAAAGTCATAATGTTTCCTTCTCAGAAACTTTTTACCAGTCTGCGTGTTACATCCAGGTTATATCTCTGTGTGGGCAGCTGCCTGCGCGCTCTCAAGCCCCAATTAAAAATGGAATACATCATCCCTCTGCTCCTCTCCCCAAAACCCTCACGGCTCCACCAGGTCCCTCTTGGAGCAGCTGCTTCGGGGGGGCTGGGCTGGGAATAGGCACAGGAAAGGTTTGGGCAGTGCTGGGTTGGTGAAGGGGGTGCAGGGAGCTCACATGGTCGTGCTTCGAGAACAAACTTTTGGCTAATTATAATTTGGGCACTTCCTTCTGTTTTCCTGCCAGCAGCCATCTCCTGAGCTCCCATCCCAACCCGGTGGGCCTGGGGGTGTGCAGAGGCTCAGATCAGGAACCTGAAAAAGCAAACACTTCACATCCCCCTATGTTTTCATGTTATCTCATTTTTATATAACCCAGCTTGGTACAAATCCAGGAAAAAAAATTTTGTTGCCATTATTTCCAGGGAAAAATGGGGCTTTTCTGCCATTTTGAGGTTTAAAATTTCACTTCCTTAAAACAGGGCCCTCTTGAAATCCTGAGAGATGAAGACCTCCTCCATGCACCAAAGCCCCAGCAGCAGTTTCGTTTGTGGGTTCTCCCAGAGCATTCCTTCAGAACACCGGGGAAGGGGAATGTCCCTTCCTGCTGGACAGGGGTGTCCAGCTCAGCACAGCAGCCCCGAGGAGTGACCAGTGGTGCAGGGGGTGTCGGTGGCCCTGTCACACTGCGAGTGCCGCTGGTGCTGTGCCTGCTCCTGGGGCAGCCCTGTCGGAGAGGAGGGCAGGTCCCAAAGTGTCCAACAGGGATTACTGGCAATCAGCTTGATTTTTCACTCCAACTCTCCACATTCTCAGGACTTCCCTCATGGCCATTCTCCTCCTTACCTCATTCCGTGCCGGAGGTGGGGCAGGATGAAGGCTCAGCCCAGCAGATCCATCCTTGTCCTTGTCACCGTGCCATGGGCACTGCCGTGAGGGCAGGGATCCTCCCACAGAGCCGGGGCAGGAGCAACCCCTGCGCTGGCTGCCTTCAAAACCAGCTGGATTATTTTGGAGGCAGTTCTGGGGGGTTTAACACACCCTGACTGCTGCATTTTTTGCATTTTTCTCCTTTTCTTCTCACACACTTCCCTCACTGCTGAACAGAGCCACTGGAGCTGCGTGTGCAGCTGGGGCTGGACCAAGGTAGGGGCTGAGTGCAGGAGCTGTGGGGGCAGTGCTGGAGTTTGGAACATGCAGATGGGGGGGCTGTCATGAACTCTGCCCACTACACCTACAATTCCAGTGAGGCCCTGGTCCAAGCTGTGGCTGCCCCTGGATACCTGGAAGTGTCCAAGGCCGGGTTGGACAGGGCTTGGAGCAGCCTGGGATAGTGGGAGGTGTCCCTGCACATGGCAGGGGGGGCACTGGATGAGCTTTAATGTCTCTTCCAACCCAGTCCAGTCTGGTATTCTCTGATAACAGCTCCAAAAACTCCCTCCTGCCACAGTGCTTGGTACAAAACTCGACCGTTTTTATCTTCAAACTCTGATTAACAAAAAAAAGGGGCTGGATGCCTGGCAGAGCGACTCCCTTTGTGAGCTCCCGCCTGCTGCACCAGGCACATCACGTTACACCGTGCTTTCCAACACACGGTGACACAACTGATGTGACGTGTGACGGGCAAGGGATCTGCCAGGAAATGTGAGGGACCCGATTTCCGGGTAGCATTTTTACAGAAACAACCAGGATGCCCTTTTAACTTGTATTTATGGATTGCTAAATAAGGCCTGCCCACACTTTTGCAAGTCCTGGAGTCAGCTGTTTGCAGTACCTGGAGGGGGATGAGCCATAGAGGGAGAGGAGGAGGGGAAGTGCCACAGCAGGTGGGGGTGAGTCAGTGTCCCTGCCATGCCCACAGTGGGCACCCAGGCTCCAACCCTCCATGGCGTTTTCACAGAATCCCAGAGTCATTCGTGTTGGAAAAGACTTCCAACACCATCGAGTCCAACCTGTGCCCTATTCCTACCTTGTCAACCAACCCAGAGCAGTGGGTGCCATGTCCAGGAATTCCTTGGACACCTCTGGGATGGATACTCCAAACTCCCTGGGTAGTTCCAAGGCCTGACCACTCTTTCCATGAGGAAATGCCTCCTGATTTCCAACCTGCTCCTACCCAGTTTAAGGCACAGTTTAATGCAGTTTCCTCTCCTCCTGTCCCTGTTCCCTGGGAGAAGAGCCCAACCCTCTAGGCTGTCCCCTCCCGTCAGGGAGTTGTGCAGAGCCAGAAGGTCCCCCCTGAGCCTCCTTTTCTGCAGGCTGAGCCTCCCAGATCCCTCAAACACTCCTCATACTACTCACATTTGGGCTTTTGGGTTGAGCATGAACTACTGGAAGAGCTGTTCCTTGTGAGACTCTGGGATTCTGGTGCTGGCTTAGACACTTCCCACTGTGACCTGCCAGGACACTGTTCCCCAGCAGCCTCCAGCCAGGGTCCCACCACGGCTGGGGACAGGAGAACCCCTTTGCTGGGGGTTCTGCAGCTCTTTGCACCACTTGCTCTCACACCCCTCCACCCCCTTTCTCTTGATTAGCAGCTAAAAATCACGGCAGTGTCTGGTAGGACAAAGCCTGTGACAGCAAAGGGAATATTAGGGTCAAGCTTTATTAAGAAAGAAGCTATTGAAATGACATCCTCCAACATATTGCTATTAGGGCCTTGAAGAGTCTTTGCCTCATTAATGTAAAAGGGAGGTGGCAATCTTCCTGATCAACAGTGGCAATTTATTTTAAAGTGTCCATTTTCTGGATGTCAGAGGAAGACTTTTATTTATAATCTTATTTTCAATTTCCACAAAGAACACTTCACTCACGCTCTGGGCAGGTTTTTTTTGTTTTTTTTTTGCAGACAATAACGATTATAAAACGGTGCTCTGCCCCCCCCTCCCCAAAATCCCCCTTGTAGTAGTGTTGACATATGGAAATGAATCAAAATGTAATAGGCATAATTACCAGCATTGTGTGCAGGCTGCAATTAGTGTCTCTTCAAAGCAGACTTGTAATCAAAAGACACCAATAGACAAGGGGAAGGACCAGGCGGCCGCTCCTGGGATGAGCCAGGGCTGGGAGGAACTTGCCCACCCCTGGGAGAGCAGCGGGTCCCTGTCCAAGGTGACGATGATGGGCCAGTGGTCCCAGGAGCCACCAGCCACCCCTGACAACCCTCAGGTGTCAGGGCAGGCTGGGGAAGCTGTGCAGCCCCATCCCTGGCCAGGTTGGACAGGGTTAGGAACAACCTGGTGTAGTTGAAGGTGTGCCTGCTGATGGCAGGGGGTGGAACAAGATGAGATTTAATGGCTTCTGACCCAGATTGTTCCTTGATTTTCAAAATTTGTTTGGTGAGTCAAAAGAAAATAGGAAAATAGTACTCAGAAAGAAATGGTTGCATTTCTGCTCACCTTGGACCTGGCTTATAAGAGCTTTTGATTTCACCAATGGTCAAAAATTATTTATTTCTCGTGTATTTTGTGAACTGGAGAATGTTTCATTCACTCAGCTCTGAACATGAGACACAATCTGAATGTGAGGAAACCCTATTACCTGTATCCCTCCAAACCCCAGTTAAGATGCTGGGTCCAAGCACAGCAAGTTGACAGTTTTGCAATTCAATTTTTACCTGTCAGAAATGTATCAATCTGAAACAATTTTTGCTGGAGCATTTCTGTGTTAATAAGTTTTTGCTTTGAAATAACACCTCCCCCACCTTTTAATAAGGTTAAAGCATTATCTGGGGCCTCATTGGAAGGGGCTGCTGGGGTTTCATTTTCAAATTCATCTTGTTCCTTAATAGTTTCTCAAAATCAAAGTCAGAATGAAATATTTTATGGCCATTATTCAGCCGATTGCTTTTGTTGATCCAAACACCCTCTTTTTTTTTTTTTTTCCCAGGGAGATGTTGAGAATTGTTCAGACCTGGAGAATAAGAAAAGTCTGGGAATTCCTTTGGAGTTCCCTGGTTCTGCCAGGAGCCCTCCAACAGCAGCTGCTCCTCGAGGCTGTGACAGAGCCCTGTGGGGTGTGCTGGCGGTGACAGTGACACCAGCAGGGCCTGGGCGAGTCCGAGGGCCAGGACCTCAGTCCAGACAAACACTGGGAATCGTTGCTCCAGCTGGAGTTCTGACAGGGTGCCAGGGCAGGACCAGCACCTGCAAAGGGTCTGTGCCTGCCGGGTGCTGCCTGGGAGGAGGGTGGGTGGCACCTGGCACCCCCCAGCCCTCGCCGTGCCCGGGCTGTGCCGCTGCCGATTTTGGGGTGCAGGGTGACCCCAGCCCTGCCCGGTCCCGCTGCCGCTCTTGGGGTGCTTGGGGCAGAGCCCACCCACCAGCACCAGCTCCTCAGGGATGGTGGAGAGGGGGACATTGGGGCAAGGAGCTGCTTTGCCAGGGCTGCGGCCTCTCCAGGAAAGCCTCTGGGCCCCGGGAATTCTGCTCCAAGAGGAGCAGCTCCTCCCGAGTCAGCAGGGAGAGGCTGGTGTCAGCCAGGGAAGGATCAGGCCTGTCACCAGCGGGTCTGTGTAGGAGGACTTATATTTGTTTGCAGGAGCCAGATGGTTAAAGAAGAGAGTGACATAATTTCAAGAGCTGGAGCCATGAAGAGAGGGGGAGAGAAAGTCACCGGGGGAAGTGAGACCCCAGGGGCCCCCCAGCTATGGGGTGTGCTGGCACTTCAGCTCTGCTTCCTGCAGGGATCCATCCCGGGGTTGTTTGGGAATCACTCCCACGTTTAGATATCTTCCCTCCTTGCCTGTGGATACACAGGCAAGCTGAACTGAGAGTGGTACTAATGCTGGAGAAGTTATGAGGGCAGAAGTGGTGGGCATGACCTTGTCATCATCGTGAAGTTCATGATCTTAAGTAGCTCTCCATTTATTAATGGAGGAGCCATTTATTAACCTGCTCAATTCAGTTGTGCTGGCATAAATCTGAAACAATCCTGTGGAGTGTGGATTTATACTGGAATAACCGAGGGAGAACCTGGCTGGCATCTCTGCCCGTGGATGTGGAGGTGGCAGGACAGGTTGGCTCGCAGGACATGTTGTCCCCCACTGTTCTGGGGGCTGAGGAGGAAACTTTAGATCTCAGTAGCAAAATTAAGCTTAAAACAGGAGCTCAGTTCCCACAAACCTAAATGTGCAGGAGTAGAAATGATTCCCATGTAGAGTGTGTGTGCCAGGGCTGGAGCTTGGCTCATCCTTAGCCAAGGACAAGAGTGAGACAGAAGGGATTTGAGGGCATTGGCATTGCTCATCTCTGGCTTGGTGGGGGGGACTGGTCCCTCGGAATCCCCCTTGCCCGGCCGGAGCCGCCCGGCACCCACAGCCTCGTGGGCAGCACTGGGAACCCCACTGGAACAGCCAGCTCCGGGTGCAGGGCTATGAACAGCCCTGGAGCAGGGAAAAATAAACCACCAGCTACACAACCCCTCCTACTTCCCCCCAGCCAAAGTCTTGGATCTCCTTATTCCTGCATGGAGGTGAATTTCAACCAGCAGAACATACCTGTCACGTTTTATTGTCTCATTCCCTGAGTTTGGTACAGGCTGCCGAGCAAAGGCGATGCCGAGGATGCTGCAGAGGAGGGAAAAATTTCCTCTGAAATTTTGACTGTTCCTTTAGGGTTTTGAAGGAGTTGAAGAGGAGACATGAATCTGAATTTAGAATTACATTTTTTAAGCCTCCATGTAGCCTTTTAAAATATCAGAAGGAGCAAGGGTCTGCTATCCTACCATCGGAACCGGGCACAACCTCCTTTTTAAGCGCGTACAAACCCCACCCCGTGACTCGTGGCTTCCTGCTGCCTGCCCTTATCTTCCCTTATCTGCTGCCGTGCGGAGGCTGCTCCGTCTCCGCGGGCCGCGGCTCCTTCCACAGCCTCGGGAGCAGGGCTCGCTATTCCCGGCACTCACGGGTCCCCCGGCCCCGCTCTTATCGGCAGCCGCACATGGAGAGCCGGGGGATGCCCCTCTGCCGCGGCGCCTCCTCCAGAGCCATCCCCGGCACGGCGCGGGGCACGCCGCGACCCGGAGCGGCTGCTTTATCCCCTTCCCGAGAAAAAGGGATCTCAGCAGGCTGCCGCTGAAAAGACCTCGGCAAATCCTGCGGGAAAACGTCTTTGAAGGTGTTGTATAGGCGCAGCCGAAGACTTTTGTGGAGCGTTTGTGTGCAGGTTCTGGGGAAGCCGAGGTGCCCACGGGAGGAATGAACTCCAGCGAGGACTCCAGCACTCCCCGAGTGCCGGGATCCCACACTTCTGCTCAGCCACCTGTGGGTGCCTGGATTTTTGTGCCACCTGGTGCCATCCTGCAGCTCCATGGAAAACGTCAGGGCATTGATACCGTGGTGAAATAACCCTGTATTGGTGTAATTAGCAAGGCTGTCATTTCAATGTCCTGCAGAAACGCACCCAAGGAGAGGAGCTGAGCTCTGAGTGACACCGGAGGATGAACACAATTTGGGGCAGGTGTCCCCTCCTGCACCGAGGTCATGATCCACCACAGAAGAAGAGGTGTGCTCGTCTGTGACAGCCAATGGCATCACATGTAAGAAGCGTTTTTAGGGGGCTGAGTGGGGCTTCTGAGCACAGAAACACTCCTCCCCCAGCACGCCTACACACTCCTGTGCCTGCACACATGGAAGCACACGCGTGCACACACATATGGACACACAGACCCCCCTCCCGGCTCCTGTCCTGCCTCTCCCAGGCCGTGCCGGGGGTGTGTGGGGAAGGAAGGAAGGAGTGGGCACCCGCGCCCTGCCAGGCGCCCACGCACGCCCACGGCCCAGATGGCTCCGGCACACAGGCTGTGGCTGAACTTGCCTGGGAAGCGCTTTGTTCCTCAGACCATCGTGGGGAATGGATCTCTGCCCGTGCTTGGGTTTAGCAGTTTTTCCTCCTGTCGTTGCCTTCTACAGCTCTGCTGGAAACTGTCACTGAAAGGAGACTGTGAAGAGTTGCTGTGGTCCCTGCCCTGGCACTGATCCTTCCTGCACCCCAATCCAAGGAAATCCCCAATAATCCATGCCACCTTTGACATTTCACACTGGTTTGTAGGTAAAATACCCCAAAACCCTCAGAAATCCCTTTCTACAGTCAGCAGAGACTGACACAAGAAGTTCTTCCCTCCCTTCTCAGTTCCTTGGCCGGGCACTGGACATTCCCACACCAGGCAGCAGGCACTGCTCAGCACAACGTCCACTCCAGAGAAGGTGCCAGCCCAACCCCATCTCCTGCAGCCCTGGATTCTGGTTGGTTTTAGGATTTAGTTGCCCAGCCAGCCCATGCCCCACCATCCCTTTCCCCTCTCTTCTCTCACATTTTTACTTTCAAGTAAACACAGTGGTGTTTACTTTCTCTGGGTAATTGTGATGTGAGTCTCCTCCAAGGCAGTGGAGAACATGGCATTTCTGAATTTTCCCCAAGTCTCTTCCAGTCTCATTTGCATTCAACTTTTTTTTTTTTGGTTTTCTGTTCATCTGTGTATTTATTCAGAGGTCAAAAGGGATTTTCAGACCCAGCAATCTGCCCAAAATCTCAGTCTGTGCGTCTCTACAGACCCAAAGGCTCTGGGGGGAGGCTGGGAGCTGTGACAGGAGATGGATCCCCCAGGGGTGGCAGGTCTGGGGTCCCACTGCCCCCTCTGCCTCACACAACCACAGAGCTCCCACAGACATTACGCAGGGGAAATGTGGGAAGAAATCTAATCTCATCTTAATTTTCTTAACTAGTATAAATTTCTAAAGAAAAGACATTTGGAAGCGAAATATCAAAATGTGACATTTGGAAAATGTTAAAAAGAACATTGTTGCATTATTGAGATAGTTTGTTTCAATTTTCTTTGGAATTAAACTTTCTAAAAATCCTCATGTCGCCACAGGAGGTCTGTTCCCATAAAACAGCGATTTCCAAAGAGATGGTTTCTGGACTCACAACTTTTGATCATCGACAGTGAAATGGCCCCAAAAGGGAGGGTGGGAGCCAGATGTGCACCCCGTTGTCCTGGTCCTGAGCAGATGTGTCCAGGCTTCAGCCCTGACAGACTCTTGCTCTGCCAATCACAGCCTCAGCAGCCCCAGTGTGGAAGAACACTCCGCTTTGAGGAAAAAAAAACAGCTTTTCCAGAAAGATGGATCAGGAATTTGGGCTTCAGGATGCAACACAAATCCCATCAACCTCTGAGGGTGTTGCAGTTCCATTCAGTGGTCATAGGGACAGTGAGTTTTGCTGGCTTTGCTCAACATCACTTAGTAAAGCCGGTGTAAATCTGTGGATTTTACCTTCCCCATCCCGGATTAGAACAGTTTAAGCCATGCCTAAACCCATCGCTGAGTTAACCAGCACAGCATGAGATAAACTGGGCTCTGTTCAAAGTGATGTCTGTGTCCCACAGCCTGTGCCAGCCTGGCAGCAAGTGCTGGCTTCCTGGGAGGGCAGGTAGGGAGCTCCAGGACCATACTCCAACCCAAACTTCACCTAACTTAGACATTTTGACTGGAAAGCTTGAACTCCACTTGGGCAGCCCCCACGGCAGTGAGCTCAGGGAACTATCCAGGATGCCCGGGAGATACTCCCACCCCAATAAATAAATTACTTATTCCTGGATTTACCTTCATTTCTGTGCATGTGGGTCCCAGGGCCAAGCCTTGCCCAGCTCTGGGTCTCCCCCCAATCCCAGCACTTGCAGGGATCACCCACAGCTCTGCAGCTCACCCCCTTCCATGTGCACTAGGATTACAGCAACATGCTCAGGATGCGCCACCAAAACTTGACGTTTCCTTCGCCCCACCCACCCGTTGGGTTATTTGTGCAGGTTAATTCATTAGTTTGTAGTTGTTGCTGCCTCTCTGCAGCAGGAATGGAAGCAGAGCTGGCAGTGGAGCCGCTCGCACCCAAAGGCAGCTTTGTGCAGTCAGCAAAAAGGCGGCGGAAAATGACTGTTCAATGAAATCACATATTTTGGGTAAACGTTGCCTGCTGAAAGAGTCGATCTCTGCATTAAACTGGGTGGCAGGAGGAGTTGCTGTGAAATCATCGCAGGGATTAGATGGAAAAGAGCATTTCGTGTTTAAGTGCTGATTAAAAAGCAATATGTTGCCGAAAAGCTACGCACCAAGTGGGTGACTCCTGTCCCTGCTGCTTAGTGACTCTCGGGGATTATCGTGATATTCCCAACGAGTCCTCAGCACAGGCACTTCAACATTTCCCAGCCCTCTGGGTCTCTTGGTGGGTTTTTTGCTGCATTTCAGCGAGGCCCTTTAGGGTGAAATTAATTCAGTTTAGCAGCCAACAGGCTCCAAATCGATTCATTCTGCAGCCGGGATGGTTTATAGGCAGGACGGATGGGCTGCAGCACACAGCTCTGCATCTGCAGACACTGACAGGAAACCTCGGGGGAAAAGGGATCCACAAAACTGTCCCTTTTATGTTTAGGAATAATAGTTATTTGGCTGCTCAAAAGGCTGCCAAAGCCTTGCAGGAAAACCCTGATCCCAGCCATGCCAAGATCCCAGAAAGGCAGAGAAGAAAAAGGACGTGGATGGGTGTGGCATGGGTGGGTGGCAGAACCATGGGCTGGGATTTAGGGTGTGAGGGAGGGGACAGAAGGGGTACACCTGGTATGTGCCATGGCAGAGGTGCAGAAGCCACAGCCAGGGCAGAGACACCCTGCTCAGAGCCATCCCTGCCCTCCATCCCCACCTGGCCAGCGGCTTTTCACCAGCAGTGGGAGAGCTGTGGGATCCCCCTAGATGCCTCATGATGGAGAGCCCTTGGGGTGCCCACCCTGGGGCCAGCCCTGTCCCTCCTGGCAGCCCGGCATGGAGAGAGCTGTGCAGCCCGGGCAGGTTCCAGGGGGTCTCTGGGAACTCGTTCACCCCCAAAATCTGGGCTCAGGACAACACTGCGGCCACCACCTCCCAACCCTCCCCCTGTCCTGCCCCGATGTCACTCGCTGTCACTGCCCCTGGGTGCTGCAGCGGCTCCGTGCCCCCGCAGGCTGCCCCGGCTCCTGCAGACAGACACACGGACGGTCTGCACGTCACCCGAGCTCCCCGCAGGGCTTGCATCCCGGCTCTCTATTCCCCACCCCGCTTCTCAAATGCTAATGTAGCTTTTGATGCGCACGTCTTCATCCTTCAGCAGAAGCGGGATCCAGCTTTGGACAGGCGCAGCACCGTGCCGACGGCGGCTTTGCAACAGGAGCTGCCGTCCTGTTCCTTGACTCGATCCCAGCGTTTTGTCATTTTTGAGGAAATAACAAACTTGAAAGTATTCGGCTTTGGTGCAGCAATTGCAGCTTAATTGCACGTCTCCTTCTGCCCACACAAATGCTGAAAAGTGACTTGGCAAACTTTAAAGGCAATCCAGGACTGAAATGGGGAGGCTTGACAAGCCAGCATTCATCAGCTCTGACTAACGCGTCTGTACTCTCAAACCTGCTGCTGTTCCTGCGTTGGCCTGACATCTTGCTGCCCTCAAAGAATTTCTTTTGAGTCTCAATCAGCGGCTGCCGGGTGGCTGTGTCTGAAAGGTCCCCCCAGCGCTTCAGCTGCCAGGTTACCCACAAACCACTCCTGGGGCGGGGGCTGCTTTGGCCGTGCCCTGGCAGGAGCTGGGGTGGTTTTGCCGCACAGAGAAGATGGAGTGGGCAGATGTCCTGGCATGTCACCGGTGTTTGTGCTGGTGGCGTTCCAGAGGACACGGCTGGCCGCACAGCTCTGGCCCTGCTCCCCACAGGCTGGAGGCAGCTGCCTCCCCAGGAGACCCCAGTGCAGGTTGAGGGGCTGGGTGGCTGCAGGTCTGGGGAGTCTGCAATATCTGCTGGAAACCTGAGCTGCAGCAGGTCCACAGCCCCCATGAGGGAATGGTGGGGGAGCAAAGGGGAGGAGAGGGAAGGCAGAGTCATGGTCCCGCAGGATTTCCGGTACCACAGGCGGTGGGAGAGATGCTCTGATCGTGCCACCAGAGGCAGCAGGTCCCCAGGACAGGGCTGTGCCTGAGGGCAGGGGCAGTGGCAATGCTGGGATTGCTTTGCCTCCCCAGCTCCCTGGTGCCCCTGGGGAAGCCGCTTTTCCCTGCTCATCTGCCAGGTGTCCTGAAGGAGACAAGACAAGGAGTGAGCTGGGATCAGCAGCTGCTGGGAAAGCATGAGAACGGGGTCGAGAACCCCCAGAGGAGCAGAGAAAAGGAGTCACACAACCACACAAACAACCTTGTGGTTGTTTGCTCAGGTTCAGGAGCATTTCCTGGGTCTACTGCCTCATTCCAGCCCTCCTTCCCCGGATACTGAGCAGGCAGGCTCTGATCTGGGTGAGCCAAGGCCAGGTGGGAGATGGGACAGTGGGGCTGGTCGAGGGGACAGTGCTGAGCCTTGAGCCTCCAGTGGATGTGACAGTGAGGGCATCACAGCCCCAGCTCACTGTCCCAGGATGTTTGGGATCAGCACAAAGTTCAGGCACACTTGAATTCATTATTTCTGAAACTGCCCCTCATGGCTGAGTGGGGTTTAGCGTGCACAGCACGTTGGCATGGGAAGCATTGAGTCTACAGGATTCTGCAAGGAAAATATTTAAGATTTCTCAGCAAATGGTGCATGCAGCTTTTCAGGAGGATGTTTTGCTCTTTTCCCTATGATCAGACTCATCCGGCATGTTGTAACGACGGCCTCATTTATAGACAGCATTGGAAGGACTGTGGGGAGGGGATGCTCTCTCCCTTCAGAAATGACACAATTTACCAAAGGACAGGAATTATGTAAAGCTACAGGATTTACCCCCGGCCCAAAGTCTGTAAACAGTGTGGGTTACGCTGCATGGAGCTTCTGAAAAGATAACTGGGAGGGGAGGCCCCTCGGTTCATTTTGTGAATGAGCGACTCAGTGGTGGCTGTGGGGTTTATTCCGCTCCACAGTGTGCACGCAGCACTCGCCGCGTGCTCGGGAATGAGCAGCCGAGGAAATAGATCTTTGCTGGAGGCAATTGCTTTCCCAACAGTGAGAGAAAACATCATGCATGGCAGGCTTAGAGGATATTATTTTAATACCTTTCCTCTCGCTGCAGAGCGAGGTGGCTGCGTGCTGGGGCAGGCACGCCGGGTCACCCCCTGCTCCCCACGCTCCAGTCGCCACCAGGCTGGGCTGTCACAGTGGGTGCAGAATCCCCCTCAATCCCCACGCTGTGACTGCGCTGCAGAGCCAGGCTGAGCCAAGCCCTTGTCTCATCTGATGAGGCCCTTTTGAAGTCCCTGTTGGCTCCTGACCTGGCCCTGCGAGCTGTACCCTCAGCCTCTGCTCCAGGGCCTGCTTGGTCCTTCTGTCCTTGCTTCTGAACTCCTCCAGCCACCTCCCCGCATGAAGCAGCTTCTTGCCACGCTCTCCAGAAGTGGAAATCCAACTTTCTGATACAGTATTGCCATTTTATGTGCCTTCTGCACGAGACTCAAAACAGCATCTTGTAGGAGATCTAAACCTGTGGGGCACAGGGTGGATTTGGGAACATCAGAGAACAGTAGAGATGCAATGCAGTGAAGGAAGGGGAGGCCTTGTGATGTAGGGACTGCACAGGGGACTGTGAACCTTCCTTGAACATCCCTTTTCCTTCTGCCAGGAGCAGGGAGGATGCCCCGGAGATCCACACTCTGCCCCTGCACACCAAAACTCGGGGCTCTCCTGGGGGGCACTGAGAGGTGCCCGTGCCACAGGAACTCACCCCAGCCAACACAGACAAAACCACTGTGACCCTCCCCAAAACGGCTGCAGCTGCAATATCCCAGGGCTGGTCACCTGCCCAGGTGTGGGGCTGCTGGCAAGACCTCGGGGACACACAGGGCTGGCAGCTGGCTCTGCCCACAGAGCCATGCCTGGCTTCTCCAAGCCTCCCTGTTTATTTGTTCTAAAACAGCTTGAAACCAAATAGGGTTAATAGCCCTCCCTGTGTCCTAGTGAGATGAAACTACCATTGGGAGACCCAGGACAATTTTTATATAGGATTAGAAAACAAAAATCAATATTTAATTATCTGTAAGCTTTTTGTGTCACTGCATCCTTAGCTTGCTAACGGTGAGTGCCGGCTGCCAGCAGAAAGTGAGTCATTAAAGGCGCAGTATCTTTTACTGGCCCGTTATGGGAGCACAGTAAATAGAGCACATTATCACTCCTCACACACCTGCACGGTTATTTATCTTTACAATCTCTATTTACCTATATTTATGGTGGGTTTCTCCTGTATATTATATGGCCAGGTTAACTTTAATGGGCTTCATTAAAACAGGCACTTAACAAAACTTTGGAGCATCCTTGTTTGGACAGACGGCAGGAAACCGAAACGGGGAAGGAGGAGGAAAAGCACTTTGTGTCACTAAGAGCTCGGGAGCTGAAGGGTGGCTGACGGAAATGCTGGTGGCTTCAGGGCTGTGTCACCACTTGGGAGAAGCAAGGAGCTTGGGGAGGGTCAGGGCTGGGAGGAGGAGGAGGGAGCCTTCGCTGGGTGCTGGGTGCTCAGCTCCAGGGTGTTCCCTGTGTGTGAGGAGCCGTGAGCACTCAGCTGTGGCTGGGGGGCTGCTCAGGGTCTCCTTCCTTATCCCTGTGGCACCTTTCTCCCATACCTGAGTCACAGCCCCAGGGGACAGAGGGACAGAGTGCCTGACGCTGCTCCTGCTCCCCTGCTCTCCACTGTCCTGCTCTCCCACTCTCCTGCTCGGGGTCCATCCTGTGGCTCTGCCCCTGCAAATCCTCTGCCTCCCTCACCCTGTGCCCATCCACCTGCACTCACTGTGCCACGGCCTGCTCAGAGCCACTCAAAAATAGTAAATAAATACCCTGGGAAGAGAAACCTTCCCCCGTGGCGAGGGGAACGGGCAATTAGCGGATCTTTTTTGCTGCAGTAGTTAATTTTTTACAAGCCTCCCTTATTTTCCCTGTTTCCCCTGGTTAATAATGACTCGCAGCCGCTTACACCATAAATAAGTTCCACAAATTTCGCAGATGCACCGGGCTGTTTAAGCAGGGAAATTGAGCAGCATATGTCTGAATGGTTAATTGACTTAATTGCTGTTAGTTGGGCTATTAGCACACTTGATCCACCCCAATGACCGCAATACTTTCTTAATGGTGTTCATTTTATTTGGATGCCAAGCTCCAGTTACCATTACAGGGAAATTTCCAATTGCTGATTACCTCATAAATATATAATTGTAGTCATAGGCTAAATAAAGCCAACAGGCATTAATAATGAACAGCGTTTGACTAAGAGCCTTTAAAGGATGATGGAAGTTTCTTTAAGGACCTCAGCTATTCTTGAAATGTAAATAATCTTTCATGCTTCTATTTTTAATGATGCTGCATCCTTTTTCCAGTCGGCATCAAGCACTAGGAGGGGTGCTTGGTGCATCCCACATCCAGGTAACGTCCAGAGAGAAAAACAGAGCCGGGAGCCTCCTGAGCACTCCCTGTTTCAGGATAAGTTCCTAAGGGATGCTGAGGTTATTCCTTTCAGGCAGCCACAGGCGTGTGAGTGACCACTGACTCCAGTCTCTCACCCAGGCTTGCTGAAAACAGCTTATCCCACTCCCTGTCTGCAGGGAGAGGCAAAAGCAAAGCACCCCCAGGCCAGGTCCTGTCCTGTGCAGGGCAGGGGGGCACAGGTGAGGGGTGCCAGGGCTGCCGAAACCAGGCGAGTGTGCCACCCACCTCAGCTCCTGTCACACTGCAGAGGATGGCTGTCACCTCCCTGCCCAGCCCCCTGCAAAAGGCAAGGATGGCCCTGAGATCAGGGCCTGTGGCAGAGGTGGGTGACTGGGACCCACTTTGGGACCAGCCTGGCTGAAGTCCAGCCACCCCTAAATTGGTTTAATCTGTCACCAGACAACAAATAACCAAAAAACCCACACCTACCGGTGCAGATCTGCCCCCAGGGGTGGCACTAAGGGCAGGTATGATTTATCTAGAAGAAGAACAGCAAGGGATACAGGGCCTTTTCCAACTCCAGCATTATTACTGGCTCTAGAGACAATTTAATTATCCCAGGCTTTTCTTAACTGACCTAGTCAAATGAACCTGCCTAGCTCTGTCCACAATAATTACCCACGATTTGCTAATTCATGTGGAGAAGAAATTACTCCTCGATAGTCTGTTAATCTTTGATTCCCAACCACGAGCTCATTTACTCCAGGCTTGTTCCCTACTGGCACCAAACGGAGAGCATTGCATTAGTTATTTTCAGCTATTAAGGAACTAGTTATAATTAATGTTGGCTTTGACCATAGCCTGGTTTCAGGCAGACGCCTTGGGGTGCTGAAATGGGTAGGGGCTGTGCCACAGCCACGTTTCTGGGATTTGGGAGCATCCTGCACATGCCTGTGGTAGGATCACAGGAGGGCTGGGGCAAGTGGCACCAACCCTCAGGTCATGGACACAGGGAAGAAGGGATCTACCACTCCTGGATATACAAAGTGACCATGGTTCCCACATCTCTGGGCAGCATCCCAGCCTCTCCCTCATTGCCAGAGAGGTGGGAATGTGTCACCCCAGATCTACGTGTCCCATGGGACAGGGAGGGCAGGTGACCATGGGCTGCCCCACGGGGGATGGCATGGGAGGCTCTGCCACCTTCCCCCTAAGGCGTTGTTTCCCATTTCCAGTTTTTCTGCCCATCTCTATGGGCACTGCTGTGTGATGGGAGCCAGAGAGCCATTGGATGTCTGCAGGGATGGATGCTGGGAAGAAAGGAAAAACATCAGGAGAGAAGAGAAAGCTTTTGAGGAGCAGGAAAGTAAAACACCCTTTGCAGCCTCCTCCCTGAGCAGCTCTGCCTCCAGTGCCAGGGTTCCTCTCCACACCAGGGCAACGCCCCAGTGCCTTCCCTGGAGTCCTTGGGGAGGAACAGGAGCTGGAAGCAGTTCACCCATTCCCAAGGGTTACAATTCCCCTACCCTCCCTTGCTCTCCTGGGACATTTCCCACCAGGGTCTCCTTCTGCAAACCTACGAGGAACTGGCCCCTGTGTCACCAAGAGTTGGCAGGGACTCCCCTGCCTGCCCACCCCTCATTAGATGGGGGTGAACTCCATCTCCCCTCCACCCTCCTTTCCACCCCTGGCAGGACTGATGGCACTGGGGGGGTCAGGCCGCCCTCCAGACCTGCAGAAAATGAGAAGCAGATGTTGCTTCAGCAGAGGAAAGGTCTCGGGATATGAAATAGTTTCACCTGGTGCCTTCATCTTCTGGAAAATCACACGTGACAATTCCTTTTGAAAATGATCAAAGCCAGGCACGGCGTTTCCTCTCTCCTTGCCGATCTACTCCGCTCTGTTTTATCAGATGGAGTTTAAAGCAAGAGCATGTTTTATTTTAAAACAGACTTAAAAATATTCTGGCCTTTTGGCTTGACCATTCAAACAATCTGCTTTCCAATGTCTCAGATGTTGGCCCAGAGAAGAGGAGTGGTGTTAACAATAAGCAAAAGTACCTAATAATCAGTTTAATACAATGCTACACAATACTTACGGAGTTGGCATTCCCAAAGTTATTACCAGAAGCCAAATCTTAATCCTTTTTAAGTTGGGGGGGAAATGGATCAAAAATTAGAATGATATCAAGCATAAAATAATCTTCTGTCTGTATTGCACTGATAAAAAAAAAATAGAATATATAATTACCATGTACAAACTGCTTATGTTTGTGATTATATGTTGCTGCCATCTCCAGGTCCTCGCGGTAAATGACTTAATTGGGTTGTCCTGATGTATGGGTGGAGAGCGGGAATGCACGCTGGATCTCACAGGGATGTGTGCTGGATCCAGTGCCTGACACAGGGGCAGAGCTTTGCTCCTCCTGGAGATGCTGCAGAGGGCAGAAGGGGCTGCTGGGCCCCCCAGGGCTGGGTGCTCCCACCTGGGTGGCTGCTCCTGGTGTTCCTTTTTTTCCATCCTCCTTTACAGTTGTCATATCCCACCACAGATTTTTTGTTTGTTTGTTTCCTGGCTATTTATGAGTAGAAGGAGAAGAAAGTCTGGCAGAAGAATGGCCCAGAGGTTCTGGGACACCAGTGGGGTGGATGTGGCACGGGATTTAGAGTTTTGGAGTTCAGAAAGTGCCTCGTGCCTGAAGGGACATTGAACCAACAACGGAATGGGGAGAGAAGCACAAAGGATCCAGTGCCCTGTCTAGGCACTAAATGTACTTGAAAATCAAGTCATGGGATTATCTCCACAGAGGAGCAGACAGGGCAGGCATAGAACCAGTGTTCAGGGCTGAAAGGAAATTGTGAGAAATGAAAAACCAGCTCAGAAATCTGGCAAAGGGAAAAGGCTGGGGCTTCCTGTGGCTGTGAGCAGCACCCGAAAGGGTAAGGCACAGCCCTGGGAAGGAAAACAGGAGACAAAATTTTAAGGGATTAGAGGAGCATCTTCACTGGCACAGGAAAAACAACAGGGAACAGCCTGATCTCAGGAAGGAATGGTATCCCTGTGTGGGATAAATGACACCAGAAAACTCCCTGGGAAAAGGGGACACCCGGAGATTCCCTGGATGGTGGCTCCGATCTGCACCTCTGTGCAGAACAGGGCACTGTGTGTGACAATGAATCCCTGCCCATGGCTATCCATGACACACCAGGATTAGGGGATTTTTGATGTATGAAAATGCCTCATTCACTTTCTGCCTTTTCTGCCACATATCAAACCACAATACCCCTCATAGCCTCACATTCCTCTTTATTGCCCACTGTATTTATTACAGCTGAGGAACGAGATTTTTTATTTTCTGTTGCATTTTGTGCTTTGTTTTTTTTTTATTTGCTAAATTTGGCCATTTTTCTGCTGAGGACGTTCAGCAGTACAGAAAGCAATGCTCTCAGAGAAGTTCATAATTCTCAAAAGCCTTTGGTGCCATTTAGTGAGGAATTTTTGCTTGGGAAAACATTTCAATGCAAATGATGGCCATTACCACAATTAAATATTTATTTTTTTGCCCCCAAATGCGAAGATAATTTCATAACTGACTCAGGGAGGTGGGCAGTCCAAGACAGGGAGTGGAACAAGATAAGTTTTAAACTTCCTTCCTACCCAAACCATTACATGATTCTGTGGTTCTCTGATTCTTTGACTCTGCTCTTAACGTGCTGCTCCAGAGTCTCTGACTGGATTCAAGTTCTTGGGCAGAAAATTTTTCTTAATAGCCTCTAAACCTGCAAATCAATACGTGAAGTTTGCTAAACAATCCAGCTGTATCAAAGGTATATTTTGAACCTGAAAAGGTACTCTCTGCACTTTTCACCATTTACTCAGCACTAATATTTACCCGGAATTAATTCTGCTCCTTTCCTAACCCAGAGCCTTCCTGCTGGGGAGAAGGCTGGTGAAATGTCCTTGTTGCTTCTATGGGGTGAAAACTATAGGTGTTTGGATGAACATAATTCATTCTCTGATTTCCCAGGATCCAAAATCTATTTGATGTAAATGGTCAGAAGAGTTTCCTGTCGTGTAAACAAGCTGCCAAATATAGACGGCCAGAAACATGTAAATTCAGTGACTTGGACAATTAACATTTAAGCTAATTTAAAACTAGAAGTGGTGAGGATACACGAGCAAGGGTTGTGCCCATCATGTCTCTCCAGGCTGGCACAGCACAGCCAACACAAATCCTTCAGTCCCACCTGCTCTCACCAATGAACTCCCAACAGTTTATGACCAATAAATCAATAATTTGAGTAACGCCTTTGCAACAAGTTTTGGCTACGGCATCACAGACTTGTCTGAAATGCAGGGGAGATCAGTTTGGGGCACTGCTTCCCATGACATCATTCCCTTGGCCATGCCAGGCTCAATTGGAGCAGGGATCCCTGTGTCCTTTCCTCCATCCCATCTTCCCTGTCACTACTCTTGGATCCTTTCCAGCTGGGAGGGAGCTGGCAGGTTCAGGGCCATTCTCCTTCCCTCTTCCAGACCACCTCAATCCCCTGTGGTGCCTTCACCTCCACTCGGCCTCCTCTGACAGTAGGGATGGGGAAATCCCTTCTGGCTTCCCTCTCCTTGGCTTTTCCTTTATTACACTGTGGGACCTCCATGTTCCCACTGCAGCTTTCCCCACTGTGACTGCATCTGGGAATCTTTCACTTCTTCCCGTTTTTCCCAAGCACATTTGAGCTGGTGCCGCTCCTCTGAGCTGCTCCTTGCAGTGCATTTACAGTTCAAGCTAGGCCAGCAGTTCCCTGAGTTGTGGGGTTTGCCACCACCTTCCAGACCGATGGCATCTTCTGAACAGAGCCCCACAGCTGGCAGAGGAGGGATGTGCTCCCTGGAGCTGCTTGACGGCCTTTGTGTGGGAGAAATTCCACACAGTGCAAGCATCTCCTCTTCGGTACTCAGTAAGGTGGCGCCGAGGGAGACAGGAGGGACCTTTTAATGAGGGGGGTGTCTGAAGGACTTTGTGAATGGACTGGGAAAGTCATGGGCTCGGGATCACATTGCGCCCGCTGAAAGAGCCCCGTAAATGGAGTCATTCTTGGTGGCAGTAACCGATCCGCCTCCCGGCTGAGAGTCATGGAGATTAGGCATTAATTGAACACGGGCTCCGAGGGGGGAGAGAGCGGGGTTTGGGTGGGGAAGCAGAGGAAACGTTAGAAAGGGAGCACAGAGAGAGGCTGTTAATAAAGACACAGGGGCAGCTGTGCACCGAACGTGGGGGGATATAGGATTTCCAGAGCCGGGCTCGTCTTTCCACTGAGAGCTACCTTT
>VYXF01004182.1:0-14438 GCA_013397295.1 Polioptila caerulea
CCTGAGGTCCCAACCTTCCAACAGCCCCAGAATGGAGCTGTGCTCCTCCTTGGCCCGAGGAAGGGTTCGATGGGAAGCAGAGCCCTCGGTTCCGTTCCCTCTCGGCCGCCGAGGGGAGCTGCTCTTGGCAGATCGGGTTCTGTGAGCCAGGGCTTTCAAACCCCCCAAGTGCTCGTGCTCATTGTGTTACAACCACTGTGTGCTGCACAAATCCTGATTGCAACTTTGCTTTTGTCCTCCAGGGTGAATAACTGCATTGGATTTTCTAACTACAAATTCTTTCTACTGTTCTTAGCCTATTCTTTGTTGTATTGCTTGTATATTGCTGCAACAGTCTTCAAGTATTTCATTAAGTATTGGACAGTAAGTCATGAAATCCGGTTCCTTTTTCATCTCCTGTCAGTCTCGTGGGCTTTGGTGACTCGGTGCTTTGCTGCTCTCAGGCAGTGCAGGGGCTGCATTTTCCTGGGAGGTGTTTCCTGGGCCCTTTGGGAGTCCACCTCCTGTTACATGTCCCAGATGCACAAAGCAAGAAGCAAGCAGCCTTCAGGAATTTCACACTGTCGATTTTTGTTTGGCAGAGAGGTTCTATCCTTTCCCTGTCCTTGTGTTCCCGTGGGTGTCCCTTGGAAAGTTTGGCATTGATGTGTAAGATCCTGGCATTGATTTATACATATTTACTGGAAAGAAAAAACAGGTCTAAAAACCTTGTTCATCTTCTAACCCCCATTGGCCTCCTTTTCCCCTTTAGAAACTGGGACCCAAAGGAGGCTTTTATTCAGTTACTGCTGATTGTTTCTAGGCAAGCAAGGCCAGCTGACAGCTCCAGTAAGACACTGGGCTTGGCCTCTATTTCTGTCCCCTCTGCTCCCTGACTGTATGTTTGTGTTGAAGTACCTTTGCTGTGCACTAATTGCTCCCCACACTCAGCAAGGCACAGCCCTGAGCCCTGAGGTCCCCAAAGCCTGCCTGTGTCACTGCTGGGCACCTCTGGCACCTGGCTCCTCTGGTGTGCAGGGAAAGGAGACTTTCTTCTGCTTGGAAGGTCCCACTTGACTCTTAGGCATTCCCCATCCAGCTGTGCTCAGTTCTAACACTCCCTGATAGCTGCAGATGTGGAGGGCAGGTTTCTCTGGGCTTGCCTTGAGCAAGGTGCAGAGTTTTCATGTATGCACAGGAAACTCAGCAGAACTGAAATAGGGTCTCAAGAGCTGCTGCCTGCTCCTTTCCCACGGGCATAGGCTGTTCCTCCTGCCTACCTGGGCAGCTGTGTGGGCTGGCTCTGAGCCATACCAAGAGTTAACAACACCCCCCACTCTTTGTGCTGTGGTACAGGAGGGGAAATGAACCACATTCATTTCTTTGTCTCTTTTGCTTTTTATAGTGAGGTTGACTTTTGTCTATAAGAGTTTGAGAACTCCCAATAGGAGTTTTAGAATTATATTTCTAAGTACAAATAGTTTCCATCTTTAATTTGTTCCTGTCACTTGTTCTGTGTTGCTTTCCTTTCCAGGGTGAGCTGACAAATGGACGTTCCAAATTTCACATCCTTTTCCTTCTCTTCGTGGCAATCATGTTCTTTGTAAGCCTCATGTTTCTGTTTGGCTACCACTGCTGGCTCGTCAGCAGGAACAGATCCACTCTAGGTGAGGCTCTTCTGTCTGTTCCTTCTAGTAAGACACACCAAAATTGCTGTAAGAAGAAAAAAAAGAGAAGAAAAATGGCATTTGTTCCATTTCTGTACGTTCCTGCTGGTTTATGAGGGGAGGAAGATTTAAGATCTTGGTACAAGCTGCAGAAATTTGTCACTGCAAATGAACTGCATTTATTAGCTGATGTAACAAAAGCTTTGTTAGGGAAACCAGAGCCCTAAAGTGTAGAAGTCCAATTATAAAAGTGTTATGCATATGTAAAACTACATTGAAATGAGTGCAGCTTTTCAAGAATACTGGGTTGTTGTGCTCCTGTGCTGGGTGCATCCCAGCCTTGCTGAGCTTGGGAAACACAGTGTCCATCTTTGCTGATAAAGGCAAAGAAGCTGTGGCTGTAAAACTGAAGAAATTAGCATCTGAAATAATATATTTTTGCCAAAATTTCTCAGCCGTTCCTCAGATAAATATTCAACTTTCAAAGTTTTTGGGATAAAGTTTTGTAACAAAACAGACACTATCAAGAGTGAGCAAATATTCTGATTTTATCAAGTTATTTATTTCAAAAGTCATTTCATGGGGCACTGAAGCTCATCTATCCCAAAACATCAGACCTGCACAGCAGCTGAGAAGGGAGATCAAGCTGTTCCTAAGGCACTCAGGGTTCTTCTCTCCTCTCTTTTCTTAATTTTATGCCTCACCAGAACCCAGAGTTTATTTGCATTTGTTTGTCCCTAGTGCTTGTTCATGATGACATTAATTAATGAAGTGATTTAAATCTGCAGTGCTACTTTTGGAATATGCACTGAAGACCAACCTGCTTCATTCTGCAGAGTTCTTATACCTGGAAACTTTTACCTTCTGAATATCATCAAGTCCCACAGAAAGATCTTTTAGCTCCATTCTCTGGATGAAACAACCCTTTGTGGTTTGCTTTGACTGTTCTCTAGGCTCAGTTGCACAACCAAATTCCTGCCTTCAGCTGGGAAGTCTTTACAGGCTTTGCAAAATGGGAAAAAACATTATTTTGAAGCTTTGTAATGCTGTATCTCTACAATCTGTTAAATTACACTGTCTTTAGATGCCTACAAGATGCACAACCCTGTTTCAGAGTGTTTGGCATTGATTTTCACTTTTTTCCACCAAAATTGCCTCTATTTGCAGAGGCTTTCTCAGCTCCAGTGTTTCAAAATGGCCCAGATAAAAATGGATTCAATCTTGGCTTTGTGAAGAATCTCCAGCAAGTGTTTGGGGAAGAAAAAAAGCTCTGGTTGCTGCCTATTGCCTCTAGGTAAGTCACCCTACTAAAAGCTGATATAATTACAGTTTTTCACTTTTTTGTACATTTTGTGTACAGGTTTAGGTCACAGGAAAGTGGAGGTTTTTTGTGTCTTTCAGTAAGAGTGGGGCCATTTTCTGTTGGATGTCAGTCAAACACAAGTGAGATTTCTGCTCTGAGGAATCTGTGGGATAAATTGATCAAATTTATACCTATTAATTGCTTCTTTTTCATAAATGTTTTCCTTTCTAACTGTCCACAAGTTAATTTTTCCAGGGTTTTTTTTTTCTATATTCAAATTACTTGATCAAATTAACAGATTTACCTTCTGCTAAAAATGACTTGATTCCAGGCCACAAGTTTCAACTTTTGTACTGCAGAGACCTTGAAAAAATTGACAACCAAAATGAAAGAGAAACATGGTACTTTTCAAAGCTTAGTAAACATGAGAAATCCTGGCAACAGAAAATGTTGCAGAAAAAACGTGGAGAAATGGTAATCCTGGGCAGTCACTTGCTGCTCCTGCAGTGTCCCTGTGCCTTTTTCCATGCAGCCAGGGGGATGGACACTTTTTCCCAATGAGGGCCTTGAGTGAAGCTCGGAACCCTCTCCTGACAAATGAGGAGCAGTGGGAAGAGGATGGAATAGATGAAGAGCCTCAGGGTAAGGAAATCAGTGAAATGAGTTGTGCTGACCTACAGTGGCCAATAGCTGAATTCTAAGAGCTAATCAAATAAAAAAACTGTGATGATTAAAAAAAAAAAAAAATCCTGGGCAACTCTGACTTGATTAATGAGCACAGACTAAAAATAAGCTCTGCTTATTCTTTTGTTTAGCAACTTTCTACATGCAAGTGAATGAGCTTAGAGGGTGTTTCAAGGGTTAGAGAAGCTGAGACTGCCACAAACTGAGAGTATTGACATGTAAATGTTGCTGCTTGCAGCCCAGTTATTTGGGATATAAAGTGGTGCCTGCAAGGAGGAGAATATTGACATATTTTAAAGTGTATTTATCCTCTGAGAGTGTGTGAAATCAGGCATGCAATCAGGAGAGCAGGGATACATTTAGGAAGCTGCTTTATACTTTGTCCAGCTCTATTACCAGAGGAAATTTAAATTTACCTGCTGTCCTTGGTTGGTTCTATACATTTTGGTGCTTACACAAGGTAACACAAATGAATTTTAAACCCAACAAAATTGGCTTTAAAAATAGCAAACTATGACATTCCAGTGCATTTTTAATGATGCTTAAAATAACTCCTTTAAGAATGAGTCAGAGCTTCTCCCAATTTTTATAAACTTCAAATTCTCTGAATAAATAATTAATTCTTCCATATGCAAACAGTGACAGTGAGGTGATTTTTGGCTAGATCAGACCCTGGAGCTTATATGAAGTCACCCCATTTATAGTGCTTATAAAATGACATTTCCAGGCAGTTGAACTGGGTAATCACTGTGGGTCCTTTCAGCTGAAATATTCAGATTCTCTCTTACACAACAGAGGTAAACCAGTAAAAATGTCTAACCAGGAAGGCCTGAAATGTTCCATTAAAACTCCAAACCCTTTATTTGTCTTTGTGGCTTTAAATCTTGTGACTTGGTTATGAAATAAATAAAGCCAATAATAGAGTAATCTCAGTTAAAAAAGCTGTTCAGTTCTCTTTGACAATTGGTTGTCTATTTTTGTTTGTAATTATCCTTAAAAACACAATCCCATGCTTAATGAAAAATGTATTCTCAGTGAGAAACCCAGATTGATTTCCCTCTCACTGCCTTGGTGTTCACAGGTTCTGGTGAAGCCTCATCCCTTGCCATAGAAAGGGAGACATAGCAGTGTGAGAGCAGTGGTGTAAAGCTGGATCAGAAAGGTCAGTGTTTCTTTCTCTGTTTCCCTCAAAACCACTGCCCTGCAGGGACTGGGGAGGTGGTGTTGAGCAGGTTTGGGCTTTAGCAGAGAAATATTTCTGCAGTTTGCCCCGAAATCCCTTGTTGAAGGGACCCTGGAAGGAAGCAGAGGCTCACAATGGCCCAGGGCTGGGTGCTGGCACGGGTGACACCAGAGCCAGCAGCTCTCTGGGGAGGGGAGGACACCAACCCTGCAGCTCCTCTGGAAAACAGGGCAGGAAGGACCCTTGCACTGACTTGGACAGTGACCAGATGGGAGCTCTGGGATGTGTGGGGGGTGGGGGAAGGTGCAGGTGTGGTGTTAAACTGAGCTGAGCACAGCCAAGTTGCAGCTGGGAATGGAAGGAAGTGCCTTGGAATGTCACATCAGCTGTCTCCTCTCCAGGCTTTCTCTCCCCCTGGATAAAGTGGGTCCCACAGCAGCTGACACAGCTGGGACAGGTGCTGCTTCCAGAACGTTCCCTGCTCTGTCTCCTGCTCTGCCCTGGAGAACAGGGAGATGCCCCACACACATCCTGCCCAGTAGCTGCAGGCAGTGAGGAGGACACAGTGTCCTGGGGTCCCAGGGGAATGGAACTGACTGAGATCCCAGGAGCACCCTCTGCTGTCCCCTGGAAGGAGGTGGAATGGCCAGGTGGAGTTTGCCCCTCTCAGCTCCAGGGCAGTCAATAGCTGTGGTGTGGCAGAGCACTGCAATCCCTGCCTGGCTCCCCTGGCTCACAGGGCCCCTCCACACTGCTGCCATTGGGCTTCTGGCACATTGGAGGAGCCCACCTTGTTCCTCTAAGAAAACCTCACTGTGTTTTCCTGCCAGCAGTGAGGGCTGCACCCTGCCATCCCACCAGGGCAGGAAAAATCAGCATTTTCCTGTTGTTCTTCATGGCTTTAAGAGGACCCCCAAAGCCCAGATCAGCCCTCAATCCCTCATAACAGCAGTGCTGTGGTTGCACATTTGTATTTCTTTAAATTTCAGCTTCCCTCTCAGGAGCCAACATCCCCTCTCTTGGCAAGGACTTCAGTTTTGAGGGGCAGAAAACAGGTGGATCTTCAAGATGAGAAAACATCCTGAAGTATTGTCTGATGGGAATCTGCATTCTAGAGTGCTTTCCAGGAATCCTGCTGTCCAGATGTCCCAAGGCTTTATAAGTTTAAGTTACAAAGTTAACAGAACAATTTTACAGAGTGATTCTGGCCAATCTTCTTTGGCCTGCTCTCTTTATTTTATAAATACTATATATTTTTTATTCCAAATAGGTAAAAATGTTGATGCGAGTGCATTTCCAAAGGCCTTTTCATTTTGCAAACATCAGGGACTCAAGCTCTTGAAATTCTTCCAAGCCATAATATTCTTGGGGATGGTTATTTATTTTGAGGCTGATTCTCCAACCTTCTCTGACAAGTGGCATTTTCTAATGTGTTTGAATTCTGAGTCAGTTCAGCTCAATGCAAGACAGACCCAGTTAAAACTGGCACTAAATTGGTAGCTGAATGTGAGAGTGTTGAAAGCAAAAGTGCTGAACATGCACATGTACATGTGCAGCTGTGAATGAAAATAAAATATTCACATTGCCAGTATCAAGATTCAAGAATATTGTGGCCATTAAGTTTTAAAAACTTTTTTTAGGAGGGTGTTATTGTCTTAGAGTTTGGGTTATGGTGCTTTTGCCTCCTACTTGCAGGCTCCTAAAATGCAAAAGGGCATTTCAGACAGTCCAGTTTGCATTAATTCCCAGGAGTAAAATATCATCTCGTTCCTGGGTCAGTGTTGGATGGAGATTTGTGTGTTCATGGAGTCAGAAAAGAAGATGTGAATTTGAAACGTGCACTCAAAGTGTGGCTCCAAGAGTCGTGCTTGGAGTTCACACTCCACAGGGGTGGCTTGAACCCCAAAATGCTGAAGACACAATGGATATATTGAATTTTTCCAGACTTCTCCAGCTCAGTGCACTGACTGGCTTCAGGGGTTTCTGCACTAAGAGGTGATCACATTTGTTTCTGCATTTTTCTGCATTTACAGTCAAAGAGGTGTTTCCCTGGTGGTGTTCTGGGGAATGGAACTGAGACTTGGCTGGCTGGATTATGGACATTTTTCTAGACCTGAGTCCTTTTTTTTTTATCTGCATGATTCAGCCCAACCCATCCTTCTTGTTTGAATTAGGTGCATGCTAAAAGTGTTGGTGTAGTGCCTCTAAGATCATTTAGTGCCATTTTCTATTCCATTTTTGTGTTTGCTTGCCAGCCCGCTGGTGTTGGCAGTGACTCCAGGAGCAGCTCTGCGTGTCAGGAGGAAGGAGCTGATGAGTGAGTTTGGTTTGGTTTGGTGAAGGCTCTGCCTGCAGGCTAAACCCCTTTTTCCTCAGTTCCTCTGCTGCTGCTGCCACAGGGAATGTGTTTGTGAGCCAGGAGAGCCTTGCAGAGGTTCCTTCCCCAAGAGAAGGTGGCTCACTCCCATCACCCACGGCCTGTGGGCAGGGGCTTTGTCCCTGTGCAGTTTGTGTGGAGTAGGCAGTGCTGACCTCTCTGTGATGTCTCACTGCTGGATTGGGTTGTGAGGGGCCAAGGGGGGCTGGCCCAGGCTCCTGTGGCTTTGTGTCTCCTCAGGGGGGCCCTGAACACTGAAAATGTTCCTGCTTCAGCCACCTGAGCCCTGTCTGTTGAGTGGCTCTGTCACCAAACGGCTGCTGAGTGCTGGAAGGGTTTTTCCTGGCAATCTAAAGCTGCATTTCTAATGTAAATCTGGTGTTGGACCTTGTGCTGTGTGTGATGCAAGGTGGCAGCTGAATTAATCCCTTCATTCCTGGCAAAATGTGCTCTAGAGGGGGAGCTTGAGGGGATGAGGCAGCTAAACACAGCCAGAATTTAGCACCTGCAGAGGTGCTGTTTGTGCCTTTAAAAGCTTTACATTCTTGTCTATAAAACCAGGAAAATGATTTGGTGACTTTCTGTTTCATCCTATCAGCTGAAGTGTATTTTTCCAGAGCTTGTGTGGATTTACAGGAGTTTTCTGAGCAGGTTCTTGGGTTTGGTTGTGCTTACAGCCCTGCCTTCATCTGAGTTGTTTCTGTGCCAGGCAGCAGCAGCAGAGCTGTGCAGGAGCTCCCCTGCCTGCTGCTGCTGCTGCCCTGCTCGTTAGGGAGTACAGAAAATCAGGTTTGGGCTTCTAATACTAGGCCAGATATCCTAATGATGGCACAGGTGCCAAGGTCAGATTGAGAAAAGGTTTTAAGTGTTTCCAAGTAACTTTTATTCAGTCACTTTTCTTGTCAGTAATTATGGTCATCTCTTCCCTTTCCTTCAAAGCAGCTCAGCCTCCCATGGTTGTAACAAACCTTGTCCAGGTAGAAACAGGACAAAGTTTATCACTTTGGAGCCACTTCTCAATATCCACACATCAGATGCTGGAAAGCTTCATGAAATGTGAAAGAAACCCAAAAGTTGTGTGAAATGAGGCAGAACAAAAAGGGGAAAACCCACATGTCTGAGTGAGCAGCTCCATTTTGTTCCCTTCTGCTCACTTAAGGTGATATGCTTATTTTACCCCTGGCCTTGGTCCATTTTATGCTGAGTAAATGCACTGGAAAGCAGAAGTTCCTCAGGCTGCTGTGGTAACAAAAGAGAGAATATTCAGCCCAGTGTGTGGTGGGGCTTTTTATCCTGCAAATCCTCTACAGGGGTAACCCAGTGCAGCACCTCCCTTGTTTTGCATGCCCTGATCCTCACCCAGAGGCTCTCCACCATCTCCACCATGACTGTAAGGGCTGTCTCATCAAACCTCTCCCCTACCTGCCCTGCCTGCACCCTCCATCCCAGCGTGCCAGGAGTGGGATTTATCCCACCAAGTGCCAGCAACACCAAGGACACAGCAGCTCTGGGAGCTGGCCAGTGAATCCAGTCCATGCTGTGTGTGTCTCACCCTGCCTGTGCCAGTGTTCCCACTGGTGCCACCAGTGCTCAGTCACTGTGGCTGTGTGCTGGAGCTGCACACAGTTCCTTCAGAGAAGCTGGAGAGTTGTGAAGCTTTGAGTCTCAGTCCTGGTGCTGATGTCAGCTGGGTGGCTGTGGGGGCTGCTGGCTGTGTTCCACTGCAGCCTGGAGCAGTGTGGAACTGTCTCACCCCCTCCTGGGGCTGTTTCTCTGCTTAGCACTGGATCTACCCTACAGCTTTCTCAGCTCTGAGCAACTTCTCCAAGTGATGTCACCATGGGAAAAGAGAGAACACTTTTGTTGGACTTTACTGTGATACCTCCACTGTTATCCCTCTACTCCTGGATTCATCCTCTAAAACTGACCACTAACAGCCACCTCTGCCCCTTCTCTCCCATTTCCATTCAGGTTTTGGTACCTGACAGACCATCATATTGCTGCTGCTCTGTGTGGAACTGTCCTAAGTCCAGTCCTGGGCCAGCGAGTCCTGCCCAAGGCATCAGGACTTGTGCAACCCTCACTGCACTGCCAGCTTTCTCTTGCTGAGTTGGAAGGTTTTGGAGAAGGATAATCTTGTTTTCCTTCAAGCAGGGAGCAGTTCAGTGTGTTTGAGGAGGCTGTACCCAGAGTGTGTGGGGTGCAGTCACTGGTGAGAATCAGGAAGCTTCCAATGGCACTATGCAATGAATGTTTGCTTCCTGGGACAAACAGGAGTGGATTCAGCAAAATCCACACCAGCTCACCTCTGCAGTTCTAGATGCTGGTCTGGACTGAAAGCACAACTTGCTGCATAAAGTCTGTAATATGATATGAATGTAAACTGTCAAGGGGAAAAAATAAAAAATATTTTCCCCCTGAATTTATCTATGAAGAATGATGTGCTGAGCAGTTACTCTGTGCAGTTACTCTGCTGAGCAGTTACTCTGTGCAGAGCTGGTGCACTCATGGAAGGGTTTAATTAGCAGGGGAAGGAGCCACTGCTGACCTTGTTTATTAAGCCAGAATTAATTAACTCAAAAGAGTCCTGTTTTCATTTCAGTAGATCCTGTGGTACAGATTTCTGAAATGGATCCATAGTACTTGAAAATACCTCAATTTTATTGATATTTTTTCAATTCTATCAGCTTCTGCTTTGTTACAGAACACTTGCAAGCCCAAACTCGTTCTGAGCAGATCACTGAAGGTGTGTGCATGGCAGAGGGGCTGTTCCTTCCCAGCTGCTCTGTCAGACCCGGCCCTGGCTCTGCCAGGGGCTCTTCCTGCCCCGTGCTGCATTCCCTGCCCTGCTCACAGACACTCAGCTCACACCCACTGCTGCAGGGTTTTAGTCTCTTGTCCTTTTTCCATCCCACTTTGAGTCTTCCCTCTTCCTCCTAAACATACAGTTAAATATTTTTGAGCTGCTTGTGCTGGCTTTTTGGGTACTGTGAAGGTGAGTAGGTGTCATTTTATGCAGTTGTGCCACACATTTTATTTGTAATTAATCTCTGTTTGTCAGGTATTGGTTTGTGGTTGCCATTGTCAGGCCCAGCTGCCTTTGCTTAGAGCAGGATCCCACTTCCTGCCTTTTCTCTTTCCTAAAAGCCTCATTTCTTCCTTCTCCTGCTTCCATTTGGGATGTAAACCTTGTGAAATAAAATGTGAGTTTACATTTCAAATACAAGCCTGTAAGTTGCTCATGCCTGCATGCTCCTTAAAATACTATTTTTTTCTGTATGAGGTTTTAAGATTTTCAGCAGCATCAGTAAAACTTCTGCGTAATAGCCATTGTTAAAAAAAAAATATGTTAAGGAGGGGGGAAAATCCACAATCCCCAAATAATCCAACAAAAAGGACAAAGGGATCATCTCTGCTTCTTATTCCAGCTGTGCTTGACCAGAAATGCCTGCTTGCATCCAGTGCTGGTGTCAGCCAGCCCTTGGAACACAGGTACCTGCCCTGACAGCTTCCCTGCTGTTTCAGTACTTCCTGAAGCACTTCCTTGAGTTAAACCTTGCCCTAAATCCCACAGGAAGCCTGAAACTCAAAAAATCAGCCTCCCCCCTCTCCCTCCTAGTCTGGGCAAGGTGTGTGCAGCCCCTCCTCAGCACTTCCCTCCCTAAGAGAAACAAGCCCACAGTGAAAGTGTTGGTGTGTTATTCCCCCCATACCTTTTCCTGGAGAATCCAGGAGCCTCCAGGCTGTGTCCCAGAACTCCCTGGAATGCTGCTGCTGTCAGGAACTGCTGGGCTGGTGCAGGGGACCTTCCCTGGGAGGGAGGAGGGACCAGGCTGTGACAGAGCTGGGGTGAGGAGGTGGTTGTTGCTCTGTTCTGATTTAACTCCATCCTTTGGAATGAATGACTCTGGAGTGGCTGCCTGCTGTACTCCCAGAGCTACTCCAGTGATTCCAAATCCACTGCTGGAGCAGGGAACTTTGGGTTAGGAACACAGGAAGTAGGGAAGGTCTTGTTATTTTATTAATTTATAATCTGCCTGCTCAGATGGCTGCTCCTCATCTGAAAATGCTGTTTGTGATGCAAATGGTCCCTCAAAGATAGAACTGATCTAAATGAGATGAGAGAATGGCAGAGCCATGGTGTTGTCAGTGTTTCAGGAGGGTTTCACTTCCTGCCAGAAAAGCCAGGGGGTTTCATGCCCTGGAAAAGGGGGCTGGAGCAGAACCCCCACTGCAGGGCTGCTGTGGGTCAGGGGGAGCCCTCTGGGAGCTCCCTCTGGGGCAGGATCAGCACTGCCATTCCCCATGGAGCTGCCAGAACCAGGAACCAGCAGCAATCCCCTGGAAAGGTTTGTAACTGCACCCAGCTGCTTTTTAGAACCCAGCAGGGCCTGGGGCTGGCTGTTCCAGTCAGAACTGGGGGCTTAATACACATCCCTCCCCCTGATTCAGTGAGAAGTCATTCTTTTCCAAGGAATGTCACACTGGGATTGCTGCCCACCTTTGGGGTGTTGTGTTCAGGAGTTTAATGCTGCTGCTGCTGGCATTGAGACTTTTGATATCAACTGGGTTTTTACAAAAGCTTTGGATACTTGTTTTTACTGTCAGACCAATGTTCTGACTATGCTGATGCTCTGTGGAGTTTCACTGGTATTTCCAATGTTTGTACAGTTTCTACAGCTAAATATCCTGTATGTTCTGCTTTGTTGTTTTTTATTATGGTTTATACTGCACTGCAGGCAAGGACTGCATTAAAAACCATTTTTGGCTAATTCATCAGACTTGTGAATGGTTATTTCCTATGCTCGGGCTGAACATTGCTACACAACTTTAATTAATTGGAATTGCTGTTTGGAATAGGGAAGGTTCTTTACCTGTGACAAAAAGATTCCCTGGTGGGAGCAGCCCAGACCTCAGCACTCCACTCACCTGCTGAGAGGTAAGGACACTACTTGAGATAACATTCCCTAATCCTGCCATTGTAGAATAGGGATATATTTAAAATAATCATGGTTTATATTGTATTTTTGGGTTTGCCCAAAGTCACAGTACGGGTAGGGACTGGCCAGCTGGGTATGGTGAACTTTATGGCAGGCCATTTCAAGAAAGAAGGGATTTGGCTGCAGATTGATGTTTAATGTGACCCAGTCAATGAGTGCCCTGAGGGCCATGCTTGTCTTCTGGCTCTGGTGCTCTGTGAACAGGACTAGAAATTGAGTTCCAGCTTTTTGCTGCAGTTTTCCTGTCATTTAAAGGGTTGGTGAGACTGGTCCAGCCACAAGTTTTGTCTCTTAGAACTCCCAAGTTCTGTATGTGTAGAATTTCCACAGGCAGGACTGCTCAGTTCCCACCAATTCCCACCCAGTTTGCACCTGTGCTGCAACAGGAAATTTTCTTGATTCGGGACCCTTGAGCAGGACAACCAGGTGTGCTTCACTATTTGAAAATAATGTTTGCAGAGCAAAATTCCAAGAGTTGTATCTTTGGTTCTTGGCCACCAGCCAAAGGCCAAAAATCCATGTGGCTGCTCAGGAGGATGTTGAGATCCAAGCGCACCCTGGGCTTTGGAAGCACTGGGAGTGGCTGTAGCTGGAGTGATGCCAAGAGGCTCTAGAAATGAAGGACACTCCCTTGGGGTTTAGTTCGGTTTATTTTGCTCTTGCAGGCGGCCACGGACAGGCTGGAGAAGAATAAATAGGTTAAAGCAGAGCGTGGCAATTATAGAACCCCACCATGGAGATGCTTGACCGTGTAACCAGAGTGCTTTGTCACTGTACCTGATCCCTGTGCAGGCCAGCACTAACCTAAGTTAGTTGGCCAGAAAGGTTTTTAAACATGCCCTCGACCAACTCAACAGTAATAAAATGTAAAAAAACCTCTTGTAATGCCATAGAGTCACATCTAGTTGTTCCAAGACTGTCAGTCTGTCCCAAAATACTTCTGTCCAAAGTGTGTTGGTGCAACAGGATGCACTTCTGTAGTTAAAATGGTGATTTCTGGGAATTCCTGGATGATGGATTTGGCACCTTGGAAGAGACAGCAAAGGCAATAATGACTACAGTGCTTCAGCCCATGTCAAATTGTGATCAGCAGCATCCCAAAAGTAAGTCAGGCTCTGTGCTTCTGTGTCCTCTTCCTGTTCCTGCCTTAGCTAACCATCTATGAGAAAAACTGACTTTAGGGCATTGCTTTCTTTGGGTTTTCTTCTTTGGCATTGCCTTTCCCATACACACATACTCCCAATTAAACTGGTTACAGGCTGCTCTGCAGTTCAACTGAGTTTTTTGATAGCAATTTCTGCCATGGCAAATTTCTAACACATCAGAGATCCTCTTTCCTCCCAGAGAATCAAATGTTCCTCATTTAGCTCCCCTTTAACCTGCAGCCAGGCCAGCTCTGCAGCTCCATTCAGCTCCCAGTCCTGGTGTTGTTCTGATGCTGGACCAAGCCCCACATTCCATGGTCCAGAACAGCAGCTGGCCTGGCACTGCTCTGTGAGCCACGGACCTGGCAGTGCTGCAAACTCCTGCCTTTAGGAACACTCTGCCACGGGCAGTTCTGCCACTCGGTGCCCTCCTCACTGCCCACACCAAACACAGCTCAGTTTTACAATTCAGCCAAAGCCCCAAACCTGCTCTGAGGCACAGCTCAGCCCTGCCTGGCCCACGTGTGACTGGGCCCTGTCCCCAGCAGACACAGCTGTGCTCACTCCTGTGCCCCTGGACTCACCGTGGGGTGTGGAGAAGAGGCTGAGCAGGATGATGACGCTGGGCTGGACCCCGTGTTCCACCAGCACTTTGACAGCCTCGATGACCGTGTTCCCAGTACCTGAGGGGGCAGAGGGGGACAGGGTTTAGGGGTTTTGCCCTGGTGGGTGAACTTGTCCTAAGCTGTCTGAGAATACCCAGCATACAGCTGGTGTGACTGAATGGTGATTCTGTCCTTTCCCACTGGAAAGGCATCACCTCTGCAAGTACTCCTTGTAGAAAATGGTCTCCTAATGGCAAAACTTGGAGTGGACAAGAAACCTCATTCCAACAAACTCCTTATTATGTTCGTTTAGAAAAGTCTCAGAATAAGAAAAACACTGTTTGAACCTTCCCATGGCAAAATTAATGTAATTAAATTTATATCAAGCCTTAATCCCATCCTTTCTCCCAAAAGCAGCCATGCCCAAACGATTTGCTCTGCATTCACACTGGTGCAGCTGAGTCATGTGTGTGCTGGCACAGCCTGACCAATGCC
>VYXF01004182.1:15237-25752 GCA_013397295.1 Polioptila caerulea
GGACAGCCCCAAATGGACAATCTCAAAGGCACTGTCCCAAAGGCAGTCCCACCCCTGTGCTGGTGAACAGTTCCAAGCATTAAAACCCTTGCAGCTCTTCCCCTTTCTCCTCTGCTCACAGCAAACCGAGTCCCCGGGTTGCCGAGCCCCTGGGTTTGTGTTCCCACCCAGCTGTGCTGAGCTCTCACAGCAGCGCTGGGAACCCCGAACGGGCGGGTGGGGTTTGGGGCCATCCCGGGGCCAGAGGCTGGGGCAGAGTTTGCCAGCACAGACCCCAAGGTTTGCCCAGCACTGGGCACTCCCAGGGACTCTGCCCCACGGAGCGTGCCCGGGCTGGGGCCCTGGCTCTGGGCACAAGTGGGAACCGGGGGAGGGCACTCGGCCCCTCCCAGGGAACAGCTGCCAGGGAAGAGGCCACAGGAGATCTGCTCCAGCCATGTGTCTGCTGAAAGGTTCATGGGAGATACTCCTGGGTGTTCTGTTATCAAGGATACCCAAGAAAGAATTTGGGTAAACCTCTAGTTGTACATCTTCGAAAGGAAGCTGCTTACAGGTTTCCAAAGCATTTCATGTGTGCTCCTTCAGCAGCCAGCACCACCTACCACTTCTCATGATGCTGACCCCGCAGTTTCCCTTTTCGAATCGGACTCCTTCATACTTGTGTCCTGTGAGGAGAGAAACCAGGGCTCAGTGGCAGTGGCTGCTCCCTTCTGCCCTCTCTGAACAGAGAGCAGATGGTCCTGGCTCTGACACAGACTGATGGGAACAGACGTGACACCAACGCTCAAGAGGTGAAGCAGCTGCTGTTTGACATAGAAAGGAGCACAGGTAAGGGATGGTGCCTCCTGGGTGGGTGTCTGAACTCTGTCTGGTTCCACAGTTAAGGGTTTGCAGCCCCCCATTTCTCTGAGTGTGAGTAAAGCCACACCAATGCTTTACTGCAGAGCAGGAGTGTCACCCAGCAGGAATGAAGTGGAGTTCTCAGGGGGAACATAACTGGAGCACATCTCAGCTGTGCTGTGGGTCACACCATGGAGCTGAGCAGGTCCCCCCAGCCTGCTGATGCACTCAGCAGCTGCCTCTGAGTATCTGTAACCTTACAGACCTTTACAGCTGACAGGAAGAACCACAACTCCTGCACTGCTTTTCTCTAGTGCCAACAAAGCCACCTTTCATTTCCTGCTCATCCTCACTCCCAGGTGGCCCCCAGATTAGGGCTGGTAAGGCAAAGCTGCATGTGCCAAGAACTTTTTCCTAAATGGGCATGTGAAATGTCATCAGTTTTAATTCAAGGCAGGTGACCTGATCTTGCACATACACTGGTACATTTTCAGCGTGGTTTTGCAAGACCAATTTAATCCTTAATGAAATGACAATGTTGACTGTTTTGCTCAATTGTGCTGTTATGTGCCTTGCAGCTTTTTAAAGCAGCAGGGACACTCACTCTGTGCTCTGCCCTGCTCTGAGATCCCCAGGGAACTGCTCGTGGCACCAAGTCTGTCAGAGTTCAGAGACATCTGGATGTTGCAGGGCTCAGTTTTAGGCAGTTCCCTGAGGAGCAGGGAGTTGGACTCAGTGATCCTCTGAGTCCCTTGCACCTCAGGATGTTCTGTAACTCCTGTAAGAATTCTCTGTACTTTGCTATCAGTTGCACTTCCAGTCCCAGGCAGGCCAGGGGTGATTTCCCACGTACCTGTTGGAGTGGTCACGGTACATTCTGTGTAGGGCAGTTGATTCAGGCCCTCTTCAACCACGAGTCTGATCTGTGGAGCCAAAGGGAGGGGTCAGCTGAAAGGGATTGTTATCTCTGGAGATAAGGCCTGACATGGCAGCAGTAGTGACAAGGACTGGCTCTAAAAGGGTCTCTTTAACAGCAATCAGGGACTGAGTTTAGATACCTTTTGGGGTAAGACCTATGTTTTAGCCACAAATCAAACAAAGGCATTGCAGAACAAACTTGGGAGAAGAGAGGGGTTCATAAGCAATCATCAAACTGATTTTATTTACACCTGACAGGCAGAGGCTTCACAGACAAGTTATTCTCAACAGATGAGTGAGGCACCCATGCACTTCATTTATTGACAGGAAATCCTGGTGAGGGAAAGGGGAAGTTCCCCCTCAGCCAGGCTCTATTTTCACATCCCTTTTTCTGGGACTAAACTGCAGCTGGGCTGCCAGAAGAGCCCCAGAAGCAGCAGCAATGCACACACACCACAGTGCCCAAGACAAGTCAGCAGGTCTGGGAATCTCTATCACCTTCCCTCTCCCAGCTCCTGCCAGCTCTGGTTTCCATGTGGTGCTCTGCCAAGCCCTGCACTTTTGGATGGTCCAGGTAGAGGGGCAGCTCAGCCCTCCCCTGCAAAGTACAAAACACATCCATCTGCACCCAGAATGATTGTCCTGAAGGATGCTCTGGGCATTAAAGATGTGAGAATTCTCTCTGTTCATGAGCCAAAGATTCACAGGCCAGAGCTGCTCAAGGAGAGCTACTGCCAAGCAAGAGCTTTATCTAAGAAATCACTGGTTATTCCAAATTCACTGTGTGAGGCAATGCTCCTGGGATGGAGCAGGTGTACTGCTCAATTCACACAGTTCTGATTCCAGAAACAGGGCAGCCCTGGAAGGCTTTTCTTGTCTTTCCATTCTGCCCCAGTTCCTGGCACACAAGCAGCCTCTGCTAGAAATGGTCCCTTACATTTATAATCTCTCTTTCAAGGTATTTCTGGGACATTTTTGCCCAATTTTATTTTATGTTTTTTAACTTAATTCACACACAGAAAAAAAAAGTCAACCTATTTGTCAGACTTGGAAGAAAAGATTTTTTCATCTTGCTGTAGTGCTGACATTTCTCCACATAATCTGCCAAAAGTTTAGAGAAACCCAGTGAAGGTCTTATGGTCAAATAATCTCTGTGATCTCCCTACACTTATCAGTGTTTTACACAGAGGCTGGAAGGATTCTTTGTAAACTTGTCAGTGTTGATAAAACATTTCTTTTTGCACTGGGCTTTCTGCCACCTCCACACTCAGGGATTAATCTCCTCCTCTTCTCTTGTGCCCCAAGAAGCAGCTGCTCCCCTCCCAGAGAGGTGGCTGCCATTGCTCAGAAGATAAAACTGGTTTTATTTCAGCCCCACATGAAACAGGAAGTAAAGCTTTGGTCCCAAGGTAGAAGAGTCTGACCAGAAAATCCTCTAACCCATTATGTGTGGCTTTTCTTGGAGGCTCCAAAGGAGGCAGAACATCCTCTGTATCTGTACAGCTCCTTGCAGCTCAGCATTTCAAACCACTTTGGAATGCTCACCCCCTGAAAGGGGCAGGTGGGCAGAAAGGTGAAGTGACCTGGCCAGTGTGATACAGGGAACTGCTGGTAGGGCTGAGAAATGACCTCATGGCTCCACCTCAGGCCTTCAGTCACCCCCCAAAAATGTGCTTTGTGCTGCAAAGCACCAGCACTGTGACTGCAGTTCAGAGCCCCCAGTGTGGGGCTGCTGGGCTCAGGGGGAGCTCCGTGCCCTCCCCACACCTGCTGGAGTCCCAGCTGCCCCCAGTCCCACCAGCAGCAGCCACCAGGACTGACTGACTCCCCTGCCAGGGGCTGCTTCCCCCAGCTGCTGCTGCTCCTTCACAAACACTACACACTTGGCTTGGTCCTTCCTCCTCATCACTTCAACCTCACTTCTTTCAGCCTCAGGGTCACAGCCCTGGCATCAGCTTTCAGACACTCCCTGCCAACCTCCACCACCTTAAACTCCTTTTTCTCACAAGTATTTTAATCACCAAGTTTCCTTTGTGTCATCCTCTTATAAGGGAAACAAACTGCCAGAAGAAAAAACTGCACCACCAGAAATCCATCACCTTTAGAATCCCCCCTTAAAACCTCTCTCTCTGGTGACCTCAGGAGACACTGTCCCCAGCTGCTGCCAAGGGAGGAGGAAGCTTAACTTCATTCTCATTTTCTCACTGCAACAAGGTGTATTTTCTTCCCCTATAATGCCACACTTTTCATGTATTGCCTCTTGCCATCAACCTCTGTTTGCTCTCTGGGTGGAAAACATGGCAAGTCCTAACTGTTTGCACCTTGCCAAGTTTAGTAGAGATCAAATCCCACATGAAATTATAACTGTTCTGTGTCACAACTAGGAAAAATATTCAGAAAATGAGAGTCCTACATATTCTTTTGTGCAAAATTCCTCCTACAAAATGGAAAATAGAGCAGCAGGTTCTGTGGCCAAGAGCTGCAGGACCAGCACACATAGAGGACACTGGTGCAAGGACCTGACCTCACTGCCTGGATCTGCAGTTTGCAGCAATGGGAGGGGGGAAAAACCCAGTGTTCACCTCAGAACAGGGCAGGACACCCAAGAAAGGTGGGAAGGTACCTGGCAAAAGGTCCTTCACACTGATTACTGCCAATAAGGTACTGGAATGAAGGAAACATCCTCAGGAAGGGGAAAGTAGGGGGCAAAGTGGAAAGCCATAAAGATAAAAAGCACTGCAGTCACAATCTTAGGTTGTGGTCACATCTAAACCCAAGCAAGCCTGGATTAAGGTTGGGCTCATCACAGGAAAGCTGCCTGCTGTGGCTGTAACTGTGAATGGTCTCTGGACTGTGCTGAAGGGGAAAAACACTTCCCTCTGCTAATGAGAGTGGATTTGCAAAAAGCAAACACCCTTGTGGACACAAGCAAGTGTGTGTGTGGTAGCAAGTGCTGGGGTTTTCTTGAAGCTTGTAATTTAAATGAGATAAAGGCTGCACTCCCTGCAGTCTTTGTTCTGACTTACTAAAACATGTGAGAACTTCAAACTGCTTTGTCCCTGCCAGTAACCACCATATGGCTAAAGACAAATTCTCCATGTGGATGCACCCAGAGCTACTAATCTAATACACAGCAAGTGCCAGGAGGCCCTTCTGCATGCAAGCAATTGGTAACATCTAGGCTGTAAGAAATTGTACTGCTCTGTTCACAAGATCAAAAGTGCTGCTTCAAAATAAAACTCAATTATCTGCAACCTTTCTGCATCTGTTTTTGAACAGAATTCTCTTATTACCAGAGGTCTCTGTCCTCAAGTAGCTGTGTCTGGTAACACCGTGGTTTCTGGAACCTGTTGAGATGAAACAGGGAACACAAGTCTCTATACAGAAAGTTCCTGTCACCCAGCAGTTTCCTTTGGGTGGGAAAGTCGCTGTCACACCACCATTGTTCTTTCTGAAAGACCTGTTTTGTGGAGGAGCTGCAAAGTACAATAGCAAGAAGAAGGAACTCTGCACCTACCAGACGATCAGCAGAAAACACGAAGTCTCCTCTACTGGATTTCCTGAAAAAGGTAATAATTTACATTTCAAGTTGGGGAATAACTTTTAAGAACATTGCTTAAATACAACAGTAAATACTACATTCCAAGGCAGTTCAGAGAAAAGTCTCCTATCACACACTCAGTTTATCCCAGAGGTTCTGCACTGTGGGTTTGCTGGTGGGTGGCAGAGATGCAGTGACCCAGCCCTGAGCTTGGCTCTGCTGCTCTGTACCAGCAGCAATTAAACTCAAGGGGATGATGTTCTGTGGGTTTCCCATGGTACTGCTGTTCCAGCTCAGTTCCAAAACACCTCCTGAGCTCACATATTCCTGCCCTCCCTGCAGCTCTGAGCAAGTAAGCTTTGCTTTTCTGTCCCCCAGTCAGTCAGAAACTGTGGGACAATGATCCTGCAGATCCTTAGCCCAGGGCTGACAACACACCTGATAAGCAGGAGATACAGCCCATCTTATCTGGAACTCACTGAGTGTGATTAGATCAGTGCATGTGAGTGAAACTGAGCAGGGATTAATGAGCATTCCCATGAAAACACCTCTCTGCCTCTTACTAGTCTGGCTACAACCTTTTGCTGTGTGCCTGTGTGGCTTCTGGCCCCTTCAGGAGGCAAAATGAAAGGTTAAAAGCCTGAATTTTAGAAGCAGCTTTAACACCTTGCTTCCCATGCCAAGAGCAACTCTCACTACACCAGAACAGGACACACTTCTGATCAAGGAGCCAACACTCCCAGGACAGTAACCTTGAAAACCCTCAGACACAGCACCAACAGAGTAAGAGGTACTTTGAAATGAAATGTTCTATTAATCCCTCTCATGTTTTCAAACCCTCATACTCTGCATGTCTCCTTAAATACCATTTTGTATTTAATCCCCAAGATTCTGAGACACCTCATGCTTACATGAATGAAAGTCAAAAGGTTTGCCTGCTCACTGCCTGTGAACCAGTCACTTATTCCCCACCTTAAAAAGAGGTTTTAAAGGAGCATTAACTTAATCTAGTTTCTTTTCTCATGCTAATAACACACTGTTAAAATTCTGTTTGCTTTTATTTTTTCCTTCTTTCTGGTAATGACAGGATATTCCTAACTTTCTGCTATTTTGACAGTAACTAGACAGGCAATGCTCAAAAAGACCCCAAAACTGAAAAAAAAACAAAACCAGAAAAACCCCAAATCAATACAATTATATCACCTGATTTTATTCAGGGTTTTGCAAAGTTTCATACTTTTATCCGTGGTGTAGATAGGTATTTTTAAAAGAGGGAAGTGGCTAAGTGGCATATCTAGGTTCTTCCAGACTGGCATTTCAGAAAATTTACCTGAATTTCACAAATGGTGTAAGACAGACCCAGCAATGTCCAGACCACAGTTTTGACTGCAAAGTGATAACGTGTTTAGAGTGAATACTCTGAGTTATTAATGCAGATGATGAGGCTTTGAACCAACATCCTTCATTGGTCATACCTGGGTTTTGAGAAGGGGAGGGCAACAGAAAACCACAGTGCATACAAATAGCAGTAGTACAGAAAATGTCAGCCCTCATGTACAGGGGCAGCTGGAAAGCTGGGACCACAGCTCAGACCCCGTCAGAATTGTCAGGGGGAAGAAAAAGAAAGGGCTTAAAGCAGTGTGAAAACACTGTAACTGCTCTCCTTAAATACCAGCTAGAAATACATAAAGTAATGATTCATGTCAGACCAGAAACTGTTTCAGCTGCTGCATCAAGTAACCAGACAACTTCTAAAAATACGAGGCATTAAAACCTAACTTGTAGCAGGAACATTGTGTTACACAATATAAATGAGGTTCACTTTGTTTCTGAAGGCAGGGGAGCGTGGCTATGTCACAGTGTCTGCCTTAGGAGGTGAGAAGCAATGGGTTTTTTGGTATTGCAATATAAACTAGCTGCAGGGTTTCTTCCTGCTTTAGCACTTGGTTAGTGACTAACCCTGGCAGGTCTGCAGGTACTGGGGCTTCAGTAATTCCTGTTTCTCTCATAACCTCACAGAACTTGTTGAGAGACACCCAGGGTGAGGGCCAGGCTGGAAAAAAGCCACTTCCCTACTCAGGATTTGTCAAAGGTTTTTAAGAAAACTGAAGGCACTGGATGAGCTGTTGGCATTCAAGGAGATGATGCAGCTGGGAACAGCTCCACGTTCGCCCTGCAGCACTTCAGCACTCCATGGACTGCAGTCCTTAGTTTTCCCATGCTGGGGCAGGGATGCAGAGGGATCCCACCCTCCCTGCCTGCAGCAGCTCTCCTCACCCAGCACAGGTGAGTTACACACTCCTGAATGCCCTGCTCTGTGCAGCAGCCAGGACTGCACATCCAGCCACGCTGCCTCTGCATTTCTGTGTTACCACTCTGCTCCTTGGGGAAAAGCCTCAGCAGAATACCACAGAATGACCTCACCCAACTGACACCAGCACCCCGAAGTATCTGGATTTAAATTGTATCTCTTGTTCAATCATGAGTTAAAATGACACTGCCAACCTGAGCTAATGAATTTGCTTCTATATAAACACATCACTGCACTACTCATTTCAGCTTCCAGATCCCCGGTTCACATCTGTGAGGCCAGAAATCACCTTGAGATCATTCCCCCCTTGTAACTGTTCTAGAAAGTTCAGTACTTCAGTGCATCAGCTCTGTCCTAGGGTGACATTATGNCGAGGCTCACATCCCACTCACTATAAAAGGCACCTCCCCCATGAAGCATTTGCTGAGCAAAAAGTGACAAGGCTGAGGGAAAATGAGGAAAGCCAGGCACAGGTAGGTTGAGGTGATCTGCCCATCTCCCCAACTCTGGCACACAGACCAAGTTCTTGTTAATTTTAAGGAAGCAAAAGTGCCATTTTAGTCTTACCAGGAGACATTCCTGACCCAGCCAGCCACCTCTGAATCCCATGGGACACCATGACCAGCCTTATGAAGGTAGGTTTTCCTTTACAGTAATTGAAAAGCCATTATTTCCCTCTCTGAATCCTCTCAGGAACAAGGAAAGAGCTTTCCACTTCTCTGAGCAGCTCATGCTATGGACAAAATAGAGTCCCCAAAGTCTTCTGCATCTGGCCTGACCATTCTTAGCTCCATGTAAGCATGCCTGGTTATACCTTGCAGTTCACTGGGATTATCTGAGTATTTACCCCTTCCTCACTTGCAGTGATAATCCCAAATTGGGTTTTTTCCCAACTTCTGTTCCATTTCTCACTCCCCAGGAGTTTGCCTTTTAATGTCTGCCATTTTCAGGTGTTGCTGTATTTGGAACATCCATCCTCTGCAGCCTTAAGGAATCTAAATATTCTCCTTAAGGTGTTACCTCTTCTTTTTTTAATCCAGAAAGTCCAAGTGACAGGGCTCTAACTGCCTGTAGATGACAGCTTCTTGTTCTTTCCAAGCACTGTATATGAACCTACCCCTCTATCAGCTTCAACTGGATTTTTTTGACCAGTAGCTGCTCTGAGCCACACTGCTGCCAGTTCACAAACAGGGTTCTGAGGAGGAGGAGTTTCTTTTAGCACTTGGTTTGAATGCTACAGTAGCTACAGAGTTGTCTTAGAGCAGATTGCAGCTGCCCGGGGAAAGGTTAATGAACAGTGCCTAAAAAATCCTCTTCTCCCTTCAGCACCTTTCTGAATGACAGGCACAAAAATAGGCCAGTCTGAGGCCTCTTAATGAGCTGAAGCTGAATTCCTGGGATGGAACACAAAAATAATGTTTCCCTACTGTCCTTCCCTACAAAGCCAACCTTTCTGAGCAGGCTGTTGCCTGATTTTCCTCACTGGTTGGGAAGGGAGCTTGGAAGTGACAGTTCCATCCCCACTTCCAGGACAACATCACTCAGAATAAAGTACAGTCAGCAATTTCTGCAGCTGCTCTGAGTAATTCACAGTTTACAAGTCCTATTCTAGATTTCCTCTTACCAAAGTCTTGTGCAATGAAGCCAATGTAACTCTAAAAAATGTCCAAGTTAAAATCACAGCTGCTGCTTTCTGAATAAGCTCACTGTAACCAGAAATCTCTTAAATGTATTTGAAAGAGGTCAAAACCTGTGTACAACAAAATCATAAAACCCCTAAGTAATTGCATTGCTAGTATTTGTCTAGACATCAAAACTACATGGCTTTCACTAACCTCAAAACCTTCCACAGGCCCTCACTAAGCCTAGTTTGGATTCCCTCTCTGCTGAGCCCACTCTCAGCTTCCTTTTCTGCTCCACACAGAAGCTGCCAAGTGGGTGTTCTCACCTGCAGAGATCTTTTGTGAGGTCTTGCTGCAACTGCCCTCCTTACATCAAGACTGCACTGCCTCTGATGCTCCTGCTGCCAGGTTTTATTTTTTACACAACGCTTTGAAAATTAAAGAAAATCCCCCACAAACTTGTTTAAGGTAAGGAGGCTCAGCTAAGTTAATAAAATTAATGGAGGTATTGTCTTTGAGAAACTGTGAGCAATTTTTTTTGCATTAAAAATTGAATTACTGTTAACTACAAAGTTAAGCCTCGAGAGCCAGAAAATACCAAAACGTGGACTATGCAGATGGACAGATGTGAAACACAGCACGGAACAGTGTCTGCAATGACTTATTGCAGATGTCAGAAAGCCACTGTGTTGCAGGAAGAGAGGGTTTTTTGGAACCCGATCACTGTATTGATAGGCTTGATTTCACACCTCTCTGCTGGTAGTTCTTGCACACCAGCAGTTTTTAATAAACAGATGGATGTTACTGAAGTCTGCTTATATTGCATGCTATATTTAATAGCTTCCACTCCCACCATCCCAGCGCTGGACAAGCCCAGCTCCAAACGTGACCAGTGGGAAGGACGCGTGGAACACCTGAGCTCACAGCTGCCTCCAGTCGGAGCCCGGGAGCGGCTCCCCGCCCCCTCCTGCCCGCGGGATGCGATCCCGGAGAGCGGTAACGAGCCCCAGCTGCTGCCGGGCCCGCCCGCGGGACCGCAGGGCACGGCTTCCTGTGCCAGGGGCCTCACAGCCCACAGTGCCGCACGCTCCGTGTGCCGATGATGTGGCACGCAGGCTCCGAGCCGCCCGCACCTCCCCATCAGGGGCCGCCCAAGTCCGTGAGGGGTTTCGAGTCCCGCTGCCTCAGCCCCCGGCGGCCCCGGGAGCGCTGCCCTGCCCTGGGGCCCGCGTCACCAGACATGGCCGCGCCGCCGGCCCAGGCGCTCAGCCCGGCACGGCACC
>VYXF01004189.1:3189-15497 GCA_013397295.1 Polioptila caerulea
ATCTATTATATAAAATTATTTATATATTTTTAAACTATACATATTATATGAAATTGTTATAAATTTACATAACATATGTAAACCATTTTTTATTATATCAATACATAACAACATAAAAAGCTACAATTCCTCCTGAGAGGGGTTGAGAGATAAACATGTAACTGCAACTTTGGGGCTGAAATGTTTGGTCCAGCACAGCCTCGTGTTCCTCAAGAGCTGCCAGCTCCAAAACCACCCCTGCAGAAGGGGAGTGAAAAATATGAATGAGTCCCAGGGCTCTGCCATAAACCTGTGACTTCAAAAGGAAGATAAACCAAGCAGCCACCAAACCAAGCCTTTTATTGGTGGTACCACTAGATGGTATCCATTCTCTAACATTCTCCATTAAAAAAAAAAAATATTTTTCCATTTTTTTTTCCCCTGCCAGATGTTTTGTCAGCCTGCACTGGCCCAAAAATGTTTATATTGAGCAAGCTGAAACAAGTACTCAGGGAGTATGAGCAAGTGAATAATTAATTATTTTTTAGTAGGGTTTGTTTTTTTTTTCTTTTATTAGGCATCATCTTCATGACAATTCAGCCAGGAGGAGTTAGATGAGCACATCCACCAACTCTATTTCACCTGCTTGAAGCAGAGATCACCAGCCAGGAAGAGAAATTTTTAGTCATCCTTTTAGAGCTCTTTTTTTAGTCAGCCAATGGAGTGATTGAGGAGTTATCTCTCAGCTGGTTTAGATCAGTCTGCCTAACTTGTGCTTTTTTAGCTGATCTAGCAACAGGTGGGATCTCTTTATTTTTACATTCTTTAAGGGGAGATGCTGTTTGAAATTAACTACAAATTGCATTAATGTGTTCAGCTTCTCCAGCTTTAATGATTTTAGTTGGAAAGCAGCTCTTTAAAGACCCTCACCACGAGAAGCACAAGGAATAACTGTGTTTCTCAGAGATTGCAGAAGTCTCTTTCTTATCCTAGAGTGTTTCTCCAGAACTGTATCACACAAGAGCACTTGCCCACAAAATGATAGAAGTGCACATTTTCTGCAAAATGCTAACCCGAGCTTCAGTAGCTCTTTTACCTTCTTGTAGCTGTATTTTTGATCTTTCTCTTCCCCATGCCCAGGAGTGATGGAGGAGTGATTTTTAACCTGTGCTTTGCTTTTCCTTTGTTAATGGGAAACCCTTCAGTCAAACAACAATTTGCTTCAGAAATGTATGTTCATCATAACAGACATAATGGGAGGACTTAGTCTGTCAGGTATTCTGCAAAATAAAATACAGGTTTATTACATCTTCACTGCATTTTTCGGCTCTGTCACTCTCATCTGAGCTTTAGCAAGGAAAAATGGGAAAGTAACTTTGGTACAAAAAATTGGTGCAGCCCTGCTACAGCCTCCCAAGCCTGAGGACTGTACAGTCAGCCACATTTCAATCTACTTTTTTTTGCTTTCTTTCAAACACATTTGCTCAGTGGAAGCATTTTTTTAGTTCCTGAGAGCCAGTGTCACAGCTTACACAGTATTTCTCTTGATCTCACTTGCCTACCCAACTGATTATACCCTCCTGAATAATCAGCTTTTCCCAATGGATCTGTATAAAAATGCATTAAGCAAAGATTACTTCCAGTGTTCTAGCATAACCAGGCGCATGGGAGGTATGCAAACAGGCACAGGTTTTTTTTAACCTTCTGCTGATGGGAGAGAAAATAAGCATTAAAACCATTCATTTGTTGTACCAAAAAGTAGGTGTCAGTTAAAAAAGAGGGTTTGCAAATAACTTTTACTGGGAGAGGTTTTTCATGTTTCCTGAAGAGTACTATAAACTATCAGAAATACAATTTTTCTGTGAGATGTCCAGGACATGTGGATCCATTATTAACCAGCTGAAATCATCCTTCAGACTCCTTGTAGGACATATGCACCTCATCTCATCCTGGGACCTACAGGAGGAAAAAATAAATAAAAATTAAACCGAAACAAATCATTATAAGGTAACATCTTCTAAGCAGTTCTGATGAAATCTGTCTTTCTCTGTGCTTCTAAGCCTCAGCTATTTCCCACAGTCTAATAACACGCAGTCTGCAGCTAGACATTTTCCTGCAGCTGTATTACATATGGAAAATGTTTTCTTGGACTTTTTATTTTTTTCTGACACCTGAGAAGTACAACTACTTACTTTTGGAGATAGTATTTGTCACACTTGATTGCTCCCTCCAGCTGCTCAGCTTCATAAAATTTTAGGTACTCTACATCTTCAACACTTTCTTCTCTTCTTGTAAGTTGGCCTGAAACTGGCTGTTGGGTCCTGAAAGTCATAAGGGTGTAAACTGACACACAGCAAGACAGATAGATACATGCAACACATTGCAATTTTTCCACTTGCTTCAGGATGAAATGCTGAGGTCAGGCAGCAATTAGAGAGAAAATTACAAATAAACCCCATTTAAAAAAAAAATTTGAGCTAAACTAAGGCTCCAACAGAACAGAGAACTGCACGGCTATAGTGTCTTGAACCTGGCTGCTAGCCAGGTATAAACATTTCCTTGGCATATGGGGCCAGGCTTTGGTGAAAATGTAGCCCAGATGATGCAGAGTCAGATATAATAAACTGCAGTTGATGCAAGGCAAGGAGCAGTTCTGCCAAAAAATTTTTCTGACAGGAAGAGAGGAACAAGAAGGAAGTTAGAAATTCTGTTTTCTCCTGGATAGAACAGCTATACCTACATCTTTTTGTTAAACCACAACTTGCCTCCTGTTTCTCTGAGCTGATTGCCAATGTACCTCATCTTCAACAAAAATCATATTCATCTAGACAGGTGAGAATTTTAAGCTCTGAATTCAATGCAAGTCACTCCAGAATCTAATTAAGCAACTTCTTGAATACCTAGGGAAATTACAAGATTTAAGAATAGATGATATACAAAAGTCTGCAATTTGGAATTAATTTTAGAGACCATTAAAAAAAGAATTAGAGAACTCTTCATTACCCAAAGTGGGGTTTGGGGTAAGCTATACTTCAAAGTAACCAAGTTATTTCATGCATCTGTAGGAGTTAAATTCATACATTTGGCATTAATCTGACCTTTGGATTGCAAGCTTCCATACAGTAAATTTGCATCAAAACCAGCAGAAAGAGCAAAAACTACGTTATCTGCTACTGCTCAGAATCCTTTCTTAGTTCTTTTTCCACCATTAAGCTATGCTTAAAGAAAATGGAATATGGAATATCTAATCCTACCATAGACAGGATTAGATGCCAAACAGCCTGGAAATGGTACAGCTTGAAAAGCTGCAAATGCCAGAACAACATTAGTTCCAAACTACAGTTGTGATGTATGACACAACTTACATGAAAACCTGGAAGAGGTCTAATGTGTAATCCAATAAAAAAGATTGAGAGGTAGTTCGGACCAGTTTTGTGAAAGAGGACATTACTTCTATTGCTATTCTACTTTGTTCAGAAACTGGTTGAGGTCTGATTTTATCTGACTTCCGTGCTGCTGCTACAACCCATATAACTCTATGTTAGTCAGATCTGTATTCTGTTCACACGCATTTGTATGCCTATTCACTCAAATTTTCCTGAAGTTTCAGCATCTTATTGTTTTAGGCACTTTTGGCACCATCAGATTTTAATTTTACATCAGGAAACACAAAGCTCACTGGAGTGCTTCATGAAGCCTGATGACCCAAGTGTTAGTGCTATATACTGGTACCAAAAAGAACCTAGATTTAGTGTTTCATATGCCCTAGGCCGTGGTGGCTTGCCTTAGACATGTGACACAATCCCCCTTTTTCTTAATTCTTCTTGCATTTTCATGTTCAGGTGTTTATGAACATTGCAAATATGCTCTTAATAGCTGTGACAGTTTAAAATAGAAAAATAACCTGTAGTGGTGTGTCTTACAATCAACTTTGTATTAATAGTTTGTTCCATGTACCCCACAAGCTTTGTATTTGGTTGTACCCTATTCTCCACTCCTCCAAGGGCAGGACTGTCACTTTGGAGCCCTTCCCAGGTCTGAGAATGTTCTCTGAGAAGGCCCCCGGTGATAGGTCCTGACCTGGGAAACCCTCTCCATCCCAGGGAGATTGGCTGTGGAACGTATCATTTAACAGACAGGTCACCCCCTGAGGTGCCCTGGTTGGTCACATCCCCTGTCCCCACCTCCCCATAAAAGGTGCTGCACGGAATTGCTCTCTGCTCTGGCTGGCAAGAGCTTTGAGGTGAGAAGGTCCCTTAGGGGGCTTTCAATAAATTCCTGCTGCTACCTCATCTCCCCCAGAGTCACTCCTTTCTTCGCCTCCATCACCACAATACCCCTGCCACGGTGCCATGCTGGGACCCAGCAGGTCAGCTGAATCTGCCAAGCAGACAGAGCCGTGCCGAGGCTTGTGATGGGGGCCAGGATCAGCCAGGCAAGCCATCGAACAGGTCCCAAAACCAAGAACCCAAGAGAAACCCACAACAAAACAAGTCCACAAAGTCTGAAATAGGGATAGTATCTTTCACTTGTCAGCTTCCATCACTGGAAGCAAATAAATCAATTTTCAGACACAGAAATCTTTCACCTCCCATATGTAAACAATATAAACAATATAAATGATACCATTTGCCAGCACTGAAAGAGATCTAGATACAAAGTCACAGAAAATCCCTCTTGAATACTCTTCCTGAACACCATAAAATGGTTGGGAAAATAATTTTTTGTGGAAATAGTGGATTTGAGAGAAAGAGCCAGACCCTCCATGGGCCTTACCCTCACCCTTAACTTTTATTACAAATAACTGTGTCAAATATATTTACTCAGAGCTGTTTCATCAGGCCTTCCTGCACTGCTGGATGCACGTGGATGTGTTTACATAACACTGTTCCAGTCTCTCCAAGGGAATATTCCAAATTAACTGCATAGACTAGTCCTAACAGAGCCCTAAAAACTCCAGGAAATGTTTCCTGAAGAGGCACCACGCAGTATTTCAGCAAGGTACATTTTCATTTTATTAGAGGTGGGGTTTTTTTGCAAAGTTTTTAATTTTCACACTCTTGGCATTGTTGGAATTATGTCTTTAAATGTCATATTTATAAGCTTGACTTTCATGGAGATAACAGAACTTCTCTGCGGATTACAATTTCCATTTAAAGAACAACCACACTAGAAGAGAAGCCTAAAAACTGAAGTAAACACCTTTTATCATTGTTACAATGCAAGAACAGAGGTGATAGAAGTTCTGTGGGCTGTGTGCTGATTCTTCATGAATAAAAGGGAGGAGACAGCAAAAAGGAAACCAAAAGTCACTTTTAAAATTTTTTTGTCATATCTGCTGGATCACTTCCTGATCGTTTTGTGGGTATCCAGCCTAGCCTGTACTCCAAAGAGTTGTAGTGTCTCATTAGTGTAGGATCATGTAATTTCGTAATTTCTCTCTGTGGGGAGCTCATCCTTAATTTTTCCTAATGAGATTTGCTCTGCAGAAAGAGGTGAACTTGTTTTGAAGGAATGATTTTCCTTCATTACAACCCAAGAAGAATCTGAATTCATTCATTTATGTTTTCCCTGCTAGATTTCATGAATCCACTTGTAGTATTCTCTAAATGCAATTCTGTGTGGGTGAATTTCTACACTTGTGTCCCATTAAGTTCAATCACCACTACAGGAGTAAATGAAGCTCTGGGGGAGCACCATCATCTTCTACCCGCTTTGTTATAACACATGATGGTGTCTCACTGAACAGCTGGGCTGATCAGGATGGTCTGTGCAGAACCTGAGCAAAAGGGCTCAAAATGCTCAGTGCATGCATCTGTTTCCATAAAAGGGTGACTCACAACTGACTCTTTTATCTTATTTTTGCCATCACATCAGATACTTATTTTCATCTGGCATCTCTCTTGATTGCCATTGCAGCAGTTGTGGCAGACTTCTGCTGCAAATCTAAGTCTGGTCAACCCATATCCAACCCTCCCTGGAATTCCCATGTCCTTAAAACTCTTAATAAAACTCTCTACCACTACATTTCTTCTTGGCTTTCTCTCCAACCCTGCTTTTTTTTCCTCATGCCTTAAGGGCCCACTGCTTTTCTTCAAAATCTATGGGCAACATCAAAGAGAAAACTCCAACATACAAAACTTAAACAATTTTTGCTGGAGAATTTCAGTGCCTCAGTTCTTATTTGCTTCTGGAGCTCTTCCTCTCTTTGCTCTCCTTGCAAACACTGACCCCTCAATAGCAGGAGTGAAGAGTGTTTTTGCTCTTCTTGCTGCACTACTCCCTCTCTCAGCCCTGGGTGTTTCAAGCAGCCCAGTTACATCGCATCTTTCAAGCACTGCCACAAGAACAAACAGAGCCTCAGGGCCACAAAGGCCAAGGTGAGGTTTGTATTCTGCTTCCCAGCCAAGGATTTTTCATTACTGTAGTAACTCTTTCAAAAGGAGGGATGGAATTGGGAGTGGTTGCAGCTGTAGATCTCAGCCTGAATCCAGCACTCTGTTACAGAACTAGAAGATGATTCCCTTGAGATTTTGAATATTTCTTCTGCCTTCCTTTCCTATTCAGAGGTGTGTATTCTAGGAATGTAGCTAGCCTTGGTGGCAGCCAAGAGGGCAGCACTTTTATGTGTGTTTCTCCAGCCAGCTAACCTGGCTCAAAACATCCTGCTTGGATGTGTGCTTCTCCTGTACACCCTAAATGTCCTCAGGATATGCTGAGCACTTACCACTGCTTCATACAATAAAGTTTTTTCACCGAAAGCACTGAAGAAAGAATATTGTCCACATGTTTTTTTCTTCCTCACCAGAGGGACCTCTACCATCTTCCCAGTGTGCATCCTTTCCTTTGTGTTTGCACTGCAAAATGAAGCCAGTATATATTGTCAGCTGCTCTCCAGTAAAGAGAGCTTGTTTTTTGTTGAGTTAAGGTTTTTGGTTATTGTTTTGTTTGAGATTTTTTTTTTTTTAACATGAAATGTGTTCTTTTACCTAAACCNGACAAAAACTTCCCAAGATATGCCTCCTTTTTTTTTTTCTTCCCCACTGGTATGAGCTCCTCCAGAGACTCAGAGTATTCTTTCACCTCTCTGGAAGACATGGATATGGGAATTCAGGCCAGCTCCAGAGCCTGGTGGAGATGAGAAATCACACACCTGCATATCTTAGTGGAATCCTAAACTTTTTGTTTTGTATTTGGGTAGATAGAGCCTTGCCCACCTACAGATAATTTTTCAGCTTGTCTCTAAGAGAATGCAAATTCTTTTTGCAAGAAAAATAGGTGAAAATGTGAAATTAAATCTGTGGGGTGAAGGACTTCTCTGGAGACTCCAGCAACACAGGAGTTTGTATGTGCTTTTATCCACTTTCTTTGCCACCTGAGGCAACACTCACAGTGCCTTGCAGTGGCTTCTCTGGCCCCACACTGCTTTTCCTGATGTTTTCTCTTTTCATTTAGGTTTTTTGGGTTTTTTTTTTCATTTTATGTAGGGTTTGTATCATGAGTAGAAGTATGGGGAGAAAAAGAGATGATATATATGCCGGGAATAAGTGTGGCAAGAATTTATCGGTCTTGAACCACCCATGCACTCCTGTTGCTGTTGGGATACATGGAGGCAGTCAGTTCTGAGACACAGAAGCTAATGCTTTGGCTCCTGAGAGAAATAAAGAGAATTAATATAGAGCTACACATAATTTACCTACTATTTGCATTCCTTAAGCCACAAGGGTAAATTTAGGCTCCTCTGCAGTCTAGAGGCACTGCTTTAAGCTCACATGAGAGCCCAGTGCACTCTGGTGTTTACTTCACACCCTGAAGGCCAGTCCCCAGAATAAAATGCGCTTTTTCACTCAAAAAATTCACAACGTTAAGGATATAACACTGTGCACTGGTGGAATCCAGATCAACAGGTTGGGACTGTGCAGCATGTGAAGGTAGAGGGCAGCAAAATTCCAGCTCTGCTCAGAAGGAAAGGCGCAGCTCTGTTAAAGGAAGAGAGGTCAGGGTTTGTTTTCTAATAGCGCACAAAATAGTGAGGTGTGAGACCAGTGTGAGAGTTACTCTGAAGAGCAGTCTATCACATCTCCACACTGAATCAAATTATTTTTCAAAAAGAGAATTTTAACTAGTTTTTAAAACAATCTAAGTTCTTACACTGATTTCCAGTTCCCTCACTTCCAAATAAATCAGTGATTGACTCAGACTCTAAATCCTAACCCCTGCACAGAAAAAAAATGAGAAGAGCAAGGTTTATTCCTTCTTCTGATATTCAAAGCAGGCTGCCTATGTCCCATCAACTACAGGTCAGCTTAGAAAGCTCTGGAAAATTCAGTCTTGCACAAAACACAAAATAGAGCCCCAAGTGTTATTTCTTACAATGATAAAATTCAGTTTCTAGGCATTTTTCCCCTTTTCTTTTAGGATTTGCTTATTTTCATAGCATTCCACTGTTTCAGAAATAGTCATAAATTGTCATGCCCCAAAACCATGCCTGTGGCTGATTCCAACCACAGAACATGAAAGCTCACTTCTCCAATTTCTGTGATTTATCATGTAGCTTTTATACTGGTCAATGATGGCTGTTGGGGAAAAAAAGAAAAAAAACAAAAGAAAAAAACAAAACAAACAAAAAAACCTCCGACAAATTATAACCCAGAAGGACCCAAGCCTGGAAAAGCTAAATCTTTCATTCTTTCAAGCAATCAAATTATTTCCTTCCATGATGTTGACTTGTGTTGATTGCAGCAGCCGCCCATACCATCCTCAAATATTTTTGAAAAGATTCTACTTAGTAATGATTTAGCAGTTGTAAAAAAATAAATAATAAAAAAAATAAGGTGATAGAATTTACTCCCCTGGGATTCAGTGCTAATTATTTCTGCTCGTATGGATATCAGAAACATACATTTAATGTTAAAAATACACGTTGGATAAAAGGCATGATTATAGCTAAAAAAAGCATAATATAGCAGGAAGGAAACATAAGTGCATTGGCTAGTGTGAGAACATCATCTATCACAGGACTCATAGCTGAGCCAAGATATTTGTGCCAGCTATTCTGCTGCTTTATAATTAACAAAGGAAGAAATAGATTGAGGATTTGGCTCAGAGTTGTTATCTTTCATATGTTAACAATTTCAGGGATTTTTTACTATTTTTCCTTCTTCTCTTTAGGGGATGGAGAGGGAATGGGCACTAGAGCATAGAGAAGGAAGCACTGTTCTCTGGACCAGCTCAGACCCCTGGAACCCATCCCAACAACATAAGTTTGGATCAGTGGGTGACTTTTCAAAAAGCACAGCCTTGATAGAATTTGGCAGGGACAAAATGCATTCAGTAGAGAACTTCTGGAGCATGTTGCCATTTCATTCTTGATGCGTAAGCCCCATCACAGTGAAATGTCAAATAATGGCAAGGTGTTCATGGCTGCTAAGACTGGCTAATGGCGGTTGGGAGCATTGTGGAGAAGAGCACAACTTTGCGTCCTTGTGGTCACCAAAGGAATTTCATACTAAATTATATATATATTTTTTTTTTTTATTTTAACACTAAAGAAAAGTATTTCTAAGTCCTTGAAGGCAAATAAAGTGTTCAGAGCATGTTTGTCTTTAAGCACAAGTCACTTAAATGATTTTAAAATGACCAGTTGATAATAACGATTGCCTGAGCAGGAGCCTATATTTTCTGAAATTTCTGCCCTCTAGGCAAGGCAAAATTTTCATGAAGTTTGTTAGGAAAATTGATCTAGGAAATACTGGTCTTTGCATCAAGTAAGTGTCCAGGTTGCTCAAATATAACACCCCAAAAAAGCACCTAACCAACAGAATATAATGAATAATAAGATACACTGAATGTTATAATCATCCTAACAAGCAAACCATTTAAGTTTAGTAACCATTTCCAAAGAAAAACAAATTAAAAACAAGTCTGGATACAGTTAACACAGATATTGTTTTTCATACATAAACTGAGGATAATTTTTTCCCCGATGTAAGTCATCTATTCTGTAAAACAGTGAGATTATTAAAGATATAATTCTCCCTTTACCTGTATAAACAAGAATATTCTCAAAATGCAAACCCTGTACATCTCCCTGACCCCTGCTGCTTCACAGACTCATGGATTTGTTGCCACAATGCTACCTGCATACAAAAGAAAGAATTTCACAGTTTTCAGTAAAAGGAGAAAATCTTAATGAGGGCTTTATAGAAAAATATTTGGACTCTGATGCAAGCAGAGACATGCAGTTGCAGATAAACAGGCTCTGCTTTCTTGGACTGCTTAACCCATACATAGTAGTGTTAAAAAACAATATTCCATATAAAACTGACAGACAATTCTTTGCTTCACATTGCATGTCTTTTGGAAATGCCCACAATATTATTCATGGGGACAAAGCCTTGCAGTTTGGGGAATAAAAGCCCCAAACTCACCGAAGGTGGAATACATCTTTTTGAACAAACAGCCTGATATTTAAAATTTTTAAACTTTTGATATGAGGAAAAGTAAGTTTGCTATTATCTTCACTTCCTATTATGTCCTGAGATTGATCTACTTATTTAAGTCCATATAGGAAGAGAGAACAAAACTTGTATCATTAGTTTTTGAGGTTGTAGTCATATGATTTAACCAGTTGTTGGGTGTTTTGGTTTGATTTTGTTTGTTTGTTTGTTTGTGTCTTTGTGGGTTTTCTTGGTGAGGTTTTTTTTGGGTTTTGTTTTTCTTGTTGGTTTTTTGTGTGTGTGTGTGTGTGGGGTGAGATTTCTTCCATGGAGTGTGGAAGGGGTCTGGTTTAGTTATCACTAAAAGTTATCACTTTTTCTCAAATTACCAGCAGCTTCATTAACACTATTTAAAAATGCCACACAATGTTTATTTGCCTGTGTTGAAAGAGATGTTTTTTTCCTTACTGGGGAATAGAAACATCTGCCCAGTTCTGAAAATGCTGTCGCCCTGGAAAGTACTAAAAGCTTCATGTCTCAGAGAGCTGATAGCCTGATGCCCTTGCCTAGATTTCTTTGTGTGCTCATGCTGCCTCTTGTCTTGAAAAGGATGATCCTTGAAGTTCTTTCCATTTTAGCACAGTCCATTTTGAATCAAATTGATAGCTGTTGTATGCCTTTCCGCACCTTTCTTTACTGCGCCTTTCCACACCTTTTCACACCTTTCCTTTCCTTTCCACACCTTTCCTTTCTGCGCCTTTCCTTTCCGCACCTTTCCTTTCCGCATCTTTCCATTCCACACATTTCTTTTCCTCTACTTTCCGTATCTTTCTTTTCCGCACCTTTCCGCACCTTTCCGCACCTTTCTGCACCTTTCCACACCTTTGGCACCTTTTTGCACTTTTCCACACCTTTCTCCACCTTTTCTTTTCTTTCTTTTCCTTTCCTTTCTGCTCCTTTCCGCCCCTTTCTGCACCTTGCCTTTCCGCGCCTTTCCTCTCCGCACCTTTCCTTTCCGCACCTTTCCTTTCCTCGAGTCTCCTCTCCTCAAGGAAAAGGAGGAGGGTCTCCTCCTTTTCTCTCCTTTCCTCTTCTTTCCTCTCTTCTCCTTGAGTCTCCCCTCCTCTCCAATGGGGGGCAATGTTTTCATCATGTTTGGGTGGATAAATTGAGATACCGTCTTCATTGCCTTTGCAAAATGATGGAGAAATGCGATTAAATTCTTTGTTAGAAAAAAATATGAGCATCCACAAGCACCTTTCATTTAAAATAACATTGAAGGAAAATTGGTTATCTTACACTACTCTCTAGTATATTCTTGTTAAAAAACATAGAGAAATTTTTTCATGCTTTTCACCCTGGTTGTTTCCACTGACATTTGTGTTGATATGCATGTATTCATTTTCTTTTCCTATTGCAGTTATTCCTGGTAAGAAGCCAAAAAAGCCTGTGTTGTTTTCTGCCTGCTGTGCATAATTTTCCGTGGCAATGAATATCTGGGATTTGAGGCCTAATTCAAACATGGCTGTGGTTAAATTTCTGCCCACTATTTAAAGATTTTTGAATACAAGCTTTATTTCAAGTGTTTCAATTAGTCTTTGTACATATTTTTATCAGCTAAATAGTTTTTGGAAATCAGTTATATTAAATAACATTAAAAGAGGAGACAGATGCATTAAAAAAAAAAAAGGAGGAAAAGTACAAAGATGCCAAAATTTGCAAGTTTTGCAAAATGTAATCGAGAGTCCTGCTTTCATTATACACTAACATTTTATCACATTTACTCTTCTGATTTGGCTTCAGTTAAAACATAAGGAATCTAAGTAAAAAAAAAAAAAAAAAAAAAAAAAAAAAACCAGGAATATTTGAAAGCACCAGGGCACAAAGCAA
>VYXF01004189.1:15518-28382 GCA_013397295.1 Polioptila caerulea
AAAGAAAAAAGAAACCAGGTATATTTGAAAGCACCAGTGCACAAAGCACAAAGAAATCTCAATAAAATGGATGAGAGCCATAAAATTTTGTGTATCTTGCTTTTGTCTCCTGTTCAAGAACGCATTATGGCTCTGTGTTCCTGGTTTTGCTGTATAGATTTAAGTCAGATTGCACCTATGTCAACTGCCCTGATTTATGCTCATGACATTACTTGGGAGTAATATTGCTTGTATCAGTGATTGTTCCAATGATCATTTGAATTATTGCAGGGACATAAAGATATCCCTGAAGATAATTTCCTTCCAACTGGGCCTGTAAGGAGCAGCTCACAGGTCTTGGGAATTGTATTAGAGAAATAAAGTAATTCACATGTGCCTCACACTGATTAGGAGCCTGACTTTTGGATTTTAGAGGAATTTGCCCTATTTCATTAGCTTTCATAACATAGCAATTACAGATTTATAACAATAACATTGACAAAAGTGCACTTCGACCTTTTAAAAAAAGTTTTTAGTATAAAATATGTGGACAAATCATAGCTGCTCATGAGAACAAAAACATTGTCTAGAATTTAATGGGAAGATCCACCTTTTCGACTATAGAGCCAAGAATGATCCCCCTGAAATTCCAAGGCTGTGTCATCAATCCACCCCTCCAAGACACAAAAGTTGTGCTGATTCTGCCGCCCTGGGTGGATTGCCAGGGATAGTTTGATGCCTGTCTTGATGGAATGATGGCTGTGATGTCCCTGTGGAAAAAGAGGCAGGAAAAAGCCCAGCAAAAATACAAATCTCCATCAGAGAATCAGACTGATCCTCAGAGGCCACAAAAGAACTTAATTTAGTTATTGCTTCCTGTATTATCAGAGGGGCTTGAAGGTAACTACTTGATACAAACAAAAGTCAGGATATCTGGGGAATCTTACAATAGTTTAGAAAAAGCTCTCTCCCCAGCTTTGTGCTCTGTCACAGTTGTAAGCTCTGGTTCTTTGGCTCTCCCAGCACAGGCAGGGGCTATACTAACCTTGAATTAAATAGGAATTATGTCTGCACAAACTGAAAACTTAGTATTTCTGCAGAATAACACGAAGAGGCTGAGCTGGACTCAAGATTACAACAGGTAGGTGTTTATTTGATTTGCCTGCATTTGCCAGATTTAGAAGACAGTTTTCTCTCCATCAACTTGATCACTTTTAATAGCTCTATAAAACTACTGAAATTTTAACAGTTACTTCCAGAAATGACCTGAGTTTTTGTGTGCAGTAGTGGTAAATATATAAATACTTAAAATTTACTCCAAAGCTTTAAATGCAGGTATGTTTCTCTAAAACTTTATCAGCATTACTTGCCACTGATGCTTCTGGTATTATTTAGCTCCATGTTCTGTGGATCTTGCTTTCATTTTGGTTGGAAAATGAGACCTGTGGTTAAGATGGTTAAATCAAAAGACATGAAAACCCAGTTCACTTCCCACAATCACCGTTCACTGCCTTGGTGGATATCCAATTTCCTCCAAACTCATTTATTCCATGCTGTAGTTGGAGGATAATTTATCTTTACCTGACAAAGGAAGGCTGTCATTCATCTCCAAGGTCACTGCCTTTGTAGCACAAAACATCTGAAATTTCCTTTCCACCTGCTTCAGAGGGTTTTACTAACAGTGTATGACCATGTGTCCTTGTACACCATGGTTTTAGAGGTTCACCCTTTGCCTGCTCTGCAGAGAGGAGGAATCTGTGGCAGTCACTCACAATCAATAGCGCATTAAATTTTTGATTCTGAGGTCCCCTGTTGAGGCATCAATGATGACTGGGGAAGGTGGCTATTTCACATTTATTTTACAACTATTTTACCTCTGTACATCTTTTTCCTCCTGTCATCTCTTCATTCCTAGGGATATTTTTGTTTCTCACCTTGGGAACAAACACATCAGCTCTTTACATGTCTCCTAGAGTTTGTTGTTTTTTTTTTTTTTTCTTTTAAGAAAATTGATTTTCTTTTTTAAAAGCATTGTTAAGGTCATGCAGGCTGCTATCTTGTACTTGTTATTTCACAAAATACAATATCTGGGCCATACAAAATAGTCTAAAAGCTTTCTGGTAGCTGGAAAATGGGAAGTCTGAGTCTTTTTTCCAAAGCCACTCTACTGATGGTTCTGTTAAGTCTAGAAAATAATATCTATTTACTTTTGCAAGCAATCTATGCTTACATAAAAGCCTTCTTCACTGTTTGTTTTTTTTTTTTTTCCTGTTCTTCTTTATTGTTTTGTTGGTTGTTTTGCCCCAGAGGAAAGCCAGAGCTTCTGGGTGTTTTACAGTGAGGCCTCCTTGTACTCCTTAAACAATGCAGCAGGGATTTTACGATGAGTGTACATACAAAGTACTCACCAAAAGGTATCCCAGGTTCATATTAAGCAATTTATTACCTTGAGGTTTTAATGGCAAAAAAGTCTCTTTCCTTTTGAGATGATTGCAAAATGCTGAAAAAAAGAAAACGGACTCCACTTTGAGACAGACTGGGGTGGTAAATTTTTTTGCTTACATGTATGACAAATTCTACAGGAATAGATGTCTTCCTTCTCTTTCTCCCTTCAAAGGTAAAATAAACAAATGTGAATAGGAATTACCTCATCATCTGACATTTGAAGCTGGACACTGTTTCACAAGAGCAGACATCCCCTGTGCCAGACTGTGAGCTCAGCTGTATGAAACAAGAGCACAGGGACTGCACTGGTCACTGAGTCAGGAGAGTTGTTCTGGGCTGGCTGGGACAGTCACAAACAGCAGAGCCATGTGCTGTCTTTGTGAAGATTTGGGCTTCTCTGCTCTCACAAACAGCATTTTACTTGGATACCCCATGCCTGATGATCCAGTTATGCTTTCTCCTCTCTCTTCTTCTCCCCTTCTCTGAAAATACAGATCATGTTATTGACCTACTAATTCCCTCTGGTGAAGCTGACAGCACGCACTCTTTTAATTAAGGGAGCTCAGGATCAGCCCTCCCTCTCTCACCCCTCAAACATCTGAACACATCAGAGGTGTTTTGGGTGTTGGTTTGGACTTGCCTTTATTTTTCTTCTGTGTTCAACCTACAGTGAGAGCCAGCATTGCAGATATGATGGACAAACACACCTTCAGCAAGAGAAAAGGACAGAAAAAAATGTGATTCACTGGCTGCTTTATAGGCCTGGATGGTGGAGGGGAGGAGAAAGAAGGCAAATATGTACATTACCATGTTGATGAAAAAAGAAATAAATGGCATACCAGATTGACCCATTCTGTGCAGGCAAGGTGAGGCCAGAATCAATATTGGCATTAGGCAACCCAGCTAGATGTTCCTCATGGAACTGTGTTAGTTGAGGACTGGTAATGTCAAAATATACATGAACTTGTGAAGACACCAGTGTGCTGGAACCTATTTTATTGTGACACACTCCTGCATATCTGGAGAGGATATCTTTGGGCTTCCAACAGCAGGAAAAAGTGCTCCACAATATTTCCCCCCTCCTCTCCGGTGGTATTCAAAATTTTCCCTTCACTGTTATTTATTCTGTCACAAAAACTCCCCTAAAGGCCTATGTAGCTTCTGTTTTCTGATGGTGATAGGACTGTGAGGAAAGAAAACAGCACCATCAGGCTTCAGCAGGGCATTAGAGAGGACAGTCTGTTGTAAATATGTTGTGGAACTATTTGAACACTCTAGTGGTGCCAAGGCCAGCATCTCTATCGAATTGGTATTACACCAATGAAGTGCAACCCACCTACTTCTGCTCCCAAATCCTCCTCACAACTCAGGTGAGATGTACTTTGTGCTACAGGCACTTGGGCTGACAGATGTTTAGAAGAGAATGGGAAACAGCTTCAATAAGGCACTTATGAAGTACTGAGCCCTTCACATGAAGAGAAGAAATTTGGCTATTTTTGTAGGAGAGGATGCAAAGCTCACTATAGTAATTCTTTCGCAGAAGTTTAGGTCTGAGTAACCCCACAAACTTTATTTGAATTTTATTTTTTTTGTTTAGAGTGAGCTTTCTTTCACTCAATGAGAGCCTCATATGGGTGTTGCAACTCTTCTAGTCCCTTTCCAGCAGGATTAAGTGTTCTCTTCATACAAAATGCAAACTGGGGCCAAAAACAAATGAGAGGAATGCCAGCCCTATGAGCTACCCATAATGCAGCATTTCTACTTGTTGTGTTGTGACCTCAGAAATCCCTTTCTTTCAGATACAGCAAGTCCCTCAATGGTGATCTTTCTTCAGTAGATGCCACACCAGCTTCATCCACTGACCTTGTCAGTGTGAAGAAAGCATCTCCGAAGCTAAAACTCATAATCGATCTTGAGTTCAGCCAATGGGCAAAGATTTGGCTGTAGATTGGTCATTGTTTTAAATTTGTTGTGGCTAACAATTTGGCTGTAGTTGGGAAAAAAACACTCTCTAGAATTTTCCATTTTCTTGTTCTACAAATCTTTTCCAAGAGCCTGGACTAGAGCCTGGCGAAACCCACAGAATTTTTCTGAGCAGAGGAGAGATGACCCTGAGTTCAGGCAGGTTTCTGCCCTGGGCAGGGTGAATTTTAGGATCACTCTGCTCACCTCAGGCCTGTGCAGAGGGCTTAAGGATGAGATAAGCCCAAGGGGCAGTTCCTGACCAGCATCACACCATAGAACACATTGATCTGAGTTCTGGGAAGAAGTTCTGCTGCTGTGGAACTCACCCACACATCACACTCTTGTCAGCCTGCTGAACTGGCCCTTCATCCCTTCTCAGCTCTGGGTGTTGCAATTGTGTCTGTCATTCGTTTTTTCAGTTAATTAGCATTCATTAACTTCAGATCTAATGACCTTTCTGAAGCTGCTGCAACCAGCGGCAGAAAACTCATTAAACCCAGTCATCATTTTTACCACACACAGATTTATACACACACACTGGCGTGCCTCCATGCAGTAAAGCTTTCTGTTGCTGTTTGAATTAATTAATCCTTTTGTTTTTCTTTTATTATCATATAGATAGAAACTATCATGTTATCTTCCCTCTGATTTAATTTAACCCATGATTAAAACATGAAACTAAGGGCAGGATAATCCATTCTGGCAATAGAAAGGCATGTTTGGCTTCCTTTTCTCTTCTGACAATGGAGAAACGGTTTCAAGTACCTCTCAAAGGATGTAATCTTTTAAAGTGAGATATTTTTCTATCAAAATATTTCATTTTTGAAACCAAAATACATTAAGGAAAAAGACATTAATTTCAATAAAACCATCTGTAAACATGTTATTTGTTAAGGTGCATGGAACAGCTTTTCTTCAACAACACAATTATTTTTTCTGTTGTTTGATGTTTAATTTTATAAGCATTTATTTATCTTGATTTTTACAGTGTAATGTTATGAAAAGAGTCCAGCAATTAAATGAAATTAATTCATTAATTCAAGCAAAGTGAAGTTATCTGATGAGATTTCAGAAAAAAAAAGTAAAATCTCAATCTAGATGTAGTTGCTCTGATTCTTCATTTGAAGAAACGTGCTGCGCTTTAAAAACATATTAAAGCCTGGAGAGCTTCCAGAGATACTGGATGCTATTTTAAAATTTGTTTCTTCCCTCTGTATCTGAATGTTGTTTCACAGGACACCTACACATTGATCTGAGCCCTGTAAATATTTGATGAAAAATAGCACAATTTTTAAGAAAACCACACCCCTAGACAAAAAACTGTTTCCTAGATACCCATTACTCTTGTGTTCAAGCAGGACACTGAATAGTTTTAAGTCTCAGCACTTCTTCCCCCTACAAAACAGCAAAAGAATTTTTATAGTTCAGGGTTGCAAAATAGATTTTGTTTGTTCCTACGTGAACTCTGAATAATTCTACAAATTGAGGGAGTCATAGTCCTCTGAATACACTTGTATTGTGTTGAGGGATTATGGTAGAAATGCCTCAAAAGTTCAAACAAATATACATGTCAAGCCTAAGAGCTCTAGGAAAATAGCTTTTATTATATATGCCACCAAATATTTAACCAGTACGGCAATATAAACACATACCTTATTTTCTCAAATTTGCACTGCAGCGTTGGCCCTCTCTTTAGAGAAGTACAAACAGAAATCCTGTTTGCTACTGTACTTTAACACAATATCATCATTCATGGGAAAAACCACTCATAGCAACTGCTAAAAATACATAAGGCATCCTCCTCCCAGCCACATGTCATGGCCTGATTTTCTCTCTCCAGCAGAATTATTCACCCGCTGACCCGTTTTCACAAAAATCCAGTGTATCTGATTCAAACCCATGCAAAATAGATCTAGGAGGTGAATCAGGAGAACCTGTCAAAGCTTCCTTTAGTGTCCTCTGCCCTTAAGGTGTAATCATCCTAGTGAAGAAAAAGCAATAATTTTCCAGGTTTCAAGACCTCAGGAACACAAAGCTGCTGTACGGCGGCTGCCGTTTCATCAGGGACACCAAAACCTGCAAAGAAGTCCCAGTAGATCTTTCCAAGAAGCCCAACTCAACTTGGAGGGTGGAAGGACTGCCAAAAATGTTGATCCTGTCCTAGGCTTAGCTTCTGCCTCTATGGAGTGCCCTCTGCCCCTCCACAGCACCATCCCATGCACAGCCTCAGCCATCTCTTCACCAAAGTCATACCCAAAGCTGAAATGCTTTTATGAAGCTCAAAGAATGAAGGAGAATAAATCCAAGATTTTTTTAATTTTTTTTTTTAAAGGGTAAAGCATTCAGCTGGGATTTAACTAGTTACTTCTCTCCCTGGGCATGACACATATGAGAAAATTAAAGAAACAATATTTTGTTTCATCACCTTTTCTGTTTCATGTGAAAATCTGCTCCTATTTCTGCATGCTGGATGTACCAGACCACCTATCCTCTTCCATGAAGTTAAAATAAATCTGTCACCCAGATAGCTGCTACAAAACCCACAGGCTGCTTGTGCCTGCTTGCAGAGACATCAGTTTCAGGCTTGAACCTTATGAAATCTTTATCACTGTCGCTGCAAACACTTCATGGGGTCATTTTATCATCATGGCCAGTTTGAAACAGTGACATTTATAACTGTAGACCATATATAGGGTTTATGAATGGAAATAAGTTAATAAACAGGATTAGTTTAATAAACAAATGAACTGCAGTGCTTTGGACACGTTTTTCCTAAAAATATTTAGATCCCATGTTGTTTTGTTGCCATTTTTGGTTTGTTTTTTTAAATACTGGTTTAAACATTAAGCTACTCTTATATCCTGGTAAGGAAAAAAAAAAGAAATAGTGAAAGAATAAACATACTGAAGCTTTAAATTGCTCTTGATTGTAAGCCAAAGAGAGGCCTGGTGAGATGGACTGTTCCATCTCTGCAGAGAAAACTTTTAGGAGGTAAGAAAACAGGAGTTATTCACTGGGACCTGTTGTCTGTAGCAGGATAATGCTCACCCTGTGCTGACTGTGGATCCCAGCAGATGGATGCACACAGCCACAGCACCTTCCAGCAGGCAGCGGGCACCTCCAATAAATATTCTGCATCAGTGCACGAATGCAGAGATGACCACAAGAATGCACTGCATGTGCTGTGCTGAGATCAGGTTTAACTTTCTGAGGCCAAGGGAAGCTCCACGGAGCCTGCTGAGGACAGGCAGGGCATGAAACATCTTTTGACTCCTCCATGACTCAGAGGAAAACCCAGGACACCCATTATGAACCGTGAAAAGATCACTTCTAAAAACGGATTTGCCCATCCCATCTTTCACTTTTCTCTGTTGCTCAGCCTGCTGTGAGCTCTTCCTCTAATCTCAGATTCTTCCTCCACCCCAGGCCCCATGTGATGCTGTCACCCTGGTCTGCCTGGCCAGCCCCACTGGCAAGAATATCCCCTGACAGGCTGAAGGTGATACACTGACAGCAGTTGTACAGTGTCCCAAAATGTCCCAAAATTAGCAGCCCAGCTGTGGGTTCCATGCTGAGGACATCTCCATGACAGAGCTGGACTAAGGCAGGAGCTGCTCTGTAAATCTGAACAGCACCCGCAAGGAAAAATGCTATATATGTATAAATCAAGATCCAGAGGCACTCCTGGGCCTTTTCCAATTGTCCATTCACTTATTCTACACAGAATCTCTGTGATCCCTGGAAAACACACTAAGGTATTCATTTTGGGGCTGAAGTACCTGCCCTGTGAATGTTTGGGTATAAATTTCATATAATTGAAATCTGGCTATGTTTTTGCCTAATCCTGTACTATCTTCTTTAGCTTGTACAAGCAAAAGGAAGAAGCAACCAGATCTGGATTAATCTTACTACTCTGCTCCTCCAGTTTCCCCCCTTTTCTCACTTAACCCACAGCTTCTGCACAGTTTTTGGGGCTGCTAGTACAGTCAAGCTCAAGGCATACAGGGCAATTTGTGTTACAATTCCAGCAATTCCAGGCCAAGAACTTCCATCTGTGAGGAACTGAGGCAGGCAGCGGCCAAGAAGGCATTCTGCAAGGGAGGGATTGTAACCAGGGCTAAAAATGTGCTTTTGACAGGGCCCTCTTCTCATGCTTATGCTGTAACAGGAGCTTTGGGTGTGCTCCAGATGCTTCCTCTAAGCACAATTGCTCTGAGCTCCCTTGTCACACAGGTTTTTGCTGCAGAGCTGCACAGGTCTCTTTGTGGCAGGTGAATTTGGGATCCAGGCTCTTGTGGATGAGTACAGAGACAGTAGCAGGGCTTTAGGGGTGTTGTGAAGTCTGCACTCAAGCCTCAGTGCTGATCTCCTGTTCAACTCCTGGGTGACAGTGGCCTCAGCCCTATTCCTTTCTTGGCTTTTTAAGCCCTCTTTTGTCAAGCTGGCTTTTGGCTCTTCTGTTGTTAAATTCTATATTGAGACTTGACTGGCCAGCAGAATAGGGGGTGAAGTACAAAATTGAGCTGACTCTTAATATCTAGATATGCTTGTGCTTTGTGACAAAAGAGAAGCTGCAAGAATTATTGAATTTAAGGCAGTGATAAGGGTAACTTTGTTCCCCTTGTATAGACCTTGAATAAAACATTTCCAAACATCTCTCATCATCAAAGATACCATCCCTGAAGAAACTGACCTACAAATTAGAGCTGAGGAGTAAAACACACCAGCTGTGGGGAGCTTTGTAGTCCAAGAGATTGTGCATTATTTTTCTCAAGGAAGCAAACATGAAGAAGTTTGTAGCTTGAAGAAAGGATTCCTCTTTGCTCTCTTTTAAAGCACACAGTAAAAGTATGTATGTATGTATGATCAAAATACATAGATATTTTGGCTATATCTCAGATATTGTTTGCTTTATTTCCCAGAAAGCCATCAGATCATGGCAATGATATATTTAAAAGTCTGTTTTGCTTAACATTCTCACAGTATGCCTCCAACTTAATTTTTAGTCAAGAAATGGAAAGCCTACTTCTAGGTAGACCATGGGTTTTTGCCAGCACCACCAGAAAAATTTTCAAGCCACAATTACCAAGTCTAGTGCACTGTTTTAGACAGATCCTCAAAGCCCACAAAAAGTGGTAGATCAGATTGTAAACTCCACTGAGTTTCACCAGCTGAAAATCTCATGCAAATTCTACATGTATTACACCCTGTTTATTTGTCTGAGATTGGTTACAACTTGAAATAACCTTGCCAAGACTGTCAAGTGATGGAATCTAAATATTTTGAACATGATGTCTGGACTACTAACATACCCGCATTTTCTAATAATTTCTTGAATTTCATTATCTTAAATATACTCTGCAGGGAGTAATACTGCATTGCTAATGGAGGTTACATGAGGAATTTTTTCTTTAGGACCCTCTTCATCTCATGTTTCTAATATTCCAAATGGACATTGTTTTAATCTGTTTGAGAGTTTATCCAGTGCTTTGCAATAGTAAACCTTGTATTATTTTTGGTGGGGCAAAAAATCAATCCAACAAAATTCTTCCCAATTTGATTTTAAGACTTATTTCTAAATCTCTGGAGGAAAAAGAGAAATGAAAAGACAAGGGAAAATGTTTATGAAGTAAACACTAAAACATTCCATATGGGAGCAATGATGCTGCAAAAAGATATAGTTTTACCTAATCAATCATTCACAAACACAACAGAAATGTTGGCTCTGTGTAATTGAAAATTAGTTGCTTAGCTCATCACTGCATGTTTTCCTTATATCCAGTAAATATGCTAGTTTGCCCTTCCAAATGTCTAGATTTGTGGTAATGCTTGCACCAGAGCAAGAGAGGGACCATGTATTCAGAGCCTGCTCTACCTGATCAGCGCAGATTTGGAAATAGATTTTTTGGAAACACAGTTTTTGCAACAGTCCTAAATGTCTATACCTATACCTATATTTAGGTTTACAAGCAGGAGTCTTCAATTTCATGGCTTAATTAATTTGCAAATCAGGTAGTCGTTCTGGCCATTTTGACCAATGGGCCTTTGAAGCTACAACCTCACTTGAGTCAGCTCAATTCATTTACCCTCAAATGAACATTTTTCACTATCAATGAACATTTCCTTATGGCTAACACTCATTTCAAGTTGTGAATTGACTCTCCAGGAGCAACTTTTTCCAGGCCAGAAGTCTAATTACAGCTGCAGAATTCAAAGTGGTCCTTCATGCATCTTGTATAGGCAGTGGAGGAAGAATTTGACCAAAATTTGCAATTACTGGCTAATTATTATTTTGGTTGGGTTTGGTGGTTTGAACGGTTGTTGTTGTTTTGGTATTTTTCATTTTTTTAATATTTATTTTGGGAGGGTTCTTGGTTCTTGGGATTTTGTTTTGTTTTGTTTTGTTTTTTGGGAGTGACTTGTTTTCTTTTTTTNGTGAATATTGTTCAAGCTTCAAAAGGCTGTGACCTGATTCGAAATGTCTACAGATAGGCAAATGACATTTGCCAACCACCAATCATTACCACTGATAATGATTCTGAGAAAATTGTCTAGTTATCTGGGTGTTTTATTAAGGAGCTGGATTCAAAAATTCATGTCTGACTTAGTCCAAATTCTAGCAATCAATGAGCTACAGCAGTATTTCTGCTCGTTCTCCTTTGGAGGCTCAGATGGAAAAAATAAGCTGGTTTTTGAAAGCAACTGCTTGGGGATTTTTGTTTGAGCTTTTGTGTTTATGTGTGGGGTGAATGTGTGTTTTCTGTTTGTTTTTGTCACTGATATACAAGCAAACAGGAATAATACACAAGTGTATGCTGGAAGAAAGCAGGGTAACCATCTTACAGCAGAAAAAGGTTGTAATAATACCCAGTTTTGACTATATGTAGAGTTGTTTTGAGGGTGTGTATCCCCCCCCGCTTTTTTTTCCCCTTTTCTACACTGATTTTCTTATTTACATTTTTCTCCTGAAAATTCAGATGTGAATGTATGCAGAGAGCCAAGGCAAAGAATATTTATGTCAGACAAAAGAAACAGCAAAATAAGTTTTGTTTTCTCTTGTCACATATTATGTAACAAAAAGAAACAAAATGCCATAAGAAGAAAATCACAAACTGTGGAATGCAGAGACCCATTTTCAAGCTGGCTCATTTTGGGGGTTCCGTTGCAAAGACCAGAGCTCTGATTTTTCTTGTTTACAAATGCCTTCTCCTCTGTAAACTGTCATTTTACTGCTGTTTGAAATGACAGATTGGATCAAATAATGAGACCTAATAGCAGCTGGCTAGTTTTACATAAAATGTCATATGCAGTCACAGAAAACAAGGCAGTTCACACTGTATTGTATTGTATAGTCACAGTGACACTGTGTTAATGAACATGTTTAGAAAAAAACCCTACAATCATTTCAATGAAAAATCTCTGCTTTTCATCTGGACCATTCTTATGTAATTTTATAGTCTGTTTATGTTTTAATTTTAAAGAAGGTACCATGAATCAAAAGTATTTGTATCATAATTTCAAGTGAAGTTTTAAAATAATATAAAAACTGAGTAAAAAGATTTTTAATACTTTACCAAGGCCTTTCTTTTCTGAGACAATAAAAATCCAAAATACAATCCCAGCATTTTGTATTTTGGAAGAAGATAGCAACAAGCACACTAAAGTACAGTTAAATTTTGTCTCAAATATTAAATTAAAAAAAGTGCCTATTATTTTTTTGGAGTTTGTTCCATATATTTCCCCTTCAACTCTTTAATTACATTTTTAATGAACTTAAAATGAAAAGGAAAAATAATATTTTTAAAGGTGAGTTTATACTGTATAACTTGAAATAGAAACACAATACCTGAACAAACTGATGTGTTCAGATAGAAAACCCTTTGTCCAAAACCTCACAGCCATAAAACTCTCCCACAAATTTTGCCCAAACACTTAAAAACTCCACACAGCAAAACAGCTTTGGCTCCCACTAAAACCTTGAGTTTTACACGATTTTTGAGAGGTTGTAGTGATGAGCAGAGTTCTTTTCACTCCATAAATGAATAGGTTACAGCTTTGTGCCAACCCCAGTCATTGGTTTGAAAGGACATGGAACAAGCAAGTTTATTAACAGGGTGAAATATAGGATGAATCTTTTGGTAATTTACTTTTACCCCCTTTAATTATTTAAAGCTGACTCTTTTGGTTATAGACCATTATGAAAACAATTCTATATTGCAAGTAGTTAGATGGAAAAAAATATTAGGAAGAAAGGAACAAAGAAATAAATTAAATAATTGGCTAAAAAATACAATTATTTTAAGTCTCAAAAACTATAAAAAATCCACAAAATGAGACACTTTTTATGCCACATCTTTTTCCAAAGACAGCATATCCATCAGACCATCCAGTTTATGGAGTGACTCAGTGCAGCTTCAGTTTGAAGAAGCATTTAAAAAGCTGAGTTGCAAATCTCATACAAATTTGCACTGTATT
>VYXF01004189.1:30291-40807 GCA_013397295.1 Polioptila caerulea
TTCCACACCTTCCTTCCTTCTGTGCCTTCCTTCCTTTTTTCCTTCCTTCCTTCCACATCTTCCTTCCTTCCGTGCCTTCCTTCCTGCCTTCCTTCCTTCCTTCCACACCTTCTGCAACCCTTCCACGCCTTCCGCGCCTTTCACCCTTTCCACGCCTTTTTTCCCCTCCATGCCTTCCTTCCTTTTTTCTGCGCCTTCCTTCATTCGTTCATTTAATTCTGCACTTCCATGCCTTCCGTGACTTCCGCGCCTTCCTTTCTTCCGTGTCTTCTTCCCCCCCTTCATTCCACACTTTCCTTTCTTCCTTCCTTTCTTGCCTTCCTTCCCCACCTTCCATGCCTTCCTTCCTTCCTCTCCTTCCTTCTGCACTTTCCTTCTGCGCTTTCTGCTGTGAATACTGCCTTCCTTCCTCCCTTCCTTCCTTCCTGCCTTCCTTCTACACCTTTATTCTGCACCTTCTTTCCATGCCTTCGTTCCATGCCTTCTGCACTTTCTGTGCCTTGCTTCCTATCTTCCGTACCTTCTGGTCTTTCCGCACCTTCCGTGATTTTCTCTCTTTCCCTCCTTTCCTCCTTCCCTCCCTGCCTATGATTTAAATGATTATAAATAAGGATTTTGAAGTCTCAGCTCTCTACAGATCTGTTCTCCATTGGCTCATTTTAGCACATTTTTGGATAATGCTGCTAGGAATAAGCACAGAAAGCTCACCAGCTCGGTTCCCACACAGATATGAACCTGATTTGGAACACACCATTTGCTGTACCTGTTCCTGTTTTCCACATGCTGAACAACAACTTCAACAGCTCATTCCCTCAACACTGCTTTAAACCCTTTCAGCCTCCTTACATGTGAACTAAACCAGGAAAATGAAAGTGGAACTGGAGAGTTGCATTTTGAAGCAGGCAGAAGAAAGTGTCCCTGACCATGGTAGCAGGGGCTGGTCATTTAGGTCCCTTCAGCCCAAACCATTCTGACCCTTTAAGAACCGAAACCAAAAACACTCACATGTTTTAATAACTGAATGATGTTTCTTTTAAGAATATGTTTGTGATTGTCATGCCTATCTGGTAAAAGAGCTAAGACTTTTTTTTAACTCCACTCAAATTTATTTACAGGTCATGAATTCTAAAAATGTCTTCTGCAGGCACTACACACTGGGATTTCCTGAAGGAAGAAGGAATATACAGTATTTCCTCAGAGCTGCAGTTTATTTCACTTGGTACACAGTTAAACTCTACTGGAAATGAGAGTCACCACCTATCCCTTGGAAGTGTCTTGTTCTTTAGAGGAGACGTTATTTGATTTTGCATTTCTTTATCCATGAGGAATTTTTATTCATTGTCAGGAGAGTGGGAATAAATATGTCCCATAGGAGTTGGAATACACCTGCAAGTTACAAAGTAATGGGGATTATTCAAGATTCTGAACAAACAGATGTTAACAGTGAAAAAAAGCTAAGGAATGGATGCTGATCACTGATCACGCCACTTGACAGAGAGGAAGATAATATTGATTCATATTTTCCTGTAGGGAATTTCTAAAAATTCTCCATCATGTAACTCCACACTCTTTTAATTTTATTACTTATCGCTGTACAATTTTCCCATAAAACTGTTAGCAAAAAGCACAGACGTGAAGCCTCATGTACTATGACATTTTAAAACTAGAAATATTGACATTTTCACATTTCAGAAGTGACCTTGGGGAAAAAGCTGAACCTGTCCTTCCATATCTATCAACACATGTGAATCATACATTTAATACCATTTTATTATTTTTTAACTAGTTTTTTTACTAGTGGTTAAGCAGATGTGGCCCAGAACAAAATGAAACACAGAAAGCTGTTGGCCTCAGCAAGCAGTGATTTTGAGTTAACAATGATGAGATTAACAGCAAGAGAATCAGAGGTAGGGCTTTTTGAAAACTTGTCAGATTTTTGTTTCACATAAGCAAAACAATGTGTGGGTGGCAAAAAAACCCATCCCTTGCTACAGGCGAACTTAAGAAATTCACGTCTGGAGTTAGAGATCAGTTACTGGCACCTTTTTTGTCATATCTGTAGTATTGTGATTGACTAAACAAGAGCAAGAGGCAGATAATCTGTTTGTGGATAAAGGATCCACTCATGGCTTAAATCAACAAGGAAATCCTAGGATACTACAAGCTGACTTACAGCTCAACTGTCCAGGTTCTGTCACAAAATTAGGAAGGTCATGACATCACTGGTGTTCATGACATCACTAATGCTTGTTTAATTAAACAGAAGTTATCCTACCCTTAGACTGTACTTTATTTCAATTAATTTTTGTAATTCACAAAGGGAGCGCTGGGTTTCCTCAGTGGAAATACTGATGATTTCCCTACCTCTTAACCGTGGTTCATGGGATTGACACAACTAATTATAAACTTAACCAGATTTCTCAAAAGTCAATGGCTTAACATTTGTTTGAAGCTGAAGGTAAGGGTCTGTGATGATTTTCATTTCTTCTGAAATCAGTGACCCAACTTTAATCCATTTTCTCAGCAGCTTTGCTAGAGGTTTGATATCTTTAGTTCAATTGTAGATGCTGCTGGTTCCTGAGGGCTCTTTCAAGTCCCTAAACATCAGTAATTCACTGGAACTCAGCAGCAACATGGGTGGGTCTTAACCTTGGCAAGAATTATTCCTGAGACACCTTATTAATAAGTCAAATGATTTTACAAAGAGCCAGGAAACTGGTAGTTATGGTACACTTCAGCAGGACAGTGTTAAAAAGACAGACATTGTCCCAGACATCCCTTAAAAAAAGAATGTGTCCCCAAAACCCCAGACTACCTGAAACATGGCAGCTGTCCCACGCAGAGCTGAGACTTGGGACTTCATCTCTGCTGTCATTACTCTCCACCTAGTATTGAATAGTTAAATAAATGGGGATGCATCTGCAAGTGCACTCACAGTAGCAGCTTGGTTTCTCTCCTTTAATCTTGTACCCCTGTTTCCTTGGGTGCAACACAGGTACCAGGAAAAAGCAAATTCATCTGGATCTGGTTTCTAGGCAGCAGAACCAGCTTATTTAAATCAGAACTACCACAATGCCCCATCAACAGCCCTGCATATAACAGGCCTGAATTACCTTACATGTTGGCACTTCTGTGTAGAATTTGCCCAGGCTGTTCCATGTTCAATACAGTAAAATGCTAATCAACACATTTAATTAATTAGTATCTATACATAGGGCCTAAAGCCTTAATTAACATTCCTCTCTGATTAAATTGTTACTGACGGTTCCAAGTCTCAGGTGAAACTGAGTGTCGGAAGTTTTAGTGCTTGATCTTCCACTCCCCTGTCTCCCAGGACTTCAAAGTGAACACAAGGTCAATTTCTCAAATCCAGTGGAGCTTTGCCATGCCCTTTTTCTTCCCTGCCAGTATCTCCCACAGCAAAAATCACACACTTAGAAGTCTTGCCTGTTTCCTAGTCCCTTGATGTCACCAGGCCTCTGTGAGTTAGTTTCATAAAAGACTTAAGATGCAAGACCATTACTTTTCAATGATAAAATGTTACTGGATTCATATCTGTTCTGTTTCACAAAGACAAGAAAAGAAAGCCTCTTGAGCCAACTTGAGCAAACAATATTCATTGTAACTTTTTGCTATCCTGTCCGTAAAAGTAATTTCATTAAAAATGCCACAGCTGTGTCATACAGTTTTTTATCTCCTGTTGTATTTTTGTAACCTATCTCTCAAATGGTTCAACCTCTGAGAAAATAACTAGTTATAAATCCATCAATATCTGTATTTCTAACAGGCTGTTTCCTAAAAATCAACATGGTTTTACACAGCCAAAAATGAAAAAGCTTTCTAAATTATGACAGAAAATCATGTTATATGCAGTATATTGCATCTTGCTAAAACCTGGATTTTTTTTTTCAAAAAGGAGGTTAGATATAATCCTACTCAGCCACTTCACGGATAAAAAATGGTGTCCAAGTATTGGACAAACTGGAAATTTATAATGCTGAGGTGATTTATAGTGACAAAAGAGATCTTCATTCCTTTGTTATCCAACAAATTTCTTTATGTCTAAAAGAGCATAACGGCTTGATAGCACACCTCAAGCTCTAATGTCTAAGGGATTAATTTATTTTGTTGTGTAATCACCTCCTCCAAGGGGACCAGCTTAGGGTTAAACTCAACATATTAGGTCCCTCACATCAAACTATAAGAGATGCTAAAGTAACAGAAACATCCAGATTTTTCTCACTTTTATGAGGCCTTATACAACACAAAAGTCTAATTTCAGCTACACAAGCTGAAGAGATTTCCAATATTTAAATTTTGTTTTCTACAAATCAAAATCAATAGTGTATCTTTATCAATTTGATAAAATGTATGTTGAGAAATATGATTGGATAGTCACAGAGAATTAGTTACAGATATGCAAAGGTTTTTGTACAATAATGTATGTTCACTTAGTAAATGATATACCATATAAAGAAAACTAATTTGATATAGATAATAACTTCTGCTGATTTGCAACTTGCAAATATTGAGATTTTGATTTTAGTCTTTTAAACTGTAAAGAAAAAAATGTTTCAAGATCTTGTAAATTTGCATATGATGCAGAGACAAATTTCCTTCTCAGCTTCTTTGCTTATCTCTATCTCCAAGTGAATTGTGATTCTCCTTTTAGCTCATATGTGTTCTACATGTGTTTCTTTTTCATCTTTTAATAGGTCTTTACTGGTATCCAAGGTTAATAAATTTCATCACAGCTTGCAATGGCAGTTCTGTTTCAAAAGGAAAACAAGTGTATAGGTTCAGTAATTAGTGAATTGCATCAGAGAGAGGGAAAGTAGCAACCTATTGCAAAAGCTGGCTGAAAAACAAGACCATACCTCCCACTTGAAATTGTATCAATGCAACTTACAATTGGAAAATAACTTAATAAAGGGTTTAATTTCTCAGAAGATGGTTGTTTTAGTTGATTTTTTGTTTGGTTTGTTTTTTGTTGTTTTTTTTTTTTATTATTTTCTGTAAGAAAAAGGATTAAAAAACCCCAAGAACTTCTAGGAAAGGCAGGAGACTGAGTATGTTTTGTACACTAGTTTAAATCTTCCTGAGAGGAAAAAAATAGCCTTCAAACTAGCACTCTTCCCTACCTTTGGGTGGACCATGAGGAACACTTTCCACTGCTCACCTCCTGATTATGCCCTAGCAAGAAAAATATTGTTTGGGAAGAAAATGTGGCAAAGGAGAGAGGATGTAGTTTCCCAAGGCAGGAGGGACAACAGGTGAAACAGATGAATGATTCTGCATCACCAGGAAATTCTAATGCTGTTTTGTGGTCTGAATTTGGCAAAGGATTGTGGTGTGAGGAGCAGATCCATCCCCTGTTTTTTATCTGTGGCCTGCCACACAGCCAGAAGCTACTGCAGCCACTCAGCAAACAAAGACAAGCCTGGATGCTGCTGCCTCCTTCATATAGACCTAAGATATTTGACATGTGATCTGAAAAAAATGCTGGGCTAAAGAGAGTCAAATGCACTTTCTCTGGTTGCTTTGCCATGGCTAACCACTTGTTTGCAAGCTCTGCTTTCTCTGTTTGGATAATACCCGTCCATCAAGCACTCATGACTGATGTTTTAGTACAGTTAGAGCTATTTGTCATGGTTATCCACCAATTTCTTGAGCAGAATGCAGCGAATCACCTCTTACAGTAAATATTTCTTTAAGAGGCTTGGGGTGCAAACTGAGACCTGTTTGACACGTTCAGGTTAAGCCTCTGTGTTGGTGAGGTTGATAGATGAGTCCTCAAAGAAGGGCACAGATCCCTGTCCCTCCTTCAGGGAAACTGCTTACATGATTGATAGTTGAGTCAGTGTTATGCTAAAGGGTTGCCTTAGCTACAGACCTTGGCTCAGAGAGCTCATCCATCGCTGGCCAGGAGTATTTTGCTATCTATCTATGGGTGTTTGAATGCAAAATACTCCTGATTCATTGCCCTAGTTAATTCTGACTGCAGCCAAGGGCAGGCAGTAACTCTTATCATCAGACATTGATTTATGCTTGCCTAACAGAGAGTCACAGATGGGTTAGGGAAGTGCTGCAAAACCTCCTAATGAGAAAGCACCCAAAAACCAGTGTCAGGAAGACACAGGCAGGATTAGCAGTTAAAACAGGTGACTGAAATCAACAGAAGAATTCTCTAGCCACTTGTGACTGAAAGGAAACTTGAAAGAAAGCAAAATATGGTCAGGCTCCATCCGTGGCAGTGTTCAAGTCATGGTACATCATGATCTAGTGGGTGGCACCCCTGTCCATGGCATGGGGGCTGGAACTGGATGATCTCTTCGGTCTCTTCCATGATAATGGAAGATGATTCTATGATTCCATGATAAGACCACATATTCTTCATCCTCCTGTCTTGCTGTAAGGGACGATGCCTGAGTGCTCAGCTGCCAAATATCAGGTAGCCCTGGTAGCCCTATGCTATGCCAAAGTCACCGTGGGCAAGAAGGATACCCTCAAGGATAAGGAAAGGGAAAAAAACAAGCTTTGATCCTCTCTTCTGATCCTCATTGATCCTTCCCTGCTGAGGTTGCTGACCAAAGGTTTTCTATGGAAAGACCACTGGGCTAAGGGACTTAAATTTTTTTTTTTGTCTGTCTGAAGCATTTATCTGTCCTGCTGCTGCTCATTGGCAAGCACCTTGGTTTGGCAGGAGCAGGCACTGAGTAGATGCTGAAACACATCCACAAATGCCTTCTTAGCTGAGTAAATATTTGGACACTATGATGCAGCAATAGGATGGGTCCCTTCTGTAACACCATCCTTGCCTGTACTTGGGCAAGTATGAGTTTAAACCTAGAAATCCAAGCCTTTGACATGGATTCAGTCTTTTGAAATTCACACAATGTGTGAAAACAAGGAAACGTATGTGCCAGACCAACCAATCCACACTTTTCTGGTAGTCCTCAGGTGCCAGCCCTGAAAAGTTAATTTCCTTTTGCCCCTTAAGTCTCTCTTCCATGTTGCAACATGACTTGCATGCATACTCCCTCTGTTTTACCCTTTTATTTCTCTGTTCCTTTGCCACATATCTCAGATATCCCCCAGTTTATTACCAGGAAACCAACAGGTGTTTGACAGATGGCAATTTACCTGGTATTAACTGCTGAGAAACTGCTCACTCAGAGATCTTATCCCTTCATATTCTACTCCTTATACTAATTGGCATTCTTGATAGGTGATAAGGGAAGAATAGTAATTAGATATAGACAGAGCATTTTGACTGATGCAATCTGCACAGCAAATACCTGAGCAGCAGCAATCACAACTGCTCAGAAGCTGGCAGGAAGCTCTGCACAGACGTGCATCACGTTCAGAGAGGCAGAGTGCTGTTGAATTACTGTCTGTCTTCCCAGAGCTTGGATATCCATGAAAGGTATTGATGTGGAAGGTGTTAATTAGTCCACTCTCCGGCACCTTTGGGAGAGGGAAACCTCCAAAGGCCTTGAAGAAAATTAAGCAGGCCATTCCTGGAGGCAAGTGGTGAGATTTTAGCAGCACGAGATCACAGCTACCAACATTTTTTCTCTGGAGAGGAACAACCCATGACGTGTCCTGGGTGCTGTTTTGGTGCTGGCACTGTGCGGGCTCTGCTAGTGCCAGCACCTGGAACCTGCTCTGGGCTGTGCCTGGCAGTTCCCTGTGGTGTTTCCACCAGCAGTGACCAATTTCACAATCCCTGGTGCACATCTCTGCTCACAGGAGTCGTAATGGGACAGCCCAGCCAGTCAGGGCAACAGAAAAGAAACAGATGGGGTTGTTCAGGAACAGGAATGTTTCCCAAGAGTCATCAGAAATATTTAATTTATGAGTGAATATTAATATCTTTCATTTGTTATTGAAAAAAACCCGGGGAAATATTGTTGTGCTAAGTACTGTTTTGGACTTGTCTGTTGTGATAAATGTGTGATGAATAAATATCTGGGACTAGGCTGGCCTGACAGGGGAAGGTTCCTGAGTGTTGACCATTGGGAATTTAATGAAAATGGAAATAGCATATGTTTAAAGGTAACAATAATGTGAAAGTGGAATAGCCTCCGGGTCTGCAGGCTGGGACATTTGCCTCAGGTTTGCTCGTTCACACTTTCAAATCAGCATCCTTTTTGTGTATTCACACCTCTTTTGTTTTCATTTTTTATGACTAATTCACTGAGTGGGATTGCTGACGGCAGCATCAACCTCAAAAAATCCCAAGCCAGTTGAGTGGGGGGTTCAGTAAAACACCAGTCCACATCCAGAAATACTCTCCCAAGAAGGCTGGCAGCATGTCTCAGCTCATTTAAAACTAGAAATATATGGTCTTATACACATGTTCCCATTGAAGCAGCTGACATGGTACAGGCTAGATACCAAATATCAGGACATGTTTACAAACAAGTTACAAAAGAACTAAAAAAAGGAAAAAAGGAACAAAGAGAAAGAAAAATATATCTGAGTGAAATACAAGACCATTTGAAAGCAAATGAAAGGACAACGTTCTTCTAGCTATTGATCTCCAGAGAAACCACTTAGGGATGATAACAACCCTTCACCTTCTTTCTTTGGCTGATTTTTGCTTCCTTCCCCTCTTTGCAGCCTAGAGTCTGATGTGAGTAGCTGATCTGAATGCTGGAGTCATAGGCTCACTGCCAAAACAAGCAAGCATTATGTTCACAAGATGCTATAATCAGCAACCAATTTTTCTTGCAGCAATTGGACCTAACAGAGGGTAAGGATATGATTTACTTTGTTCCTCCTTATTTGTTTTCAGAGTTCTTTTTTTCCTCTTTTGTTTTTCTTCCACAAAAATATATTCCATGCACTGCTAAAAACTGAACATTCCTTTTTATTTTTTTCCCCGCAAAATCGATTTATATATAAAGACACTTTAGGAAAAATGCCTTTACTTCTTGAGATCACATGCTACAGAAATGTTTGTTTAGATCTGGCCTGTGCAGAAGTCCTTATGAGATGAGGACTTTTCTAGTTGATAAATCCTAACTTTGGGTCATATTTCATGAAGTAGCCTCTGGAGGACCCATTCACTCTCAAATATGATGACAGAAGTCACGTGGCTACTACTGAAAAACAAAATACAATGAAAACAAAACAAAAGTTTGAAGATAATTTAATAGCCCATCAGATAATGAACTCCTACATCTGGATTTGGTCCTGTGCCCAAAGTTTGATCTCTGTTATTTTAAAGGATTTTAAATGAAAACGGGCCGAAGAGAAATTCACAGTGAAGCAGATAGACATGGAGATAGGCAGTTCCTTTCAGGGGAAATAAATAATCTGTTTGCTTTACTTCCTGTGACATTTCCATTTGGTCTCAGAATTTTTTGCCTTCTTCTTGCATACACCCAGAATTCAACCTCATGTCTTCTTCAGAGATGTATCTAAATTAAACTCGAGAGGAGCCACTGCTAGAAATACTGAAAGATGCATTCCCTCAGTGGTATTGGGAGTGCTGCTGCATTTTAAACTTCTGATCTGAGTGCTCTTGCACCTTTTTTTGTAGGTCCCTTAATCCCATCCTTCATAACAGCTTTGTCTTGCCTGCTCCACATGAACCTTTCAGCCAAATGTTTGTGCTTGGCCTCTCTGAATTCCTTCTTACCCTGAAAAAGAAGGCCTTAGGAAAAAAGAAAACATTCTTATCCAGGTTTCTGCTGCTTAGGACGTGACCCTGGATGCGAGTGGCATGGCTTTCTCTCCCAACAAACTCAAGGAATGTCAGTTTTTTCCCTTCCTGCTCATTCTTTATTGAATTCACTTGTTTGGTTGGACAAGAAAGAGTCATCAATCTCTTCTGTGTGCAATAGTACGAGGACTTGATTTTATTCCAGACCTCAAGCCACAGAAAAATCTAAACACTAAGAGCGCCCAAGACCTTATAGACTGAAGCTTTACATATAAACCTATATTTACTATTTCAGACACACAGTGCTTCAGAGTTGGTTTCTTCTCCAGCTCAGTTCAGTCTTAAACAGTGTTTTCTAAGAGCCTGGTTCCTGGCCTAATGCTAGTCCAGGGAAAATGAGATGATCACAGTGGTAATAATTTGTATGTTGGGCTTTAAGTCAGATATGGTTGTTCTATTCTCAGTTTATCATATGGGCTTTCAAAGAGGAGAAAGCAGTGTAGTAACAATGTGTTTGAAAAGGCCTCTGATTTCTTAGTCAGAAGCTTTAAGGGGATTGTTCAACTTTCATTTAAAGGGGAAAAAAATTTAAAATTTCCATCCAGTATAATATTAATCACCTCTTACTGGATGTTGTATTGGTGATGTAGCCAGGCACATGCTTGGGTGGCCAGGTCCAGTTTTCTTTCAATTCCAATTTGATTGCATATTTCAGGACCAGTCTTCACTGCAGCTGTGTGTTGTATTGTGCTAATGTATCACTGAATTGTATCACATGGTTTGTCCCAGGTACCCCCTGTAATAGTTGGTTTTCCCTTACCTTCTCAGGTTAAAGTCCCTCCC
>VYXF01004204.1:0-14850 GCA_013397295.1 Polioptila caerulea
AACTTGCCTCCAGCATGTGCCAATATCTTCAAAGTATCATTTACCAGCACTTCCAAATAATCCAATTCATGATGCAAATCTAGAAGGGATCACAGATCAGAACCATTTTTGTCATATGCTGAGAATCTCTTCTGTCTTTGGGAACTGGGCTCTGCAAGGAGTCAGGTAGGGCCATGGCAGCCAATGTCAGTGGGCATGGCCAAAGCGCCAGAGGGGCCTGGGGAGGTCTTGGCTGCCTCCTGGTCCATCTCAGCTTCTTTGCTGGCCCAGCGCAGCATGACTTGAAGAGGCAGCTGGAGCAGCCCAGGGCTCATGTGGGCTCTCTCCCTCCCTCAGAGGAAAGCCTCCCTAAAGCCCGATGGAAAACCGTCCCTAACGCTTCCCGGGGAGAAGGGAGCGCTGTCCCGGGAAAGGGGAGCCCGGCCGCCGGCTCACCTGCTCCCTGCACTGGCTGTGGAGCAGCCTGGGCAGCCCTGGCAGGCAGGGCCACTGCCAGGAGGAGCAGGAGGAAGAGGCGCAGGGCAAGGGCCATGGTGCCTTGCCCTCTGCCAGTCCCGCAGCTCTTGCTGCCACCACTGTCCTGACACGGCTGTCCCAATGTCAGCACCACTGCTGCCGCTGCCGCCACTGCTGCTGCAACAGTTGTGGTCAAGGACTGACTGGGCAGTGGTTGTGGTGCTGTGCAACCTCGGGGCTCTGGGACCTCTGTGACCTCAGAGCCTGCTGTGACCTCAGTCTGCTGTGACCGCAGGGCCTGCTGTGACCTCATGGCCTTAGCTGTACCCTTAGAGTGTCCTCGCATCTGTACAAATGGACTGCCTTGATTGTTAATGTTTTGCTTCATGCCAGGGCCATTGCTTAGCAAAGCCTTTGTTTTGCTTGCTGACATTGCTGGTCAGACTCTGTCCCTGGAGATGCTCTTGGTAGCTTCCCCCTTTTACTGGATATCCGTTTTGAAGAGATCCATGCCCAGATATTCTATTGTAATACGCAGAATCACTGAATCTCAGAATATGATGAGTTTGAAGGGGCCTACATGATCATGAAGTCCAAGTCTTGGCTCTGCACTGGAGCATCCTGAAGAGTCACACCATGTGCTTGAGAGTATTGTCCAAATGCATCTTGAGCCCTTTTGGACGTGGTGCTGCCCTGGGTTGCCTGTTTCAGTGCCCAACCATCCTCTGGTTAAAAATCTTTCTCTATTATCCCACCTAAATCTCCCCTGGCACTGCTTTAGGCCATTCCCTATCACTGGGGACAACAGAGAGAGATAGTTCCTGCCTCTCCTCTTCCTGTTACTAGGAAGTTGGAGACCCCAATTAAGTCTCCCATCAGTCTCTCTCCTCCAGGCAGAATAGACAAAGAGTCCTCTGCTGCTTTTCCTACAGCTTCCCCTTAGGCCCTTCACCATCTTCATCGCCCTCCTTTGGGCACTCTTTCTTATACTGCAGTGACCAAAACTTCAGATAATATTCCAGGTGAGGCTGTCTCAGTGCAGAGCAGAGGGGAACAATCCCTTCCTTGGCTCGACTGGCCATGCTGGGCCTGGTGTCCCCCAGGACAGGAATGCCCCCCCTGGCTGCCAGGGCACTGCTGACTCATATCCAATTTTCCATCCACCAGGATTCCCAGGTCCCTTTGCAAGGTGCTGCTGTCCAGCATCTAATTCCCCAGCCTGTCCTTACACCCAGGGTCACCCCATCCCAGATGTACAATCTGGCACTTTCCCTTGTTGGACTTCACTTGGTTGGTGATTGCCTGGCCCTCCAATTTATCCAGGTCATGCCCTCAGCCTAGGGACGCTCAGTCTGGCCTCCCCCAGCCCCTCGGGGCCTTGCTGCTGATCACAGCAGCCCTTGCCTGCTCCTGCCTGCCCACACCATGCTGGCCCTACACACAGCTTGTCCTGCAAAGGGCTCCCAGAGCAGCTGCGACCATTGGGTTACTCCTGTCTCCATACTAATGGCTTTATACACAACAGCTTGCTGTCCTGTGGGCCTGGTAATAGAAAGAAAACACACTGCTCCACTGCTGTTTGCTTCCTTTTCCTGGTGCTAGGCTGCAGAGCAGGGGAGGGAGGGTCTGCAGCCTGCTGGGGCAGCTGCTCCCTGGCCACTGCCTGAGTTGATTCCTCTTGTAATATATGTTATAAAATAATTTGTGCTAGAGAAAATTAAAAACCACAGCATTTGTCAGGCAACAAGCGGTAACAAGCAAAGTGATAAGAATGGAGATTCATATACCCAGGGGACAGTGTCCTCAGAGATGTATATTCCAAGGGATTTTTTTTTGTCTGACAAGATTCCAGCAGGAGGCACTTGATAGACATCAGTAAGATCATATTCGACGCCAGAAGTTTATCCCAGAAGATTTTCACCTGACAGGATTTCAACAGTTCCAAGAAACATGGCAGCAAGAAAGAAAATACGATAATATGCTAATGAAGACTCCCCTTTCCAGAGCCAAAAAAACCTGTATAAAATGAACCCCTTGGAAATTATCTTCGGAAAACCCATGAGGACTTTGGTGCTATAGAGACCAAAATCTCGTGTTTCCCCGATTCTGACTGCCTGGCTCAGAGTCGAATTGCTTGTGGCTTTTTCCAAATTTATACTTTGATTACTTAATAAATATCTTTAATTAATAAATTGAAGTATTCATTTATAACACTCTCTGCTGGAGAGGGAGAGCCTTCCAAGGTTGGTGCCCAGCTGGCAGCAAGTAGCACTGCTACTGCTGCTGAGACACCCCCTTTGGGGCTCTCCCCCTGGCATTCTGTGCTCTCCTGCTCCTCCTGGCCCAGCTTGAGGCTGAGCTGGCTCAGTGCATGTGGCTGCTGAGGCCAAACTCCTCTTGCTCACCTTGCAGAGCTAAGAGAATCGAGAATCGCTGCATGTGGCAGCTGCCTCCCATGGAGGCTCCTGGAGCAGCCACTGCTGCAGCATCCCTCCTGAACAGCCTTCTGGTCGTGTTTGGGGGGCAGGATCAACCTTCTGGTCTTGTGACTGGGGGGCAGGATCCCACCTGATCCCACCCCAGGGCTCTGCTCTGACATGGGCGACCCTGTCTAACTCCAGGACCTCTCCCAGGTCTACTCCCTGCGCTTCATCCCATGGCTCAAGCCCAAGGGCCAGATGGGTATCAGGAATTTCACAGCCTACCATTGGTGACTCATAGTCAGAATGCACAGGAAAACTCTAGATGTGTTTCAAAATACCAGATGCTGGGTTGTTTCCTTTCCACTGCAGATTTTCCATCGTCCCATCCTCAGCCCCCATCAGCCTGCCTGGATGTTCTCCCAACGCTGCGTCTATAACCCCACTCGTCCAGGTCCTGCTGGTTCTGTGGGCAGCTCTTTAGGCTACTGAGGCCCTGTTCCTCCTTTTTTTGGGAGCACATCCAAGTGAGAGATGATTCAGGGACTCAGCACCAAGACCTTCAGCAGCTGTGGTCGGTTCCTGAGCGCACTCCGTGGCCGTGGGCAGTTGCCCACGGCTCTGGCAGGGATGTGGAGGGGAGGCTGTGCAGGGGAGCAGCCCCCACACCCAGCCCCACCCAGGGGAGCCTGTAGCCTGTGGATGTGGAGCTGCAGGGCCTGGTGTGACAGAGGCAGCAGCTGGGGCAGTGGCTGGGCAGCACAGCACATGATGCACACATCTGCTGCAGGGATATGTTTGCAGTATTGTGTATACATACACTTCAAATTGAAAAAAATTGGGTAAAATGTAGCTTACTTTCAGAGGCATTGGGGAAGAATTATTACCACTGCTCTCCTAGCTGATTTTTGGAACATTAACTTTTTTTTAATACTTTATAAAAACAACCTCTCAGTCTGGAAAGGGAGTTTTTCAATCAGAAGGGTTCTTGCTTCACTCCAGGAAAAGTGTAATTCAGGAAGATTTTCTCTCAACACATTGCTGATGTTCTCATGCTGCACTCATTAGTAGAGATGGAATAATTTCTCACTATTTATGTTTGATTTTTGTTTAGAAACAATAGGAGAAAAAAATGTGCCGACTGTGAAGATTTGGTTCATGCAGGTCAGTTATTATTTCAGCTGCAGCAGCTGAGGGAGGAATTCACAGAGGTTTTTCCAGGCATAATCTGGTGCTGATGCTTGTGCTGTTGGGGTCTGAAATGGGCTCTTTGTAGCACAACTCATCATGCTGAGCTGGTGGGCATATCTGGTTTGCTTTCTGATTTTTACTAAGAGCAGCCAGGCATTGTTTAACAGCGCCTAAAACAGATTTGTTGGTTCCTCGGAATCAACTTAAACTGTGGGTGTTCAGCCTGGAGAAAAGGAGGCTCAGGGGGAACCTTCTGGCTCTCCACATCTCCCTGACAGGAGGATGGAGCCAGGTGGGGCTCTGGTCACAAGGAACAAGGGACAGGACATGAGGAAATGGCCTCAACTTGCACCAGAGGAGGTTTAGATTGGAAATTAGGGAAAATTTCTTCATGGAAAAGGTTGTAAAGCATTGGAACAGGTTGCCCAGGGCAGTGGTAGAGCCACCATCCCTGGAAGTGTTCAAAAGACGTGTTGATGTGGCACTTGAGATGTGGTTTAGTAGTGATCATGGTGGTGGTGGTCGTGGTTGATGGTTGGACTTGATGATTGTAAAGTTCTTTCCCAACCTTAAGAATTCTGTGATTCTGTGACTCTAAACAACCCAGTGATAACATAACATAATCTCTCTTAGTGTAAATTACTTGGTTCACTCTCTGATGTTTTCTCCACATCAATCTTCTAATGCATCTTCCAGCATATGGAAGGAATAAACCAGGTGTGAAGACTGGAGAAGGAAAATGAGCCCACAACAATTTCCTTGGGAAGAGAACAGAAGGTTCTGCAACTTCCAGAGGGGAGGAGAAACAGATAAAAGGTTTCAGAAGCTGAAGTAGTGGCAGAGGTACCAGAGAGAAGAAATAAGAGGTGAGAGAAATGGTTTGTAGCTGTGAATTGCAGGGCAGGCAGAGGACGGCAGTGACCTGAACAGTTTGGCACCTCCTGGCCATTAGGCAGCTGATCCCAAAAGTTCATCTCTGCTCAAAGGGCATGCACAGCCTGGCTCACCCAGCACAGGTGCAGGAACAGCATGAGGAAAATGGGAGGTGAGTGTAAAAAACTACCTAAATACTTTTGTGTGTTTCCAGCAGGTTTTGCAGCCTATACTGAGCACCTTGAGCCTGGTTGCACTATTCCCAGACACCAGCACCATTAGATCAGAGGGAGCTAACTTAAAAAGTTGTTAAAATACTCAAATCATTTTATGTAAGTGATAAGGACCATTTTAATCTTGCTGATGCTGCTCAGAGGGCAGAGGATTGGGCTGAAGCTGGAACTTTTGAGGAACAGCTAGATAATGACAGGCAGAGCCAGGGAATGATAACATGGCACCACCTCCATGGTGGTTTGGGAAGAATTATTTGCCCAGCAGGAGCCCAACTCCAGAGCAACATCCCTGGAGCCTCTGCAACACAAACAGTAGGGAGTTCATTGATGCAGCAAAAGATTTCCTGGCCTTATTTATCCTTCCACATTCACTACACCTCTTCATTTCAAAAGCCACCATGGGAGCACTCTGTCCATGCTGGAAGGCTCATCCCTCCCCCGCTCCTGCTCTGCACCAAGATGTTCTCTGTTCTGCTGCTGCTCAGTGCATCTCCTGGGTCCCTACCACTGAAGGAAAATAAATCTGTTTACAAGATACAAACAGCTTTGTGTAAACCACAGCCACGAGCTGCTGATTGCGTGTTCTCCCAGCCTAGAGCGCTCCATTAGCGCAGCTCCAGGGGTGTGTTGCTATTAGGTCATGTCACCGGGGACTGGAAAGCACCAGACTATGCCCTGTGTCTTAAAAATCCAGATGTGTGATGATTATCTGATTATAGCCATCAGAGATCCTGTTGTAATGGTATTTCTTATAATTTAGCCTTCAGGAGTTCTTAGGCTGGGATCAGCCTGTGCTCGGAGCTGGAGCAAATGGTGCGCTCAGGTCTGCTGTGTGAAACAGTCATTGAGAACCTGGTGCTGCCTGTTCCTTGGAAAGATGGAACTGTTACATTTTCCTGAATCCACATGGTGTAAACAAGTAATTTCTAGTTGGGAGGATGGATAGCAATTGCTCAAACCACTAATATCACTAAATAGAGTTGCATGAGATTAAATAAGAATACCCTTACTGTCAAACACACTCCCCTTTTTTATTACCTGATTATATGGTAAGATGTTGTTATAGTTCTTTCCTTTTATTTCTTCTTTCTATATGTTGATCATCTTGGGGCTGCAGCTGCAGCAGGAGTGGAAGCAGCCTGGGAAATGACTCACCTCCCTTGGGGCAGATGTGGATTCTGACCCAGCAAACCAGAGGAACACTGACATAAAGGTGAAGTGTTGTGTTACTCAGGGAACAAAACGTCACAGCAAATGACTGCCTTGAGTTTGTTGTGTTTCTTGATAGACTTGTGAAGTAAGTATGAAGGAAATGTCCTTAACTGTTTATTACAAAAGGTCAAATGTACAAACACCTGCAGCTGCAGATGATCTGAAGGATACTGTGGTTACACCAGGCAGTGTCCCACTCTGCTGCTGGGAGTCTCTAGCCCCAAACAGAGCATGTTCAGGCTGGGGGAGGTTTCAGGAGACAGCAGGAGGCTCCCTTTTTCTTTATGCTTCTTAAAAACTCCTCCCCTCCTCCCACTAAATGTACAAGCACTGTTGGATGCAACTTTCAGTGGCACGATTACTTCTTCCCATGCTGGTGCCAAGCTCGCAGGGCCCTGCAGGAGAGACCTCTGTGAGCAGTGGGATGTGCACTCTTTGCAGTCACGTCCCTGGACAGTCCTGGCACTGCAAACACGTTTTCCCTTTGCAGTTTGCAGTAACAGTCAGTAGCATCCAAACTCTTGCAGAGCAAAGCTTGTTTAAAGGATGGGTTTAGTCCTGGTGAGCTTCCAAGGGCTTCTCCTTTGAAGCAGTGTATGCAGGGGGGTCTAAAGTGTCCCTGTACCCTCCAAGTTTCAGACAGAGCTTGGAAAACCTGTAACCCTCCCCAAACCGTCCCTAAGAGCAGGCAAGTTGCCATCCCCCTTTCCCGGAGCTGGGAGGTGGAAAGGAGGAGGCTGGAATGGCAGTGAAGGGCGGCTTTGTGGCTGTCCCACTTCCAGCAGTCTTTGCCTTCCTCTGCTGGCCTTGTGGAGCTCTGCAGCTTCTCCCGGTGAAAATACCCCATGGAAAACCGTCTGCCTCTGTGCAGAATTCAAAAGTAATGCACAATCTCTCCCCTTCCCAGAAATCAGGCTGAGTGTGTTTGCACATGTGCACACGCCAAGTTTTAGCCCAAAGAGAGTTTTATACCTGACTTAAAACCCCCTGAAATAATTTTATTATGGAAGCAGTGACATAACTTGATAGTAATGTGCTCACACCACTCCAGTGCTGGGGGTTTCTAAGGCTTTTATGAGGTGTGTGTACAGGAGGTGACATCCCCAGCACAGGCAAAGCTGGCAGTATCTGGCTGGGACCCTTCCAGCAAGGGGCTGGTGGCTCCAGGGTGTCTGGCAGCACTGTGGAGATGGCTCCTCACACAGCAGACCTGGGAAAGAAACAAGGACATGAGTTCAAATAGCTCATGGCAATGGTAGGCAGGAGCTCCTTCACCTGAGAAATTCTTCTCCTTAGTTCTGATGGGCAACAATAAAAACAATTTTGTGGGTGCAGCTATTGATCAGCTTCAGGTGAGTTCAAAGCAGAACTCCTCCTCCAACCCCTGCTGAGGATTTATCTGCTCTGTAGTGTGGCCCACTGGCATCAGAGCCTTGCAGCAGTGGTTTTCTGCTGCCATGGGCCATGACATGAGATGTCCTGGCTGGTGCAGTCATGTTGAGGGAGCTGGGACACCTCTGAACAGTCAGGCAACTCTGGAGCATCCCTGGGGACCAGGTATTAATTAGAATGTAACATTTCATCTGCAATGATCTTGCATTACTGTTGTTAAGAGGATAAAATCTTCCATAACCCTATGATTTCTGAGAATGCAGCATCATGGCTAAAGCTGGGCCAGAGAAAAGAAAGACACATTTTGGCCAACTGGCCACTAATTAATGCGTGGGTGGCATTCAGCACCCAATTTGCTTTGCAAAATTAGTAAAAATGAGAGGCTATTGTAAACCTGAAAAAATGTGTTTGTGCTACAGCACTTGATTCCAAAATTGTTCTAGAAAAGAACAAAAATGCCTTTGTAAAAAAGTTGTGTGGTTTCTGTTGCCTATCCCTCTGCTGTGTGAGAAGCTGCCTGGAGAGCAATACCTGTTCAGCTGATGTTCTGAAGGGATTGATTCAGAAACTGACACAAATGCAGTTTGAGCAAAACAGCAGCTTCAGTTTATGGAGTTGTGGCACCACGAAGGGTGGAAAAGATCTCCAGGGTCAGAGAGTCCAGTCTTTGGCCTGATATCTGCACTTAACCTCATCTATAGGGATCTCTGTGTTGCCATTTTTAGTGAGTTCACCTACGGAGTTTATGGGGTGAGCACAGGAAACGGAGCCCAGATTTGACATATGAACACAATATATGGGATTTAAAACTCTCCACAGACCTTGGGTCATCTGTGCAGCTGCTCACCTGGGACCAGCTGCCGTGAACACCCCCAAGACACAGGATTTTAGCCTCCAAAGATCTCTGGTGGTTTGATTCCCTCATCTGTGTGTCAGAGGGCCCAGAAGATCAGCTCTCTGCTGCAGGGAGCCGCTGGCAATTTGTCTATTTAACACTTTCCTGGCAGTGCAAGAGGTAAGAATAGGAGAGATGGATAGCCAAGTCCAGCTTCATCATTTCTAGTAAGATCAGATTAAAATACCAAGGAATAATTTTGTTTAACATGAAAATAGGGAATAGTTTTAATATTCAATATTATTAATTTACAACAAATTCTAAGTAGATTAATTATACATACACCATGTTTCTTTTCCCAGATGATCCTTTATCCAGATAACTCTGCAAACCGACAATTAGAGCAGCATTACCAGTGCTCTCATAATATTCTCTGGTGTTCCCAGGCTCAGGCTGCTCAGCTGAACAATGGATGGGCTATGCAGCAGCTGAGCATGGCTGTAACAGTGTCATGGAATGATAAAGAATCATGCAGGAAAGCCTGGAGCTCCTGTGCCAAACTGGTGTTTTCTTGCTTCCAGTCTTTTTCTCCTGGCTCTTAAATAATGGCCAGAGGATGAGGTTGGTTGTGGCCTGGTTTAACTGCAGGTCCAAAACAGCACATCTCTCAAAAATCCTGTGAGGTAAGCCTTCGATATTTTTCCAGTCTTTAGTTTTTCTCAATTGTTAATCTGAGGGTTGCTTGATTGCTAAATCTCCTACTTTCAGATAATATGAGGTGATGTGAAGGAAGTGCTGTACAGACACAAACTGGTCCCTTCTGAGCTTCAAAGGGCAAATAGAAATTCTCTCCCTGTTCCTTCTCTTGGGCTGTGGTGGCATCGATGGCTCTTGCTGAGCTCTTGCCAAGGCTCCACCAGGACGTAGCCCTTTGCCAGCTCCTCCTGAGCAGCAGGAGCACTGTGGGACTGGTTTTGAGGGCTGTCTTCTGAGAGGAGTGCAGGCAGTGTGTGCAGGAGGAACCTGTGGTGGATTCTGTGGGTCATGTTTCAGCAGACATTCACTGCCTGCTGCAGAGTGAGGCAGTTCCCAGAGTCTGTGTAACCAGGTCACATAACTTGGTCAGATGTTATGAAGAAATTCCTCCCTGTGAGGGTTGGGCAGGTCCTGGCACAGGGTGCCCAGAGCAGCTGTGGCTGCCCCTGGATCCCTGGCAGTGTCCCAGGCCAGGTTGGACATTGGGGCTGGGAGCAGCCTGGGACAGTGGGAGGTGTCCCTGCCCATGGCAGGGACAGGATGGGCTTTGAAGTCCCTTCCCATCCAAACCAGTCTAGGATTCTGTGATTATTGTCTTTATTTTCACTTGTGAACAGATTCCAAGTCTACAGTGGTTTCAATGCCTGCATCAGACACGAGGCTGCTCCATCCCTGTGTGCACTTGGAGGAGGATATGGAGAGCACACAGCTCACAGTCCTGCTGTCCTTTCTCCAGGAACTATAAACACCAGGCTTTTCTCAAGTTTTCAATTTTTATTCTATATTTTTGTATTTAATTCTCTCACCCCTCAAAATCTTGTCAAATTGTCAGTCCTGGAATAAGCCCCATTCTTCTCTGGAATGGTGGAAATGTACAGGATTTCTGCTGGGTGCCTTAATGCCTATAGCTTTTGGGCTCAGTGAGCTTACACAGAGCTGTGCTCATGCTGGAAGTTAAATTTTGTCTTCAGAGAGTCTGCAAGATCAGCAAGGAGGATTTTAAGTTCCTCACAGCAGAAGCTGTGTCCATTTGGCACCTATAGCCATTCCAAGGCAGACTGTGAAGTGTCCAGAACAGTTTGATGATGCAGTGCTAAAACAACTTTCTGCCAGCGCTGGTAACCTGCCATGGCTTGGCTGAACTACCTGCAGCTAAAGAACCACATATGAATTTGCGTTTTCAGAGTGAATTTCCTATGAAGTCTGAATGCACTTTTTCAGTGACAGCAGCCTATTTGACACTGCCTTGGCTCACCTGAAGCACTCTTGGCTCTCACTGAGTGTCCACGTTCACACTGCAGCTGTTGAAAAGTTATCAGAGAAGCTGTTCCATGTTTTCCAAGAAGCTGTTTGGAATTCTCCAGTAAATGTGAAGCAGATCTCTGTTGTGCTGCCATTTTTGGTGAGGTTTCAAATGGTTTATTTTTGTGTTATGATGAATTTTAATAATTGCTATAAATATGCTATTAGTCAAAATGAAGAAGAAAGAAACCCAATTATTAAACCAGACTGCTGGGATTGGAATCTATAGCTGATATATGAAAGCCCAACTGTCATGCTTACTAATTAACTCAACCTGCTGACAATACTGGAAAAGAAAATGAACATTAATAATGAGTTAACTGATCATTATTTCTTTTCCCTCCTATCATTAGAACAATATCTTGCAATACATCAATTAAACAATAATTTTACATCATATATACTGTGCGTTTTCACCAGTGCTTTGGTACCTTCTGCTTTCCCAACACCCCTAATATGGAATTAATGCTTTTTTCCACGTCTTCCTTTGCTGCCTTGGGCTGTGTAAGGCCTGAGGGAGCCAGTACAGGCTGCAAATGTTACTCAAAATGCCCTGTTTGCACCTGAGCCAAAAAGGAATGATCCACATCCCCACTGACAGGTACCTGCTTGTGAGGACTTTCTGAGCATTCTGAGGCTTCTGATTCAGGTTCTCACTCAGCACAGCTCACCCTCCTGCTGCAGCCAAAATCTTGGCTTTGCTGTGGAGTAAATACCCCCCAGGCTCAGCTGTGCTCCTGTCTCTGTGGGTTGGGAGATGCTTCTGTGCACAGGAAGGCACCTGCCCACCCTGAAAGGTGTGCTGATGTCACCTGGAAAGCCCCACCTTTGGTGGAGTGGCTTCCTGACCTAGATTTTTTCCAAATTATTTCAGAAACTTGTGACCTTTCAGTTAATAAAGATAAATGTTCTTGCGGGGGGACAGACAGGATCTCCTTAAGCAGTGCCCTCAGTCAGACATAGGAGCAACCTCAAGGGACTAATTTTAATTTGGATTTTATCTCTGCGTCTTGGCAAGCTCTGCCAGTTTCATCTTGCAGTCCTTGCAAAAAGCATCATTTGGGCTTTGAACCTGGTAATATTTGCAAGGGAGTCTGAGAAACAGTAGAAACATTGCACAGATTCAGAGTGCTACCTGAAATTATTGCAGAGATGATGATTCTCTGCCTGTGTGGCAGAGGAGAGCCACCCTCTGAAATATTTTGAGGTCTTGAGTGCCCATCAGAGAGCTTGGATAAGCCAGATCCCTTTGTACATCTGCCTTTTTTATTATTTTGGTTTTCGTTAGAGGAGGAGCCCAAACTCTCCAAACAGAAACCTGGATTTAATGATGTCAATAAAAGCTTATCAAATATGGGGCAATGCCCACAGTGTCCCCAGTGAGCTGGAGGGAATGATTTATCTTGCCCTTTCTGTTCCTGATGAGAGGGCTTTCTTTAGAGACAGTGGTGTTTGGGGGATAGATGAACTGGAAAACGCCTTTTTTTCCCCCCCATCCTCCACAAAGGCAGCATGTTCTTGGGCAAGAGCATTCACTCCCCACTGCTGGCCTTTAGCATTCCTTCACCTGCTGTCTCCTGCTCCCTTGGGGATGGTCTGTAAGGTCCCTTCCAACCCAAACAAATCTGTGATTCCCTGGTTCTGTGATTCCCACTGCAGCCCCAGTTCCCTCCTGGTCTCCCAGTCCTGCCGGGGGCCACGGACGGCTCTGATGGTCGAGTGTGACCAACTTCAGCCCGGCTGGGGAAGCCCCAGGCCTGGGGATGTTGTGTCCTGGAGGGCTGAGCTGAACTGGCTCCAAAGCAGCAGCAGCAGCCGCAGCAGCAGCCGCCCCAGTTCTGCAGTGACTGGGGCAGCTGAATCCATTTCCTGAAGGACGTTAAGCTCCAGCTCAGGGTTTCAGGTTATTCCAGGAAATCTCCCCATGAGTTTGCCCCAGAGGTCAGCTGTTCCCGAGCACAAAAGCAGCAGGAAAACGACTTCCAGCCCTCACCTTGGTGCCGGCAATAAATTAAGTGATGAAATACCAGAAAACCATGAAAGAAGTTCATGTCCTGCAGTTTGAGAAGGAAAAATAAAGGAAATCCCTGGAGTTAGGAGTTGGTTGTAGGACTGAGAAAGGAGGGAGTACTGCTTTTGCATGTGAAAGAGACATCAAAGTAACTTTAGACTGAAAAGGAATAACCATTCTTTGCAGAGAAAACCTTCCCATATCTGAAGTTAGGTGCAGCAGTGGTGGGAGCAGTTCGGAGCAGTGACTCAGTGCATGGAGGGTATTTACTCACCCAGTTGCTTTAGATAAATCTCCCTGATGCCAACGTTATCTGACACACTTCATTTTTCTGTATTTAACAGGAACCAAAGTACAAATCTCTACTCCAGGAACCATTGCCAAGGAGATGATTATTCATTAACTCTGGGTAAGGAATAATGGGCTTAGCAATGTCTAAGATCTCTGGGGGGAGTCTCTACATTAATTTCCTGTCAGATTCCCATTGGTATTCTATGTAAGCATTACTCCAAATTAATAATGCAAAATAACTAGAAAGTAGCAGAACCTCAAGGCAAATATTGCAATTTTTAGCCAGAATGGGTTTAATTGGTATTGTTTTATGCATCCTTTACCTCTGAAATGTGAACTATTTCTGGTGCTGTTACCTGAATAATTGACTGCACTTTCTAGAGAAACTGCAGCTAAAGGACGTTTTACCTCTCAGTTAGAAATGGTGGAGTAATAATTGCTAATAATGTGTTTGATTGATTTTCACCATCGTTGCTGAGCATATTTCTTATTAATAAATGTCTTCATTAGAAGATCAGTGTCATAGAATATAAATAAATTATTTGGGATGCTTCCCCCACATCAGTCACTGAATACATTCATGACTATTTCTATTAATTAAGCCAGCTGCATTCCATGAAGAAAACAATATAAACCATAGTTCAGGGAAAGACTCTGCAATGCTTTAAAAATCCACAGGGAATATTTCTCTCGTATCAGCATTTTTATAGCTATAATATTTTAATCTGGAAATGCCGTGTCCTGGGTCTAATTTGCAGAAATCACCAGAACCTTTGGGATAAACAACCCTGTGTGTTTGGAGTCCAGCTCTGCTTGGGACATAGAGTGGGGTGTGAGAGGGGAGGGACAATGGCATCGGGGTGTGCATGGGCTGAGGGGTCTAAAATGAGCACTTGGCTCTATGGAGCCCTGCTGAAGTGCCTGCAGTGCAGCAGAACCTGAGCAGAGTCTTTTCTGAGGGGAAACTGTGGAAACTTGGCCCATTAGGAAATGCAGGAGGGCTGATGTCGCTGTTGGACACTCAATGACACACACAGACACTGTCTGGTGAAAAGGCATAAAACTCTTTATTACAACATCTGACTCCATATTTCTGGTATTTCTACACAGACCAGGGATTGGAGGAGAAGGTGGACACCTCTCCCATCCCCTTGGTCAAGACAACTGCCCATCAGTTGTTTTTTACTCCAAGAGACATAAACATGCTTCTAATTATAACACCCATGTGTGAGAAAGAACTATGAACTATGAAAACATCAAGCTGTAAAGTGCACCAGAAACTGAAGAAATCAGGGTGACAGGCTGATGCTGCTGTCTGCCTGCCCCAGAGCTGGGCTTCAGCATTCTTTTACATTGACATGCCCCCTAATAACTGTACCAGTTAATGACTGTTTGGCAGTAAGAGCTGAATGCAATTCATGCTCATTGCTTAGATCTTGGGAGAATATCTTACCCTGGCAGCAGTCTCATAGTACCCACCAAAGGATGCACTACCATTTTTCCCACAATTAAGTGGGAAACCTTTGAGCATTTAACATTATCGCCTATAAATTCTCCAGCTAATCATCCAAAGAGGAGCCAGCATCATTTTGATGGAATAATCTCCTTTTCATTGCAAGAGTCTACTCCCTCATTTTTATTCCTGTGACTAATTGATCCTGCATTCCTTGCTGATAAATGCCCGTTAGTTTGGTTGGTGGCAGGAATTAATGAAACCATAAATTGCAAGTAGTCTGTGGTGATTCTTCCCTTCGAAGTCTGTCTGGGAGATGAAATTCCTTGGCAGTACAGTATGTCAGGGGATGAGAATGCCTTTGTTCTGGGGAGAGCTGCAGCATCACAACCACTTCAAAGGTCGATAAAGAGTGAAGGGGGGGG
>VYXF01004204.1:18924-46162 GCA_013397295.1 Polioptila caerulea
AGGGGATACCAAAGGGGATACCAAAGGGGATACCCAAGGGGATCCTGCAGGGGATACCACAGGGGATACCAAAGGGGATACCAAAGGGGATACTGCAGGGGATCCTGCAGGTGCCTTCTGTAAGGCTGGCATGGCGCCGAAGAGCGGGGTAAAGGCCAGAGGGGAGCCTTTGGTATGGTATTCCAAGGAGAGTAATTCCCGCAGGGGACACGGTTTTATACCATAACAGGGGAATTGATACAGAACGACAACCAGTGAGGGTGAAACGAGGATGCATGCCAGGAGAGAGCTGGCCGCATACAGGGAGTGTGAGAAGCAGGGATTGGATCAGGGAAAGATTGGCAGGGAAGGGACTGGAACAAGGGGAGTGGAAAGACCAAACAAGGGAGAACAAGGGGATGGCAGCCGGGTGATTGACAATTAATGAACTGGTCTAATGAAGGGGTAAACAGCTCAGGGATGTGCCAACCTAAGGGATCATGGGGGGAACTCAGAGACCTACCATTCAAATGTAAAAATAAATGGGCAATATAAAATACATAAATAATCAACAGAATATGCACCGCAACACTTATGGACAAGTGAAAAAGTGTTGGGGTTTATTTATTTATTTATTTTTGTGAGTTCTTCTCCATTTGCTAAACTGCCTTCCACTCTAAATTGGCCTTGTGACTCTTTGTGACTGGTTACACCAAAGGATAGGCAAGAAGGCCACTCCTGCCTCCTGTGAAACCCCACTGGTGTTCTTTCTTGCATAACAGCAGCACGAACTGTGAAGGAAGGCCCCAGCATTTTTGAAATCCAGTCCCAAGTTGACATGGTGCTGGAATATCTTTCCATTGCACAATAGCAGGACAAGCTGCTCTGGGATAGAGGTGGAGCAATTTTCTCTGTAGCTCTCCAGGAGCTCGATAAACCACATTTATTTTTCACACCACATAAGGATTTATGGGAAATGTTGACGTGGTTGTGTCTGCCTGTCAAGGGTACAAGAGCAGCTTCAGCATTTTTTTGGCACAGCTCTTTAAAATCCAACTGTTTACTGACTTGTCATCTCTGTCTTACAGTAAAAAAAGGGTGAGTTTGTTTTGCACTTCAGAGATCTATTCAGATAATCTCATCTCCTTAGTTATGAATAAAATGAGATGTGATTTCCACGTGTAAATATTCAAATTGCAGCTACCAGCCTGTCCCTCATCTTCCAAGAGCAATGCCTCCAGCTCATACATTGATTTAATGTTTTTATGGGGTTTTATAGCAATTTTCTTTCCATAACAGGTACAGAAATCTGAGCATACATTCCTGTGTACTGTGTATTGCATTATAAACAGGAACTCATTTCTCTGGGTATTAAATTCAATTTACAAAACAATGTTCTTACTGCAGCCAGGACTGCCAAGCAAAATATTTGTGTATTTACTCCTCTGACAGCCTGGCAGTTGGAGTAGAGTGGGTGGAAGCAGAGCCACAGCATTTACTTTTGTTAAGCACCAAGGGCTTGAAAGAGGATTTTATACATTAAAAGCCTGGAAAGGGTCAAGAAGAGAGGGCTCAGGGTGATAAATGTCTTAGAGACTTACTATAGAAACTTGGATAGAATTAGAGAAAAGCCAAAAATTCAGATCAGCCTCCAAGATAAAATCACTGGGGAGTGGTGCAAAGGCTGGAAAGTGAGACTGGGGCTAAAGCAGGGAAATGAGGGAACCAAACAAAGCCTTTGATTTTGCTCTGTCAGAGCTTTTGCCTTTTATCCAGTAAATCTAAATAACTGTGGATAATCTATCAGAGATGCTGCAATTCTAATAATCACTTGAATTTTCATGTGAAATAGTTTCTGGTTTTTGTTGCTGAAAAAAGCCATGAATTAAAAATATTTAGGCTTATTTAAAGCCTGCCTGGTTTCTGAAGATGCCCACTGGTGAAGGTAAAATTCCAGTCCATGGTGGTTGCCCTGCCCTTGCCCTGTCCTCTCCTCCCTCCCAACAATTCACCCCAAGAGCTTCAGGAGACAGAGCTTGGGGTGGTTTTCATTAGGCAGAAAGGCTTAAGGGAAGTTTTTCTACAGATCTTTATAGCTGGGGGATGTCCAGGAAGGAATCCAGCTTGGCTTTCAGATCCCAGATTTGAGCCTGTAGTCCTAGCAATAAATAAAAAACAAAAAAAAAAAAAAAAAAGAAGAAAACCCCTGTGAACTGAGCATACATTATAATTTCCTATGGATTCCCAGGGCATTATGAAACCCCACCAGCCCAGCTTCCCAGTGTCCAGCTGGAATTGCACTGGGAAAAAAGCAGTCACTGACAGGGGTTTGGAGCTGAACCAAAGGCTCAATGCACAATGGGCCCGGTGGGATCAGGTACTGTGCAGCCTCAGCTTTGTGTCTTCCACCACTGTGGCTGGGCCATGCCAGGGTAAGTATTGCATGAAAAACTTCTTAGGAAATCACAAATACTTTTTAAAAGGCCCAAATTTACCCATTATTTTAGAAATACCAATACAAATGCAGGAGTATGTCCTCATCACAGAATGTCAGTAGTTACTGACACCACACTGGTGGTTGTGAAGGGAAATGGAAATGCACATGAACTGGGGAATGTTCAGTCATTGATTGCCTGTGTGCTGATTCCTGGCAAGTAATGGCTCTTTTTTTCTGGTTAATTCAGCAAGAAAGCACAGCAGACCCTAAAATTCAGGTACCTGCTGCCATCCTTCTGGTAAGAATCCTCCAGCTGTCTGGAAGCTGCCTGCATTGTAACACAACCACATGAACACCTTGGTGAGGATACTCAGCTGACAGACACTGCGAGTGAGGCAGATGGGTGAGTGTCATCCTACCAAAATCCAGCAGGAGCAAGACAAAATATGCAATTCATTAAGTAACCCTCTATGATCTTCTGAGTTCCAAAACCTCTTCAAGTCCAAGGAATTCCCATTAGGAGGAGGGCTGAGTTAGAAGGAATCCTGTGGTTTGACAGAGCAGAAGGAAGCAGGGGTGGAAGTNAATGCAGGTGTATGTCCTCATCACAGAATGTCAGTAGTTACTGACACCACACTGGTGGTTGTGAAGGGAAATGGAAATGCACATGAACTGGGGAATGTTCAGTCATTGATTGCCTGTGTGCTGATTCCTGGCAAGTAATGGCTCTTTTTTTCTGGTTAATTCAGCAAGAAAGCACAGCAGACCCTAAAATTCAGGTACCTGCTGCCATCCTTCTGGTAAGAATCCTCCAGCTGTCTGGAAGCTGCCTGCATTGTAACACAACCACATGAACACCTTGGTAAGGATACTCAGCTGGCAGACACTGCGAGTGAGGCAGATGGGTGAGTGTCATCCTACCAAAAACCAGCAGGAGCAAGACAAAATATGCAATTCATTAAGTAACCCTCTATGATCTTCTGAGTTCCAAAACCTCTTCAAGTCCAAGGAATTCCCATTAGGAGGAGGGCTGAGTTAGAAGGAATCCTGTGGTTTGACAGAGCAGAAGGAAGCAGGGGTGGAAGTCCCCAGGCAGGGCTGTACTGCACAGGCAGTGCCTGGAGATGTTGCTGCAGAGATGGTGTCAGTGTGCCTGTGGACAGCTCTCTGGGAAAAGTTTCCCTGTAAATTATAAATCAACACAAATAACTTGTGTGAGAGAGTTTCAGAAGCCATGCAGCCTCCTGTGCGTAGCTATGTGTGTTACAGATGCCTGGTGAGGATCCTCTCTGTCACACTCCAGGTGAGCCTACAGGGACCAGGACAGCCTCAGCTGCTCCAGTCACAGCCACTTCTTCCTCTGATGGACACCAGGCACTCCCAGTATTCTGGGAGTACCAATGGGTACCCATAAAATTAGGTGTTTGGAAAAAGTTGACAATATGAGAGTATACTGGAACATTTCTTGGATGAGGCTGGTGCATTACTCATGCATTGTTAATTCTCCAAATATTAAGGGAACATTTCCTAAGATTGGGCCGTTATCTGTTAAAGAGATACAGAGCAGCTTGCTCAGGTTAAACCATGATGTCAAACTGGCCCTTGGCCAGGCAGCTCCAGGGCTGGGGCTGCTGGTGTGGGGGAGCCTGGCTGTGCTTACACAGGTTCCCATTTCACACTGCAGGCTGTACATGTGCACATTTTACCAGTCCCCAGCTGCAACATCTCATTGTTGGTTCTCACCTTGCCTCACTCCCAGGCAGGATGTTCTGTTGTCACAGCAGAACAATTGGATGCTCTTTTTGGTATTCCATCTATAATCAGAACCACTGCTAACTTATGTTGATCCAGAATGAAATGCAGTCGTAGCACTGATGGCATTGGCACTGCAGAGTCACTACCTCTGGTTTTTAGTTCCTGTCATTCTGGTGAGATTCTCCTGTTTTCTGGGCTTAGAACTGCGCTGGCACTTTCAGTGCATTTGTTACTGCCATGCCAGAAGGACAACTTAGAATGTCAAGTGAGCCTCACTGCCTCTATGTTGATCCAGAATGATGCTACTCACTGCTTTACTGCTCGTGTCCCAGCTCCTGTGACACTGATAGCTGTGCACAACACTTCAGAACTGAGAGAAGCTGGGAGTGTGTCAGCAACCAACTGCTTTATTAAGTTATTTTTCTGGATGGGTGAAGCTCTCCCCTGCATTTTAAGGTCATCTATTAAGATGGAGTGTGGAACTCCATCTTAAATGGAGTAAATGACAGAAGAAGGGACCCCAGGGAGAGGCTGCTCTGGGCTCAGCATGTGTTCCCACTGCCAGAACTGTGTTGTAGTTCATGGCTTCCTCCAGTTTTTAGATGCTTTGTAGGTAGATACCTATTTAATTACAGCCCTAGGTGGACATGGAAAGCAACAAAAATGGCAAGGGCCATGTATGCAATGAGGGGAAATCAGCTAAAGATGACTTTCAGTGCCCAGGAGGCTGGAGGTCTGCAGCATGTGTGGCCTGCCAGGAGCTGCCTGTCTTCTCATGGGGCCCCTGGGAAAAGTGGAGGACTTCTGCCTTTGGGATCTGCCTGGGATGGAGCCAGTGCTGTGTGCAAACCCAGCCATCCCTGTGAGGAAATGCTCAGAACTCTGCCTTGTCTCTCTGTGCTAAGTGGAAATGGGCCTCTGAGCATTCCCCAGTTCCCACAGGACTGCAGACTCCTGTGAACTCGAGCTGGTAGAGCCTCTTGTGTGGGAGATGCAGAAGCAGGAGAGAGCAGGGAGTAGGACAGGTTGGATAACCCATGTAATCCCTGGGCCCCAGGGACTTTCCTTCTGCAGCAGAGTGGATTTTGCTGTAAAAACTTATCACCATTATTTGCCCTTGCATATAGAAGACTTTAGTTTGGAGGGTACTTTTTTTTTTTTTTTTTTTTTAAATAACGTAGTGGAATTACTTATTATAGATATCTCTGCTGGCTATATGCAGAAATCTGAAAGGAAAGTATCTCTGCTTTTGGGAGCTAATGGTTCTTGGTCATGGCACCAATTTCTTGAAACACAACCAGTTTTCTATTTAATCCTTCTCATGTGTTATTTCTTTTTACGCTGCTGTCATGGGTAAAATATAATCAGGGGTGTGTTATTCTATTACCATCCGTTGGAACTATGTAATNAATTATGCTCTTGTGTATCATGTGCAAAGCAGAATTTAAATCAGAAGATAATTTTGGCAGCTTACCAGATGGAATTTGGGAGGCTCAATGAGGGCGTGGGAGATGCTAGAAAGCCCCAGTGGCAGGGCGTTTGTGGAGCTTTTGAACCAACTCTCCATCACTACAACCTGCTGCCCAGTTAAAGCTTGTCTGCAGCAATTGACCTACAGAAAGACAAAGTGGGAGACTCCAGTATGAAATCTGAAGGTGGGGGGAAAGGCTGTTCAGCACCACTTGATGAGCCAGAAAATTCAGTTGCTGCAGTTTTCAACAATTTTCTCATCTCTGGCATGTCAGGTGGGTGTTAATGCTTCCAAGTTGTTACCACCACAGGAATTTGCCATGAAGAAGAAGTCTGTTATTGTATTGTACTAATGAATCACTGAGTATATATCACATGGTTTGTCCCGTGTACCCCCTGGATGGTTTTCCCCTCACCTTTCTCAGGTTAAAGTCCCTCCCCCCCTACCTGTCCCACCAATTGTCTCTCATTGGCCCTGGTCCCCTTCCTCTGCCCCCCCTCCCCCGAGTTTAAAAATATCCCGTCCCGGGCATTTGCCCTCTTTGCTCCCTGGCTTCCTTCCCTTGTCTCTCTCCCTGCCTTTGTCCTCGCCCCTCCGCCCTCTCTCCCTCGTGGCTTTCCTCCTCACCCCTTCTGCTTCTCCAGGATCCATTCGCTATTAAACTCTGCGGACCAGGTCCGGGGGGCAAAGAGCTGTTCCTCAATCTAGTAAGTGTCCATGCTGTTGATTTTCGGGGGGTTTTCTGAGCTAGCCGAATTACCCCCGACGGAGCAAAGCTACAACAGTCTGTGAGAGCAGCCACAGCCAGGTGGGGCAGGGTGGTGCTGGAAGGGTCCTGCCTCCAGATCTGTCACCACCCAGGCTGCAGGACAGGTGGCAGGAGAAATACAAATAGCCACGGAAGCAGTAAAGTAAACAATTTATATGGAAGGTCAAAACTGCATTATTGTTTTTATCAGTTGGATTAGGGTGAAAAATGAGACATGCCTGGAGTGCTCCAGCAAATGTTGCACAGGTTGCTGCTCACAGGCTGTGAGCTACACACAACACCCAGGCTAACAAGCCTGCCAGGGTTCAAGGAGAGTTTGGACAATGCTTTCAGGCTCGTGGTGGTAATCTTGGGGATCCTGTGCAGGGCCAGGAGTTGGACTTGGCATTCTCTGTGTGTCCCTTCCAGTTCAGGAGACGTTATGACTCTGACTTTGCAAGTGGTGAATTACCCACGTATTTCCTGGGCTTGTGGGCTCAGCCTGGAGTGTTAAATGCCTGTGGCAGGCAACACTTCCTTAGCACAGACAACTGCTTCATTTCCTCAGCAGCTTTTCCAAGCAGCACTTCTTCCTTTCCCACCTTCTCTCCACGAGCTCCGAGGCTGCTGAACACATCTAAGCACACCGTTTTTTAATGTGTCCCAGGAGTTGGCTTAGTCATTTAACGATTTTATGCATCTATAGCTCTTTTCCTTCAGGGAAGAGGTAAAATGTCTGCTATTCTGTGACTATCAGAGGCATGTTCCTGTGGAACTCACCAAGGGGATTAGGGAACCTGCAGAGACTTCAAGGGAAAACTGTCATGGAGCTTAAACCAAAGCTGGGCTTGGCCACACACCTACAGAATAACTGCCCTGGGGGGTTGCCCTGGGCTCCAGGGAAGCATCTGTGACACCCCAGTGTCCCCAGGGACAGTGGGCAGCACACATGGTGCCTGTGTTAAGCTGGAGACTCCCAGCACCTGTGGAGGCTGCTCCTCCCTCCCCTCTGTGCTTTTCCCCCTTGCTCATCCAGCAGGAGAGGTGTTTGTTTCTGGGAGCCTCAGTGGACCGGAGACAAGCCACCCAGAACATGGAAACCTGGAGGCCACGACTCCGGAGGCACCTTCAGGAAACATTTCAGCTGTCCTTCATGCCTTCCCTCTGCAAAGCCTCTGCTTGACACGAAGGTGCCACATCTGACCTGAAAAGAGCAAAAGGAAGATGATCATCACCTCAAATCTCCTTGGGATCAATGACCTGCCAGTCAGGGTAGCTATGATGTAGATAATTCTGATTATCAACACAGCTCACCTAACACCCCTCATCCTGCAGATAAGAAGTGCTAGCAAGGATGAAGGATAAATAAGTGCTTCGTTAAGCTAATGAGACCCATATACTTGTGCAGTCAGAGAAAAGTGAACTAAACACATGCAAGAGCCAAAAAGCAGATGAATGAGCCACAACAGACATCCTGAAATGATGTTTAAAATGCAAATATTGATATTTCTCACGCTTTTCTCCCTTATGTAAATCACTTCTAAATAAGGCGTCTGGTAGAAGAGAACATATTTTGCCTTTGAGCTCAGGCACAAACGAAGCAAATCCAACTTGAGAGAACACTTAGAGGCTGCCATGATTCCTGGAGACCACAGACAGTTGGGAGTCACAAACCAGACTTGCCTTCATGATGGATGCTGAGCCTGAAAGTAATTTATATGCAAATCTGCACAAATTAATCAGAGAGGTTTTTTTCCCTAAAAATGCAAACACATTTTTCTCCTGGGATCAAACTGCAAATGTGGGTTTGGGGAATCCAGAAATAGTTGCAGTCAGAAGGCACATCAGTACCAGAGAAATTATCTTCTTTCTTCTGTTTAATTTTACTTGTACAGAAGAAAAAAAAAAAAAAAAAAAAAAGAGAAACCTACCACCAGCATTAATGAGCTTGCTATGATTTTTCAGTAAAGGTGTAACTCGGGGAGAATTTTCACTCCTTTGTGAAAGGTTTGGGTGACTCGTTGTTGGGCACTTGCTCTCTATTGCTGCTGGAACTGACATTTATTGCTTTGCAGGTCTGCAAGGTCAGCCCACCTTTCTCCACCAGTGACATAATTTAATTGGGCACATTAATGTCTTATACATAGTGCTGGCAGAGGGCTATGAGCTTCAGGCTTCCCACCTGGGAGAATGTGCCAAAATCCCTCTCCTTGCTTTTGAACGTGGTATTTTGAGTGCGTGGAGCTCCCAGCTGAGTTTGTGTGGGGTGGAGCAGCCACTCTGCCTGTGAAAGGCTGTCATTTCACCAGGCACGGTTGTGACAGCATAGACTCATGGGTGCTGCTGCTTGTGATTAAGATTTGAATTGTGAATTTGGGGCCAATAGGCTTTAAGGTCTCTTCCAACCCCAAACATTCTGTGAGTCTACAATATATCACAGGCCTGGGTTGTGGGAGCAAGCTGAGGGTGCTAAATAATGTTTGGCTCAAGAGCAGTCAGATGTGTTTTCTTCTCTGCTTTTCTTCTCACATATATGTATTTTTGCCTTTTGACAATATTCTTATTTTTCTCACCACCCTTTCAGGAAACAGAAAAAAAGGAGACACCCTGTTCCTTGGCTTTCTTTTGGACTATCTTCCTGAAAGCCAAAAAGCTGTGAATTCATACCAGATTGAGTTCAACTGCGAGTGCCCTCTCAGCTGGAAGCTAAGCTGGGCAGCAGGTATGGACACACTGTCAAAGAGACTCTACACCCAGCACCCACAGCAACAAGAGATGGAAATGTTTGGAAAAGACATTTGTGGGTTTCAGCCGAGCAAAAATTTTCACAAAGCACAGTCCCAGGCTGGTAGCCCAGACTTTCTGCATGTTGAAGGGGGAAGGTAGACCTTTAAAGCTATGAAATTATGATAACTGAACCCAAAATGGAGAAATTGAGTGTAGAAAGAGCTGTACTGGTTAGCACCAGCTAGGGACTTGGCTCTGGGCTCCTCTGAATGATCTGATTACACAAATTGTTGTTGTGGTTTGTGTTTGTTTTGTTTCTATCTCTGCTGGTCTGGGATTTCACCACATTGCAACATCTCCAGCTTGGTGCCTGCTGCAAAGGGCTCCTTGTGGTCCACAGCATTCCTCTAATCACTGAAATGTGACCCAGCACGTGGGATTAGGGAGGGTCCTCCAAGTGTGACTTAAGTGTTGCTTATCAGACACTTCTCCAGCCAAGTGTGGCACTGTCCCGTGCTGGCATCGGCTGCCAGGCGATTCCAGGCCACTAATGACAATTTCCCTCCCTCATATCATACTGTAAATGTATTAATAGATCACAACAGATGCTCATATCTTGTGTAGCAGGTCGGAGGAAATCCCTCTCCTCCAGATAAAGTGAATTAAGATGGGTGTGTCATTCCTGCTTCACGAGGACTACAGAAAAGGCTTTTTTTATGGTTCAGGATAGAGGAGAATAGTTGCATTTTCCTGTTTCGTCTCACGTTCCAAAAAGGTTCAGTTTGGGAGCTCATTTTAACCAGCCTCATGACGTGCACCATATGTTTTAGTCTTTTTTAATTACTGTAGTCTTTACAGCCTCAGCTAAATGTCATACTTAGAGCTTAGTTTTACAATTAAATGTCTCCTTTGGGGAGATCCTAAAATCTTTTTCTCTCATTGTCTGTGAAGTGTAAAGGAGAACTGCAAATTTACATTAGTCTAGGCAAACAACAGTTCTTTTTGGAAAATAAACTTTAAACTATTATATCAAGATGCTTTTTATTAAATGCTGTGTTGATACCACATAACAAGAATGTAGGTGATAAAGGATATTTTCACTCTCTCTTCATGGCCTTGCATAAGGCATAATGTTGGTTTATTATTTGAAGATAAAGGTCCACACAAAATAAAAAAAAAACAGTATCAGCTCAGGTCTCCACAAGTTCTAAAGATCTCAGTGCTAAAAGGATGGATTTACATCTCGAGCAGACTGTTGGTTATTGCTGCAGGACTTGAATCTATTCACAGCTCTCTCCCACTACTCAAACCCACGCACTCTTCCTGCAAAGAGCTTTTTTGCCCACAGATAAGTCTGATTAAAATAAAAAATATCTTACGTAATAGCAAGGGTAAATGTAGCCCTTCTGAGTCTCCTGTGGAGACTGCTGATGCCTGCTGGAACACTTTTTACTGCAAAGCAGTTTCTGAGTGCAGGGGTGGGAATGTGACTGTCCTTGGCTCCGGAAGACCCCCAAGCTGATCCCAAGCTCTGATTAAACATCAGGGCTCCCTTGCACAGTAGAGAAGGGATTTCCCCATACCTTGAGGGCATCCCCTTGGGTGGGATGTAGGGTGCTGGCCCTGGGATGGCTTTTTCTGGGGCTGAGGAGCTGTGGCTATTCTCGTCACAAATGTCATTAGGCTTTCTGCTTGTGGCAGTGATTCCTAACTTCATTTTGTGCTACTCTGTGTAGGTGATGCTGAAGAAGGAAATACCCATTATCTTTTCCAGTCTCTCTGTGAGTGGTGCTGATTTGCCACAGAAGCATTAGCATTGCAGCTTGGGTGAAAATCAGTTTAATTTACTGCTGATTAAAATAGAGATGGTCAGAAACAAAAACATAAAACACTTTCCTCCCCCTCCTCTCCCCTGAGTATCAGTGGGCTGTTTCTGACACTTCTTTCCTCACAGCCCTGTGGCATTTTAACCTTTCTCTGCTCACTCAGCCTGCAGAACAGGGAAGAGGGATTCTTTTTGTGTGTGGAAACTCTAAGCAATGGAAACTGCCATGCTGCTCTGAGGGTGTTTCCAAAGCAGAAAGCAAGAAAGAGGCGTGGCCAGAGGGGTCTGTGCTGATGAGCAGCTACCCCAGTGCTTTGGCAATCCCAGTGTTCAGATCTCCCCTGAAAAACAGCAATAAACAAACACAGTTTCCTCCAGGACCCTTTATTTTTCCCAGAAATGTTCACAGCTTACACTGGAGACCACTGGAGTGGGGCCTATGGGCAGCAGGGATCTGCCCACTGCTGCCTGAAAACCTCTCCAGAGCAGCACTGCCCCAGAAACTGGAACGTGCTGGGCAAACTGGCTGGGCTATTATGGGTCAAACCCACACTGCACATTTTTTTTCCTATTTTTTTTTTCTTTCTGATGGTTATAACACTAATGGGGCCACATTTTTCATTCTCTCTGGCACTTTTAACGAGAAACAGGGATATAGGAATATCCCTAAACAGTTTACATGTGTGTTCTGAATCTCAAAGTAAACACCCAGCTAAATTTCAGGAGGGAGACTGGAGACAGCTGTGAAAGGGGCGTTGCTGCTGTCTGATTTATAGAGTCAGCTATTCCCTTCAGTAGTAACGGGAGCCATGTCCAAGGCAATCATGGGCTGGCCTTTGAGCATGAACTAACCAGGGCTGCCCAGTGTTCAGCCCTGTTGTATTTCTACACAGCAGCATCCATAAATTCAGCAAGAAAGTATGTGCTGTGTGTGGATATCTCTTGCATGGACCCAGCCCCAATGCTGCAGTTTCAGCTGTGGTGGAAAAACAGAAAATGAAACATCGCAGCTGGGTTTTCTAGAGCAGGTAACATTAGGAGTAATTTTTAACTTTGAACTGAGACAAATTTTATGTGAACTGGGTATATTTGTGCAGGATGAGATGTCCAAATAGTCCCTGTGGGGCTTGTGAGCTGTTTTGTTCAGAACTTTGCTGTCTGTGCATCCGTGCTGCCCAACAACAGGGATGTTTGCCTCATGAGATGATAACTTTCACATGTTGTTAGAGATCACGGCAGAAGTCAGAACTAACCAGCTCACATGGCCTTCAGCTTTCCAAGATTTCATCACCAGGTTTGCAGGCTGGTTCAAGTTTTTATTAGCTCCACACCTTATCTAATTTGCGAAGTCTCTAATGTGAGGCCTTCCTTCTGGCTGGAGGAGGGAGCTGGTCTGCCAGCACTTGGTGACTGTCACCGCTTTTCCCACAACAGTCAAAACACAGCTTTGCTTTTTACTTTGGATCATTCACATTTTCAAAGAAACGAGGCAATAGCAATGACAATAACTGCATATTCAGTAACAGCACTTTAGTTTCTATCCCAATTGGTTTATTTTAACAGAACACTGGTTTTCTGTGGCAGAGGTGCTGCGAGGCTGAGGCTGGGATAGCAGGCAGCATCAAAGAGCAGCTTGTGTACGGGGTAACTTTGTGACATCTGGGGAAACAGCCATTCTGGTAGTTTATTTGTATAGTAGGTATTTATTACCATTGCAGGATGTTGCTTGGCCTCAGACCCTACATTCTTGGCCTCAGTGCAAACATTTTTATTTAAGCCATTCGCCAGAGGAAAACAATGATCTGTGACGAGTAATTTTAAGGGTTTATGCACTCCTTTGTCAAATGGGACCTTGCTGCAGCTTCCAGCTTGCCAATGACCCACACTCACTGGCAGCAGGTCTCTGCCTGTGTGGGCTGAGTGGAAACCTCTCCTCAGCAGTGACAGTCCCTCCTCTGTCCTGTGTGTCACCTGGCTGGGCTCACAGCAGGCTCCTCTCAAAAATGTAGGTGCTGGTTGGGACCAGCTCTTGTGTGTGTGTTTGTGTGTGTGTACAGATTGGAGGGGATGAGACAAAACCACAGCCCCATTAACAAGGTGGTGTGAAACACTGCTGGGATTTGAGATCCTGCTGCAGAGCAGGGAGTTGGGGCAGTCTTAAGCAGTGTTTGTGAGCACTGGAGATGAGACAGAGGTGGTCCTGTTTATGATTCAAGTAGTTTTGAAGGGCTGATGTTTCTGGCAATTTTCCGGTAGTTCAGTGAGCAGGTAAAGGCAGCAGGGAACTCCAGACAGCAAAGCAGAGCTTGGGAGTTGAGACTTCCCGTGCAGTGAAATGCAGAAATAGCAGATGGAAATCACACCTCACCTTGGGGATGAAAACACAATCCACTCATTTTGGGTGGGTAATGGAGTGTGTTACAGGGGAGGTGAACTTGCAGCTGGAATCGAGGTGGGGATATCCAGGCTCAGAATGCTGCCTTTACTAGAATTTCTAGACTTCCTCCTGCTTGATGTCTTCTTCGTCTCTGCATGCCTTCTGGATTTCCCACTGGAGTATCTCCTGTGTCCTACTCCTGCTACATAAAAACAGCCCACACAGAAAGAGCCCTTGGGCTCTGTGTCCTGGTTGGCAACCTTAAATGTTTGTAAAGTTCTGCTAAAATGGGTTTTCAATACTTTATCCTTTCTAAATTAAGAGCATGTTTCGGAGTCATAATGGCAGTCATGACTCGGAGGGTGGCTACGTGGGATGCAGCCTGCTGGTGTGGTCACTCTTATCTTGGATATTTGTTCTGTTTACAACCTGCATGTAATGTGCTGTAGCAAATCTAAAGTGGATTTTGACAGTCTGCACTGGTCAGCTCATCCACCACGGAAAAAACTAGAGCTTCTCCTGTTCTTTGAAAACTTTCAAGGTCAGTAGTTTCAAAAGAGAAAACAATAAGAAATGCATTGTTTCAGTTACATCTTCAACTTCCTCACTCTCAAAATGTTCAGGTAGAGGATCCAGTGAGAGCAAATGGGATGGCCAGGAGGAAATGGCAGATACCAGCAGGGAGACTGGGGAAAAACACCACTTTGCCCACTCACTGGATGGATGTCAGATTTGAGCCTCTATTTGGAAATCAGTCCAAGCTAAAGTGTGTCTGAAGTGCTTGGTCTGGGTTTCTTGGGAGCTTTATGTGTGACACAAGTAAAGGTAACCAGCCCTGGCAGACAGGCTGTTTCTGCAAGGTATGGGGCAGCAGGAGGGCTCTCCTTGGCTGTCCTTGCAGCCTTTGCCATCTGAAGGTTCCTCAGTGAGGTGACATTTGCTGGCATCAGAATGCTGATTTCCATCAATTACTAGTGGTGAAAAAAGTTTTAGAACCAGGAGCAGTCTCAAATCAGGTTCCAAGATAAAGATAATTTTCCTGCTATTTCCCTTGAAGAGCCTTTTGATGTTAGATTTGGGTACATTTCTCAGATTCTGGCAGTAAAATGTCAGAATCTGAAAGAATACTTTATCAAATGCTGCTTATAAGTGCCCTTGCCTTGCCAGTACATTAAATTAATGGCAAGTCACTGTCAGGCACGCTTGCATCCTAGCTTAAAGAATTAGGCTTTACTCTGTTTCACGTGTGCAACCTGATTTCCTCTCAGGGCACTGAATGGGTGTAGCAGGGGGTGAATGTGACCAAACACCTGCAGAAAAATGGGCTGCTGATAAGGCAAGGGAGATGCTGTTTCCCTCCTAAACTGCTGGAGTGGGTAATTTTCACACTGCAGGAATCTTCTCCTCTAAGCTGCTTCTTTACCTTTTCCCTATCACAAGTTCAACTGTGCAGGTCCCAGCAAACCTTGACAAGTCCTGGTGATCAGAAATCCCCAGAATGGGATGAGCTTTTCTGCATGGGCTCCGAGTATGCAGAGTGTACTTGATTTGTTTGGATTGAGCCAGTCAATTACTCTGGTATGAAATGTGCTAAAATAGTGACTCTCTGGTATTTTAAAGCAGCAACATCTGCTGAAAGCTTTTCCTGTGTGAGCTGTGCATTTCTGATGTTTCTCAACCATAGACTGCAATGAAAGGCACACTGTGGAGTGGTCTGACTTTGGCCAAGGGGGCATTGTTTTCTGTTACTTTGTGACATCTTCCCAAATCCTGAAAAGCTGTGGTTGGATGAGGACACGCAAACAAATAATTCAGTCTGAGTCTGCTCTGCTCCATGGCTATTCAGCCAGAGTAGCACCACTTTAAAATGGAAATGCCAGAGCCACGTGGAATGGAGGGTCATGGAAGAGATGCAGCAAAACAGTTCCTACAATTTACTGGGGCAGAAGAAAGGGGCAGAGGACAGTGGTGGTTTTGTTCCACTGGTCTGCAATTAGGAAATTATTGCTTAGGAATCACTAGAGACTTTTTTTTCTTTTGTATCTTAGCTCTGGAATTTTTAAATGGCACATCTTCTCTCTTCTCGTTTGGTGCCTCTTCTGTGAGGCTTTTATTTGGAAAATAAGTTGTTTCTAGGTGGGTCAAGGATTAACCACCCCATGTACAGAGGTTTCTCTGTGCTCTGGTTCCCTGCCTGTCCCTTGGAAGGGGCAGTGCTACCCTCTCCCCTTTGGTGCACAGTGCAGAGCTCGGAGCTTCAGCAGAGTTGGAGATGCAAAAAAAAAAAGGGGCTGGATCAAGTCCAAAGTTTTCTCCTGAAACCAGACTTCCAAAGAGTTCATTTTGCTTTCCAAAGCTAGTCCCTGAGTGGGTATGTGCTTATCCCACCCATGAGGATGGCTGCTGTGTCTTTGTGTGAATTCACATGACCTGCCTTATCCTTTCAGTCCCCAGATAATATTGTTGGTTTTCTTTCATTCAGAAATGATGGATATTTCCATTTAGCCTCACTTCATTAAATCCTGGATGTATTAGTTCTTCAGTGTCACTTGAAGTCAAAGCAAAATATTTTATGTGATCTTATGTTGTTAAAAATATGGCTCAGAAACAGATTAATTTTTTTACTTAGATAAATTGAGTGAAAGCACTGACTGAGGACGGGCCACAAGCATAGGGCTCCAATTTTTGGGTTAGGTTTAGGACTTCCCAAGTTTATCCAGGTGTGCCGTGCTCTGGTGAGGTGGAACTTGCATCCCCTCTTTGTTCTGAGGAAGGATCTGGGTGCCTGAAAGCTGCTGAAGCATCCCCAATGCTTCAATTGGTCTGATGAGAGAATTTAAAGCTACCTACAGACTTCACCTTGCTTAGGGCATCATGGCTTAACAGGAAAAGCTGCTGCAGTGATTCCAGGAGTCTCCTGTAATTCCTGTTTTAGTTTTACCACAGTCCTGACTCCTTTGGTCTCTCCTGGTCTTCCTCAAACACACAGCTCAGGATGGGCTCACTCTCAGCTCAGTACCCCAGCTCTGCTGCTCCCCTCTGCCCCTGCAGCAGTGAGGGCCAGCAAGGGCCACCCGTGGGCTGTCACCAGACAATTTAAGGGGATGATAACCCTGCTTTCAGAGCAGCCCTGCTCACACTGCATCTCCACAGAGGGAGAAAGAAATCAGAGTCCTCTGGTCTTTCTATGCTTTCATTGTTCCTCCAGATGAAATTTAAGACTGTGTAGGAACATTTTGGGAGGGCTGATTGTTTGCTTACAAAGTAAATAGCATTTTTCTCTCTGGCTAAAGTTACACAATGATTTTGTGTAGTTGGTCCATCCCTCAGGGTGTCCAGCAGCAATCGGCAGGACCCTTCCCACGTACACTGCAGCATCACACAATAACACAGCCCCACTTTCCCAACCACTGGCTGTGTTGAAGACAGGATACCACATTTCAGAAATGGAAACTCTTACCTTGCTACTTTTCCCTAATTGTATGCACATTTTGTCTGTGCAGACTTCAGCCTTGCCTGTGAATGGGAGTTGAGAGGCAGGGCCTGCTCCAAAGTTTCCTCAAAATGTTGCATTTTTAGTGTCATAGATTGGGCCAGGTTGACTGCTGTGAGGAAGAGGAGGAGGAAGGTGACCAAACACTGTAGGGAGCTCCCACTTCTAATTGTAGCAGTGGATTATGCTGCATCCCTTGGCTGTTGGGAGATGCAAAGCTGGCAGCCAGGCCATGGATGCTCTGGTGCCCCCACCAGCTCTTTGCAGTTGTCCAGGGGCCAGGGCAGGCTGGTGCTGCAGAGCTGTTGGCTGGACAGGTCGCCTTGGTGGGACACTGCCATGCTCCTGCTGTTCTTCCCTGCAGGCTTGGGCAGAGCTGTCCTGCCAACAGCTCTGGTGGGCACCAAACAGGATCTCCCCATAACCAAATGCCTGGAAGACAGAGGAGCCCGGCAGCGTAAGAACACCCCAGCTGTGTGCCTCAGTGCTGCCTGCACCAGGGACAGAGCTGCAGGGCTGGCCTGAGGGCCTGGCTGGAAACAGAGATGCAGGGGGAAGCCGAGCCTGGTGCACAAAGAGAGGCTGCAGAGCTCTCGATCCAGGACAAGCGGCTCCCTCTGGCTGACCCCCCTGAGCTCACAGGCACAGCCCGCTGTCTGGCAGGGAGCAGCACCGGGGTTATTCCCGAGACCCTCCGAGGAGGGATGCTTTCCCGATGACATAGTGTTTGTTGCAGGGACTTCGTTCGTCCCAGGGACTTGTCTCTAATTCATCACAGGATGGGTTTCTATAAACAGTCGCTATTGTCACAAGACAACGGGACGCTCTCGATGAACAGACCGGGGTACGATCACCGAACACTTCCCTGAGGGCTTACGGCCAGGTGAGTTTGGGACTTCTTAGATCTCGGTAATCAGCTGGGGACAAAAAGAAATTGAAAAGCCCTTCTTACAGCACAATCTCGAAGCCACCTTTGGTCGACAGAGCGGGGTTAACCTGAGCAGAGCCAGGTGAGGCCTCTCGGCCCCAGGGCAGGCGCTGCGCTCACCTCTCACCCCTGGCTTTTTCTTTGTCCTTTGTAGCTGCGGTGCCCAGGAGCCCGTCTGGGGGCTGCTCCCGTCCCCGTGAGCCTCCCCGCACATCCCGTCCCGTCCCATCCCGTCCCACCGTCTCGGCGTGTCCGGCCGCGCTCCGCCGCCTGCCCGGGGCGCCGGGGCTCCCGTCCCGCCCGGCCGGTGTTGGGTTGGACAGCCCCGCCGCCGCTCGGCCCTGCCGCAGCTTTCCGGCCCCTCCCTCCGGCTCCCGGGGTCCCGCGGCCCCTTCCCCGCGGAGCGGAGCGGAGCGAGCAGCGGCCGGCGGCCCGGTAAGTGCGGCGGCAGCGCGGGCGCGGAGCCGGGGGCGCGCCCGGAGCCCGCTGCAGCCCCTGCCTGCAGCCCCTCGAGCCAAAGCCCTTTCCGGGGCAAATACGCGGCTATTTCCTTGCGCTATTCCTCTTCTTTTTCTCTCTCTCTCTTTTTTTTTTTTTTTTTTTTTTTTTTTTTTCTGTTGGTTTGAAAGCGGCAAATTGTCACAGAAAAAAAAAAAAGTTGCTGTGGATGTTTTCGGTGCTGTTGGTTTATTGAAAACAAGTCTCTGGGTGGAGGCGAGAGCAGCCCGCGGGGCGGTGGGAGTGTTTGCAAAGCAAATGTCATTTGGCGCTGGGGGAGAGCTGGCCAGATTGTTCTCAAACGCGTTCACCGAGTCGTGAGCCTCCCGTGAGCCGAGCGAAAACCAACGGGAAGTTCGAAAGGAGGACGAGAAAGTATATGGCAGAGCTAAGAAAAGTGCTCTCTACCTGCTTTTGCTCGTATGCTTGCATTTCTGGACTGAGCAGCGATTAAATGGACCGGAGGCTATGCCGGGGAGGTTCGGGGCGACAGGGGAGGGATGTGCTGGGGAAGTTTGGGGACCGGGCTCTTAGGATCAGTGGAGAAATCGAGCTGCTGGCCGCAGAATCACTGTGTGCAGGGCTGAGCCAAAGCCAGGCGGTTCTCTGCCCCCGTGCTTCCCCTCGCCTTATCTCTTGCCCTTATCGCTCCGAGCCCTGTGCCGGAGCCTGGCGGTCGCCCCGAGCTGAGCCGCCCCGGGGATGAGGTCAGAGGAGGAGGGTTTGGGCACACGGTCTGTAACACCTGCAGGAAGGGTCTTGGAGCTGGTGTGTGCCCCACTGGTATCGAATTTTCTCTCTCAAACTTTGGTTTTCTTTGGAAAGGAAAGTTGCCGTTATTGCCAAGTTATATTAGCGTCGAGTTTGGTTTCTTTGCACCCATAGGCGATGAGTAGAGGGGCGGTGTTTGGCGTTTTCGTGGTTTTCTAAGAGACCATCAGCACCTGAGTTCTCTCCTTTCCTGCTCCTCGTGACACACTTTTGCCTTAGGCATCCCGGCCCTTTCAGATGCAAACGGAAGCTATGGGCGCATCCTATAAATGTGGCTTTACTTGTAACTTAAGTAATTTAACAACAAAATCGTGGTATACAGTTAATGGTTGTAAAATTGTCTGAGAACATTTTGGACATAAACCCTCCTTATTAGAGGAATGGATGAAATTGGTTTTATTATGAAAGATTTTTCTCTAATGACAGAATGGAGCCTATAGAGGCCAAACCCTCGTCTTTTAACTGCCTCTTCTCCCAAGTGGCATCAGCTAGACCTTCAAAATCACTTTGAAGACAGTTATACCAGCATTAATAGGGCTGATGTTGGCCTAAAAATATAATCCAAAAATCACACTCTTAATTGGCATTGCTTTGTTGGCAAAGCTTTCCCAGTGTTGCCTTACTCTTCAAGAGCCATGTTATTTTAATTGCATCAATGTATTCTGTCACGAAGGCAGCGTTCTGAGCAGGGTTCATGGAGTTCAGTGTAGAGCTTGGAGCTTTAGCTTCTCCACTAAAGACAAGAAACCAGTGGCAAAGCCATGGAGCTCTTTAGCCCTGGGAGCTCCTCAGGGACCCCAAGTCTGTGGGACTGCTTGTCTGAGCACACTGCATCAGGATACTCTGCAAGGGATACTGGAATAAATAATAAGTAAACAGTAGCCTTGCAGTGTATGTAAATACTAGGAAAAATGGTTTTCTTTTAGTTCAAATCAGTTTTTGTGACAGAAGAGATCTCTCTTTTCTTTCTGTCCACCTGTCCATCCATCCACTTTAACACCTTTACAGTTGCCATGGATGATCATGTGATATTATGCACTTCTAAATTTCTCTGATCTTCTCGAAGCTGGAAGAAATGGTGAGCTGCATCTCTGTGCTCTGAGCGTAGGTGGCCTTTGAGAGGTGATGATAGGCAGAGAGTCCCCCACAGTGCCTGGTGGCACTAAAGATGACATTCCAAACAAAGCTCTTTCTGTCCTGCTCAGGCATGAGCTCCTGGGAGGGCAACAACAACCCCCATCTCTGAGGGCTGTGGCTGAGGATCAGCTGGATCCCACTGGAAGAGGCTTGTGAGCTCCCAGGGGGCTTCCACAGAGTGCTTCTGAGTGTAGCTTCACTCCTGCATGAGATGGAGCCCACCAGGCACCCCAGGCTGGTTTTTGGGGCTCAGAGATTAGATAGCCATGGAGCAGCAGTGCAGTGAGGAAGTGGCATCTTCTGCATCTGACCATCTGTCTCTGGCTGGGATGGAGTCCTGGTGTTGCACTACCTGGAAACTTTTGCTGGACAGTTCCTCAGTTCCAGGAGGGGACACTGCTAGGGCTTCCATGCAGCCAGAACCTCTCCAGCACTGCTGAAGAACATCCCTTCCTGTGAATTTGCAGGAGCAGAGTGGTTACAGCCCTTCTCCAGGCTGCTTTCACTCCATGATTTTGTGCCTTTTCTGTGCGCAATGGAAACTCTAAGGGCTCCTGTTCTGTCGCTGATGTCGTGTCCGTGACTCAGGTCTCACAGGCTGCATGGAGACTGCTGGAGATGGAAGGGACCTTGGCTGTCCCTCCCCATCATCCCTGTGCTCCCAGGTTTTGCATCCCGTGTAAACCAAGCCAAGCCTCCTGCCAACCACACTTCTCTTCGCTGCCTTCTTTTCCTTAATGCAGGGAGATGACTAATCTTTACTGGGTTGGTCTTCTCTCTCAAACTGTTCTTTAGAAATGTTTCCATGCCTGGGAGTTTCTTCCCATAGTTTGTGGGTACAAAGTGGGATTTAGCTGCTTCTGCCAAAACCAGAAGTGTCTCTTACATTCTGCAGAGGTTTTGGTGGTTGCTGAAAGACTTGCAGTGAGCACATGCTTTCCTGCAGTTGCCTTCTAGCTGTTCAGCTGAAGAAACCAGAGTGCTGCTGGCTGGGGCCTGCCTGCCGCTTCCATGAGCCTTTGACCTTGGGGCAACTGTGATCTCAGGTGGCCTCACAGTTCCCTGGGAGCACCCCTTCCTCCTCTGTCCCAGGGCTGAGTGTGCTGAGGTGTTTTTCTTAGTTGTATGCGGAACCCTAGTGACAGAAAGGACCCATGACTTCATTATTGTGCCTCTTATCTCCTCTTCGATGTGCCACCAGCCTGTATGTTTAGAATGAGGCTCTGATCTCATGATATGGGCTCATGCATTCACTTTTGTGTAGCTTTTCCCCCCATTCTCTCGCATTAGAAATTTGGATTTCCTTCCAGTTCACTGGCATAATGTTAACCTTCCTTTCTGCTGGAAGTGACAAGTTGCCTTTAATAACAGGGGCCTGTATTTAATATCCCAAGAAGTCCTTTACAATTCCATGTTCATACAGATCAGGAATTAAACAAAAGAGACTTGGAAAAGGGCTTTCCAAAAAGTGGTTTGTTTTCTCCTGCTTATTGTTGTTGTGGTCTTTCTGTTGGAAATCAAAGAGTCGGAACAAACATGGGAATGAAGAAGTGTAGCTCACTTGTGGCCTGGCCACCCTCCTCCTGCTGAACATGACCAGAGCAGGACCAGACCCTTTGAGCTAAGTTTTCATTCTTGCCTGTTACAAACCTAACCTCTTATTCATGAAAATTAAGCTGGGTTAATTACACCCCTTGGTCTGCATTACGGCAGACGTACATTCCTGTCTGTCTTGTTTGCTAACGAACTCTGTGGATTGGATCCAGAGGCAGGGAGAAGTTTGAGCCCTGTCACTGATCCACCGACTTCACCATGCAGATGTGCCCTGTGTTTGAGCAGAGATGTCACTGACATTTACTGCTGGGTGCAGGGGAGCCGGTGGCTTTCCCCAGCACTGTCTGGTTTTTATGAATGAAGGCAGGCAGGGAGTGCCGAGCCCAGCCTGGTGCCAGGAATGCGGTGTGGAAGTGTCGCGTCCCTGGTGTGGCACAGAGAGCTGCCATGGGCTGGGCTTGGGCACAGGAACTGCCACCAGCAAGTGCCTCACACACTCCTTTCTGTGACACTAAGGCTGAGGAGCTGCCCCTCCACACCTCAAAGACCTTCTGCCTATTTTGGTAGGAATTTCTTTTTTCAATTTTTTCTTTTTTTTNTTTTTTTTTTTTTTTGTGATCCTTGGCAGGAAACTTCTTTTCGTTTAGTTCTAGTTCAAGTTTTTGTTCCTGACTCCATTCACTGCGAATGCCTTGGAGACAAGGAGCTCATTTTTTCCTGTATCCAGAAAACCTTTTAGTAACTTTTACACCTGCACACGTAAGTCAAGAAAGGATCTTAATGCAGTTTTGTCTAGACTGGTGATTGAGAGAGAGAGAAAAAGCAATTCCTGGGGCAGGCATACATGACATTTTGGAAACAGAAAATACAACCAGCAAAGATTATATCCCCACCAGAGCTGGCAGAAGGGGTCTTATATATGTTCTTAATCCACTTCACTGCAAATCCAGCCCGGTTAGCTCAAACCACCTTTGTTTTTGACTTTAATTAGCTGAGTCTGCATTAGCACACTGAATGTTCCCTCTGTCCCTCCTGCCAGACGTGTGGTGGGGGACTACCAGCCAGCTGCTGGTCCTCAGCCAACTCCTGCTTCAGCCACAGCCAGGAGACACTGTCTGTGTGTCCCCACGCTTCACTTAATGAGAGCTGGGCCGTTTGGCCCGCAGCAGCTCAAGATGTGCCCTTTACACTCTGTTTATGCTGTCCTAAATCATCTCAGGTTGATAGCTGTCCCTCCTGGGAAATTCCAGAGGTCCCTGGTGCTCAGGGTGGGGCCAGCTGAAAACCTTCAGGGCATCTCTGTGGTTCCCATTGAACAGCTATTTTACTCACTGAATGACAGACCTGTTCTTCTGCCTGAGCATTTGGGAACCCTTTAGGATGATACTGCATATGCATGGACAGAGGTTTAGGAGATGCCTATGGGATCTGAATTCCCATTTAAGTTACAATTTGTTGTCTGAGTTTCTGCGCAAACAGTTTTTTATAGGGAAGACTTCTAGGACTGTTGCTTTTCTGTGCTGTGCTCTGGGCTTTGGAGGTGAGGTTACTTACGAAAAAAATCAAGGTGAAGGCTGGAAAAACACTCTTTTGCTGGTGTCATGAATCAGATCAGAATGATAGAATACATTTGAATCTCTGAAGTGAAACCTTTTCACAGGACAGTGTTACTTTAAATATATGTCTGGAATGGGGAAAAAAACCCCACTTTGCAAATGATTTTTTTTTAAATAATTAAACTCCACTGTTTAGAAATGATTAATTATTGTAACATGTTAGTGCTGCAGAGTTTCATCTATTCACAGTAGTATTTCAAATGATTTAAAGTTGTTTGTTCAAGGTTTGCTTTTAGTATGTCATTAAATGTCATGGATTTATTCCAGCTGTCCTCCACCAATGTATCACTTATGAAGGATTTTACATGGGAACAGGCTGCCAGATTTTAGTTTTGATGGCAAAGCCCATTTTTTTTTTTTTAATTTTTAATCTAGTTTTGCTTTGCTAAGTGTATTAGTGGCTCTAAATGGGGTTGGCAGAGAAGATGGTAGCAGCTCTGCTGGGCAGAGTTATGGGGCTGGCGTGCACCTTCTGACACCCCCTGAGCCCAGGGTCGAGGGAGGGCAGCTTGTGCAGGTCCCTGACCCCACTGACCACTGCCAGCCCTCCACTGCTCTGGGCCCTGCTGGCCACTGCCTCTGTGCAGTTCCCATGAGCACTTCCTAATTTTCTTTAGACAAAGAAAAAACCGAGTAGATTATCTCGAGCCACTAATTGGACTATTGAAGATAATCCTTCTGCCTTTTGAGGTTGTCTCTTTCTCTCCTGAAGTGAATCAGCGAGGACTGAGAGGCTGCTCCTCCATCCCCCTGAAGGAGCTGAGCTGCTGAGCCTGCCCAGTGCTCTGCCAGCTCTGTGGAGGCTTTTTATTTGTTCAGTTGTCATGACCAGGACATTCACATCTGATAGGATGTCATGTTCTGATCTAATCTTACCTGCCTCATGTGTGGAGCTCTGTCATACAATCAATACAACATCCAGTCTGATGATCCTGAATGTAGGATCTTGGGTATGGTTAATGTTTAAAACCTGGATGGCCATTTGGAAAGGACATCAAGTGATACAGAGCAGATTGGTTTGAGGGATTTACCCCTCAGTTCTGAGCTGGTTAAATGGAGTAAATGGCTCTGCTCAGGGGAGCTGCAGAATGCTCTGAAACATTCGTTTGCCTTTAGAGCAAAACCAAAAATGCAGTCTGCTTTCTGACACACTGTTTGGTTCCTGGCATGGCTGCCTGCATATCCAGGAGGATATGTCCTGTGGAAAGTGTGTGTAATAATTCGTGAGCTTTTGTAAAATGCAGATGTTAACAGCAAGAATGCACGATAAGCAATCTCTTTTCGCTTTTATTAAGATGTTTGCATTCTTCTCAAGGTGTTGACATAGCACACTATGCCCTGGGGTGCTGCAAATGTCTGAATATTTAGGATGTGTAAAAGAACAAGAACATTTAATAATGTCTCTCCAGTCTGGGCAAACAGGTTAACTTGAGTGCATCATTTCTATTCCTGCATTTAAATAGACTGAAGTGAAGGAAACTCACTGGGATTTACTTAAATTTACTAAAATCTCTCTTTCTGAAAAAAAATTTTTAAAAAATCAGCACTTCATCATGTTTGCCATGAAGATGAAGCATATGTCTAGACCAGACAGCTCACGCATTTAATTCTTGGTTGCATTTCTGTGGTTTGGGGTTGCTTGTCTCTGAGGGTGGAAATAGCCCTGGTTGTGTGTGTGTGCAGTGATGGGCACTGTGACACTCTAACGTGCAGCTGCATGAAGTTCCATGTTGCTGCCACAGCTGGGGGATGTCTTTGCACTGGGTAGGACCACACTAACTGGGAGTTGGAACTCAATAATTGTGTTGGATCTAGATGATCTTTAGGTCCCTTCCAACCCAAACCATTCTGTGCAGAGCAGCTGTGAAGTGTGTCAGGCAAGCATGTGTGTGTTTCAAAAAATCTCCACTGGGTTCAAAATGAAATGTTTCCATTTGGTTTTAAGCCTGCTTTTCTAAAAGTCGTTTACAAGAGCCTAAATAACATCAATGATGTTTAGGCCTTAACACAGGGCAGGACTCTAATGTTGGTGACTAAGGTGGCTGCAGAGCTGGGTGTTCTCAGGAGCAGAGCCCAGGATTTCTCTAACCACATGACTAACAACTTCCAGTTTTCCCTCAATGCTGTTTTTTCCTGACGAGTAAATCAAGCAGGTCTTGTTTCCTCATTAAAAAGAAAAGCAAAGTTAAAGAAGAAAAACTCTTTCTGCAAAACATCTTGTTTTCATCTTTATTTAATTAACAGGTTTTAAGTTGCAGAGTGACTGTCATCCATCTGATCTGCCTCCCATCCCCTCCCCTCCTTATTGACACTGATATTAGAAGTATGGGAAAACTTAGACTGTTGGCAAAATGAGTGGAAAATCAAATGTTTAATGTTTTGCTTGAACATTTTGTGGTTTCTCCTGAAATTCTTCATCTAAAACAAAGGATGTTCTTTGTTCTTTATTGGGAGGCTTCCCTTTTACTTGAGAAAAAAATGCAATGTCATTGTGGATTGCAGAAGTTTCTACAGAAATGACATAAGTTCTCTACAAAAACATTTTTTAAGACCTAGAAAAAAAGGAGACAGTTACAAATGGGAAAAAAAAAATCGACTAGTTCGATGTTTTTTTGGCAGACTCTTAGAAATACATTCAGAGTCAAAATGTTAGTGATTTGGAAAAATATTGAAATAGAGTAATTTCACATGACCCCCTCTTGGAAGCGTCTAGGTTTTGCATTCTTTGCTCCAACACAATTCCCACTCAAGAAATACTTCAAAAAACAAAGATTATGGACCCTTTTAAAAATGTCACTCCTTGCTTCTTGGGTAACTGCGCTAAGTTGTGTTTATGTATCTTAATCTTGCCCTTATTTATATGATCGAAACAAAGCATTCATGGATTTGTTTGGAGGCTGGAAAGGATGTGAGCTGAACCACGAACAGGCAGAACTGGCAGGCCCTGGGTGCCCATCTCCTCCAGCTGGATGTGGGGATGCTGTGAGGTCCCCACTGCCCTGGGCACCCCATCCCCACTCCCCTGGGCACCCTGGTTCCCTGGGCACTCCAATCCCCTGTCCCCTGGCTCTGTGGCACCATGGGGGCTCCTTGTCCCTCCACACCAGTGGGCACAGAGGCCTGGGAGCAAGCAGTGGGGATGGGCTGGTGCTGGTTATCTGAAGGGAGGCAGAAAGGAGGCTTTGGAACAATGTGGTGGTCACACACCTCCTGCCCTTCCAGGCTTTCACTGCCGTGCCTGTGCTGCTGAATAGCTGGTAGCGTTCACTCCATGAGTATTCCTTTGTTATTTGAGAATTACTGAGACACTTAATTGGCTGTTCATTAGCTGCCTTAGAGAAAAATAAGATTTGATTAATCATCATTTCAGCAAATTATAGCCTGTTCTGCAGGCTAATGAAATTAGGCAGTGAGGAGCTGGCTTCCTGCAGCGAGCTGTGCCCTGCCCTGGCTGTGCAGCCCTGCCTGGCCCCACCTGGAGGGCTTGAAGGGCACAGAAATCAGGGGCCACCGACACGAGTCAGGGATGGGGCACCTGGACTGCCAGGGGGGTGAGGTGAGGACCACGGAGTGCTGCTGGGGTGCAGTGGAGGTGGTGCCTGGGGCTGGCAGAGGGGCAGGCTGTGTATTCCTTACAGGGGGGCCCTGGCACAGGGTGCCCAGAGCAGCTGTGGCTGCCCCTGGATCCCTGGCAGTGTCCAGAGCCAGGCTGGACAGACTTGGAGAGACTGGGACAGTGGGAGGTGTCCCTGCACATGGCAAGGGGTGGAACAAGATGAGCTTTAAGGTCTCTTCCAACTCAAACCATTCCATCATTCTGTGATATATACACAGCCATCGACAGAGACATCTGTTGGCCTCCACTCCTAACCTTTGAGGTCACTCCACTTCCTTTTTTCCTTTTTGTTGCTTTTTTTTTTTT
>VYXF01004204.1:46195-121196 GCA_013397295.1 Polioptila caerulea
TTTTTTTTTTTTTTTTTGGTAAGCAATTGTCATTATAACCGATTGAGATCAAATTTCTGAGCTGAGATGATGAATTCATCCTTGAAGAATATATATTTTTCTCTGAAATTGCCCATTACATTATTCCAAGGCTTACCTTACCAACATGCTAATTTCAAACATAACTGAATTTAGTAAATTATGCAATAGGGAAGCTAAAGCTCTCACCTTTGCTTTAGAATAAAGGTTGAGAGTTTGAAGACAGGAAAGCTCCAAGATGCAGAATGCAGTTGTTAGAAATCCCTCACAAGGTATTTGTAGATGTTAAATACCAAGGCAAGGATTTAAACAAGCAGGATCCTTACATGAAATTGCTTTGCTGCCTTCTGGCCAAGAGCTAAAGTTCTCCCAGAGGTTTTCTGTTTTCTGCCATCTTTTTGTCTTACATCTTTCCTCTTCCAAGATCCCTGACTGTTTCTTCTCTTTAATCTCTCTTAGGGGCCCTCTCTTGGCTGTTTAAAAGCAGACCTGCTCCCCCATCTGCCCAGGGCTAGCGGAGAGAGTAACAGAGACCTCCCTTCCCCTTGCCAAGTGGGGCTCCTTCGGCCTCCCTAAGTTGATTTAGCAGTGGTTGGGTCGTTGACAGTGTTGACTTTGGGATTACATGGAATTTGCCTGCACAAAAGATGGGGAATAGCACAGCCCTTGTCAGTTTGCACCCCAGCCTGTTCAAGACCAAGCACTGAGGAAATGCCTGTACCAGGCTGGTGCTGGTTCTCATCACTGGGGCTGGGGCACAGCGTTTGGGGCTGGCTGTGGGGCTGGACTGGACGAGCAGGACTGACAGGACTTGAGGACTATTCTCCCTCGCCTCCTCTGCACCTTCTCTGGTGCATTCATGCTTGGCAGCTTCACAATGGGTGTAACTCTCCCCTGTGCAGAATTTGGGAAGAAGAGGTATTTTCCTCTTCTCTCAGTGTAGTGCTCTTGTCAAGCATGATGATCATTGTAAATTCAAACCAGAAGTAGATCAATAACAATGGAAGAATATTAACAGAAGAGTTAATTGACAAAGTTTAGAGGCTTGGTTTCTGGACACTGTTAATAGCTTAGCTGATGGCAACACTGGAGAGGAATAGATGGGACTCTTCCAGCCCAACTTGTGTAACATCTTCCTTTCCAAAGAGCCCAGACCAGATGCCCAGGGTTTGCTGGGTCTCGAGGGGCCACAGCAGAGCTCCCTCAGTGAAGAGCCTTGGCTTTGGCCATGGGGATGCTGATGGCCCCAGCACTGTGGTGGTGGCCCTCAGCAAGAAGGGCTGGCCCCCTCTGTGTTGGGACTGCGGTCCCTGCTGCAGCAGTCACCCAGGGGGAGGGAGACAAGGGCCTCAGCAGCCCCTGAATCCCCCCTGGGGTCTGGGAGAGGGAAATGAGCTATTCTAGGGCCCCACTGGGGTGGAGGAGGCAGCCCCAGTGCTGCCCTGGTGGTACCTGGGTCAGGCAGCCCCAGGCTCAGCTTTGAAATGTGAAGCAGCTTCCTTAAGCATTACAGGGGGTAAAAAGTGAATTAACCATATCATAGGCACATGGTACTTCCCTGCTCAGATTACACTACAAAATCTGGGCAGTTCCTAAGATAGAGCTGGAAAAGGGGATTTGGGAGTGTGAGCAGCACTTGGAGCGGAGCACAGCTGACATGGCTGAGAACAAAAGGTGACAGGAGAACTCCACATCTGCCTTGCTGCTCATACACAGGTCAGCAGAAATCTTTCCTAACTGGACATTTGTGGCAAATTTGCTGGGAGAAGTGTAAAGTAACTTTCAGTGCTGGCTTTGCTTTGTGCCTTGTGTTCTGCCAGTTGCAGAGCTTGTAACTGGCTGGGTTTCGCTTTGATTTTTGTACTTTGTTTTCCGGATTTACTTTTTAACTGTTCTTCAGGCTCTAAAGCTGTTGTTAAGTATCTCCAGTTTGATGCAATTTAAAGACTTAAGTAGAGGGGCGAGTTTGCTTTGTTAGTTAAGGCTGCTAAAGCTGAGTCTTTGCTGCTCATGGACAAAGCTTTTTGCTTTATTGCAAAATGCTCCATAAGCAACACATGTGTTTGTGCTATTAGTCAGATCTTCGTGGGCTTTTTTTTGTTTTGTTTTCTCCTTAAAGTGAGCTTCTTACAAAAACAATTATTTTTAATGCCACTTCTGGCCTTTTGACTGGGAATTCAAAGTTTTATCTCACAGGCTGGAGCGAAAGTTAGGTTTGTTTTTGTTAATGTAAGTCAAGGAGTAGCAATGATTCACTGTGACAGGCTGAATGTGAGCCATATGAACTGAGCTGCACAGGCATAAAGGAGGATTGTGCTGCAAAATATCTCCAAGTAATTTAGACTTTGACACACTTACTACTTCTCAAGTTGCATTTCCCCCTCTCTTCACACTCCTGCCGTTCCCCCACCATCCAGAATCTGATGTGATGGAAAAATATAGGCATTGTCTCTGGGATTAGGAATGGCTGGGCTAAAAGTGCTTTGCTTCTGTGGATTTTATCATAGCAGTGTGACAGCTTCCCAAAGAGATGGTAATGATTATCTGCACTTACATACAGGGTCTGAAATGACGACTTCTGGGCTGAAATAATTTGAGTTTTGGGACGATCATTCCTATCCCTGGGAGTGTGCAAGTGTTGTGTGCTGGTCCAGGCTGGGCTCCTGCTCCAAGGAGTGTGAGTTGCATGGATTTGCTGGAGCCCAGCTCCCATAGCTGTGGGTGACAGGGACAGGGGCTGCCCAGCCCCAGGAAACCCCAGGAACTGGGCACAGGGCCACTGTGTCCCACTCTGGGGGCAGAATTCTACAGAGCCATTTTTTCCCAATTAAACACTATTGATTTCTTTTGTGTATGTCTTGGGTTTTTTGCTGTAATTCTCTTTTTTCCTCCCCTTTTTATTCTGTGGTTTTCTTGTAGGAATGGCAAATGAAGACTGTTTTAATGTTGACTCAGATGATGCACACTCATAGCAGGACTTTATGTCCAGCCTTTTTATTGATCAAATGTCTTAGCATTGGGGTGTAGAAAGGAATGGCAAAATGCAGTTCATTTCTGGCTGGGGTTTCTTACCAGTAAGCAAAAGGCAGAGTGTAGAGCTGCGTGTGAGTGCAGTAAGTGTAATATCTGTAAAATAAGATGTATTTTAATGGCTCTTAAACTTGAAGATTGAATTCTGTTCTCTTAGGAAGTGTATCCTGCATATACAACAGCCACACACCGGGGGAAAGGAGAACAGAATTTGGTGTTGCAGTGAATTTGTTATAACCCAGTGGCCCACTCTGAGTCTCTCCCTCCCCGAAGTTATTACAAAGGATTCTGCTGGAAGTGGGGATTAAGCCAGACATTAAGGTCACACTGTGACCCACCTTTTATTGTCAAATGTGAAGTTTTAAAAGCAAACCAAAAATAATACATTGGATACTATTTTTAAGGCAAAACCCCAGCAAAATGTCTGTCATCAGGTTCCAAACGATGCCTTGCTTCACTTTAACAATGAGCTATCCATTATATGGTCTTAATTTATGGAATGTTAAACAGTTTCTGGCATTACTGTGCCCCTGCAGGAAGAACAGATGGTACTTTTGAATGAGTTTTGCAATGGGATAAAATGTTCCAGGTCTTCAACAGATCATATCCATCTGTAAGAAAGGAAGAGATAGCGTTTGTGTAAGGTAAACAAGATGAAGTAAAAAACCTCAAAATCTTCTACTGGAGCAAAAATAGTGCCTGTGGGCTGAGGTGGTAGTACAGATTGGAAGCTAATGTGGAAAGGTACTGGTTAATATTATTTCACTTATCTTGGTGAAACATCCTAAATGGGAAATCTCCTTTATCAGGCCTTGGGAGGCAGTGATCAGGGTGTGATGTAGTCAGTGTATACTGACAGAAGCCTTCACAGGAGTTTGTCTTGTACGTGAAACAGTGGACTAGCAGAATTGTAAGATGTTGCACCACTTTCCTTCTTCATTCCTCTGGATGACCAGGAGCTGCTGGAATGATAGAATCCATAATTTTTTTCAGGGCTCTGCTGGGATTCTCCCATATGACCTCCAAGGGAATGATTGTTTTCTCCTTCCTGGCCTCTGCACTGTTGTGGTCCACGTTTGGTGAAGGAATATCTCCTTCAGTTTGTGTTCCTTATAATTCTATAAGTTTTGCTCATATTGCCCATAGAGTTCTCCATTGCAAACTGAAAAATCACAGCCTCTGCAGCTTTATCTACCCAAAAATAAGGTAATTATTCATGTGAATTCTCTGTATGGTGCACAGTTGTGGACTTCCCATCTCTGGAAGTGTCCAAGGCCAGGCTGGACAGGGCTTGGAGCAACCTGGGGTAGTGGAAGGTGGAACTGGATTATCTTTAAGGCCCTTTCTAGCCCAAACCAGCCTGGAATTCTATGGTAAAGCTCTGGTAAAGCTTTGCTATGGTATAGCAAAGGGACAATTCATCCATCCGTCCCAAACAGTTTATTGGGGGTATGAATTGCCCTCCACCAATTGTAGAGAACCTCATCAGCAAGGTGACTTCTAGAAAACTGATGTTCAACTGCACCAGTGATCTTCTGAGAATTTAAACTCTGGACCTCTTTGTTCTTCTCTTGTTCTTTTTGCATTGGGTACCCAAGATCATGGTGTCAGCCGCTTGCTTTCAGAATTGAGCCTACAAAATAGATGTATGTTTTATTGCTGAAATCCAGTGAAAATCTTCCCCGAGCCAGCCTGCAGCTCAGTCAGCTGGGTGTGCACATCTGACTGGGCTGCCAGAGCGTTTCCATCACGGTGGGGTGAGGCAGGGTCGTGCCACAGGAAGGCTCTCTGCAGGTGCCTCTCGCTGCCGGACGGCTGCAGCTCAGCCGAGCCTTGGAGCGCACTGACGGGAGTCTGGAAAGCTGAAATACCTCCCACTGCACCTCCTCTGCTTTCCTTGGTGGTGTTTTAATCCTACTTTTATTGTTTTAAATACCGAATATTCGGTACTCTTGAGAGACTTTATTGCATCTCTCATGTTCGTAACTTTTCCGTCTTAATTTTCCTTCCTCAGTCATGCACTGGACTGTGCGTAACTGACGGGGGAGGAGGGACTGCAACCTCATTCTTCTTCTGTTGTACTAATTATTTATTTCCCCTTGTACTAATTATTTACTTCTCCTTGTATTAATGATCTTTACCGTTACAGAATTTCCTCAGCTGGAAAGTAAAGTAGTTTCCTTCCTTTCCAGAAGATCATTGACCAAAATATAAATATGTATTTTAATGTGCCAAGACCAAACAAATTGTTCGTACTAGTCCGCATCGCTCCAGGGGGAGTATTGTTTGCTGTGGTGAAAATCAGATTGAATTTACTCTTTGGTCAGTGTATTCAACAAAACCAAGATGATATTGAAGGGAAAAAAGTATTCTTGTTTAAATTAATGTGCATGTCTATAAGGTAACATATACAATTATTCAGTCAGCATTTTTTGTTAATGCAGTATCATCTGGTTTGCTGAGATTTTTATTTTGAATGTTCCACCTGTAGTTGCAAGTGATCATGGGTTTACTTCTATTGGATGACGATCAGTAATTTAAAATATTCAAGAGTCTGGGTTGCACACTTATCCAGCAGATCACACCACTTCCTGTTGTATTAGAAAATGTAATGTGTAATCTACAAAATAAACAAGAGTTGCTCATCTAATCTCATTCCAGTTTGTAGATTGAATGTGGTACAGAACCACACACTGTTCTGAACGCAAGAAGTGCACCTGTGCATCTGAGGGCAGAAGCTGCCTCATGCACGTGGACACTCAGCAAACTGTCACTGAGCATGCCACTTTGGGGTTCTGTGTGGAAACAGGAAAAAACTGTGCTCCTATCTCCAGGTAATTATTCTGCAAATTAAGGTTACCCCCTAGACAATTGGGATCTGTTCCCTATCAAAGGAAAGGAGTCAGGATCCAGGATTCCACATCTGCTGCAGGCAAAAGTGGAGGATACACCCAAGGTGGAAGATGGAGGTGGTGCACGTGTGACTTCTATTAGCTCCACCTGGAATTGTTGTCTCTGCATGATGGGCTCTGAGATGGAATAGCAGAGCAGGCTTCTTTCCTTTTCAGTTTGGTACTCACCCAACCAAATTAATTTCATTATCTTTTATGGAAAGTTTGTGCAGGAACACTTTGGATTGATGGATTACAGACTGATCTGTAGCTGCTGACTGATTAGCAGCTACATTGATAGATGCAGCTTCATTTATAGGGATTTACTTTCATTCATGAGGAAAAATGGAAGTTTTTTTCCCAGCATACAGGCTTTGATTTCCATTTGTTTAATGCCTATGGTAATTAACATTTATATGAGAACATTTTAACTGAGTGTTCTAGTTTTTCCTCAATTCAAATAATATTTTTTTTGCTTTAGCTGAAGAATTTTATTGCTATATATAATAACCCTGATACGGGCTTTCTTTTATTGCCATATGAGAGGAAGCTGTTCCCAGGGAATGATCACTGCTGCTTTTTCTGGATTTTACTAATTTATAATTGGCAATATGTGTCGTGGTATGTCCAGTCCATACTCCAGGTATGCTCTTGTCTGCAGTCCATGGAGGTTGAGAAGGCATGTGCACAAATGCTGAAACAAGTCTGAGTTCCTTTTCTTCACACCAAAGAATACCTGGGCAGATGCTCTAACATTCAGTAACTGGGCATTTTTCAATGCCCAACAGCTAGACTTTCACCATTAATCATGATAGTGACAAAGTCAGGACGCAATTATGGAAAAATTATTTGCTACAAACTTGCTGTATAGACATTTTGTTTCGACCCTGATTTCTAATTATTTGGCACACTGAATCAAACCCATCCGAGTTCCTCTGGAGAGTCTCCAACCTGATTCCTCGGGTCTGAGGCTGAAGTTCAGGTGATGGAGGCAGCACTGCTCCTCTGGCTGTGAGCAGCTCTGCCTCACAAGTATGCTGTGCAAAACTGCCTGGCACTGCCCTTCAGCCTCCCCTGATGAAAAGCATTGTTAATTATTTCCAAATTGCCACATGGCAGCACGCAGGGCAGGAAAGGCTGCTTGCTAAGCTGACAGTTAAATAGTAGGATTTCTTTGGATTTTTGATGGGGGTGGGGGAATTTTCAGTTTGATCTCTCTGGAAAGAGCTGCCTGAAATAGGTAGGGAGTGTCAGATGTTCCAACCAACACATTTCCCAACAAAAGGTCTGATTTCTGTCCCTGCTTAGGGCAGTGGGGGTTCAAAGTTCAGAACAGAAGACTGGATTACAAAAAAGAAACAAACCCAAAACTTAAATCTGCTGCTTACAAAGAGTTCTAAGTACTATCAGAGTTCTTTCATGGGGGAAAGGAGAAATGGGGAGAGGGGATCACAGAGGGAGTGAGAATGACATCTCAGGTTTTGCATGCCACTGTCCCTGAGGCTGCAGCAGGCTCTTTCCCTTGTAAATGTAGAGATGTGGGAAGGGGCAGGACCATCCTGGAGGGACATCAGAGAAAGGAAGTAGAGAGAGAGAAATCTAATCCATGTATTTGAAGGGCATGGTTATGAGATTGTGCGGGGGTTGTACTTGAGTTACTTTTGGTGGGAAATGGTAAAAGTCTAAATAATGGGGAACATCCTGAAAAGTAGGGATTTATTGATCTTTTTTTTATTGATCTTTTCATCCTGAAAAGTAGGGATTTATTTATCTTCCTGAGAGGGAAGAGTGCAGCTCTTTAAATAAATGAGAAATTCTTTCACTTATCAGCCTCCAGTATTGACAGTGCTCACCTGAGCCCAGAGCCTGGAGCTGGCTCCTGGGAGCTGTGCTTTCCCATCTCAACGCTGTCTCCACATGTGTGCGGCTGCTCGAGGTGCTGTGGAGCTCAGGGACCTGCCTGCTGCCAAAAGAGCTCTCCCTGTGCAAATTAATTCATAACTTATGAGCTTTGACAAGTTTTTGTTGGCTGTGCCTTGGGAAACATTTTTGAGTGGCTGTTGCTGAATTTACTTTAATCTTTTCCCAGATTTCTTTGGCCGGTGTGGAAATAGCTGGATTATTTAATTGTGTTTTTAAGGCGTATATGTAGTCACCTGAAACTTGGTGATGTAAAAAGAAGAGAAAGTGTATCAATAGCAAATACGTTTATTTTCACTCCAGTGTAAGAGTTTGGCTCCTCCTGCAGCAGAGCTCTGACCCTGGCCCAGCTGCTAGGCATTGCTGGAGCCTCCTGTGCATTGTTTGGAGAGGAACCGAGCTGTGGTGGGTTTGTCAGGGATCCCGTGGTGGGTTTGTCAGGGATCCCGTGGTGGGTTTGTCAGGGATCCTGTGGTGGGTTTGTCAGGGATCCCGTGGTGGGTTTGTCAGGGATCCCGTGGTGGGTTTTGCAGGGTCCTTGTGGCTGCTTTGTCAGGGATCCCGGGGTCAGTTTTTCAGGGTCCCCGTGGCTCTGGTCCCTGCACAGCCCTGAGCTGAACCCTTCCTCTCTGGCTCCTCGGCAGCTCCCACTGAGTCACTTTGGATCTTCTGCCCAGGCAACTCCCAATGACCCAGAATTTCACTCCTCTGCAAGTACCTGCCCTGTTGTTTTGGGCTGGGCGGGGCTGAAAGGGAACACTGTCACAATAGCCCCAAGACATGATTTTCCCCTCGCTGGCTCTGTCATTCCCTTGGAAAAAGGCTGCCTTCGCTCTCCGGGACTTCAAAAAGCCTTCAAACGCTGCACATTCTGGCAAGAATAAGTCCCAGAGCTGCCAGGTCACTTCTGATGATGCTTGGCTACTTCAGCTGAAATATCTCAGGTGATGCTTTTCCATTACTGCAGCGTGTCAGGTTCCTGTTTGGATTTAAGCGTGGGGAATGTCCTGGAAAGATTCTGGAGCATCTCTGCCTGAGGGTGCTTCTGCTGGGAAGGGAGTTCTTATCGGAGTTCTTTTGGGAGGCTGCGTGAGTTTTTATCCAGTCCTGGTTTCTTGTTTGTCTCCTCTTGAGTTCACTGTTGAATTAAGTGAAAATCTTCCAGACTCTCAAATGTCCATTTAAAAAACCTTTTCCATAAAAAGGGGGTTAATGATAGCTGATTTCTTACTGAAAACAAAGCTGAGGACAACTGCCTGCAAAAGCTATGACTGCTGAACATGGGCTTGTTTAACCAAGAACCAGAGCGTACACAACTCCAGAGTGCTTTACTTTCAATAACAAAAAGCAGCTCGTTGGATTGAGATTTACCCTGAGGTTTGTCCTACCCCTCTGGTCCTTCTGCCCAAGAAAGGGGCTCAGCTCAGATTCCCTTAATTTGCAGGCAGAGATGATGGGCCCCGGGCCTGAATGTTGCATGAGAGCAGTGATGGAAACACTTCTCCCTTTTCATTCATCCTCCCGGTGAGTAACGCTGCCGTTCCCTCTGCGAGGAGAGCAGCAATCCCCTCCAGCAGCAATCCCTTCCAGTGCCTGGTGAGATCACAAGTTTCCGGATTGAGAGGGTGTGAAAGGAAGATCTAATCCATGGGCTGGCACAGCCCAGTCAGGAGTTACTGAGTTGAGGGTTTTTTTCTGGTTTTCATACAACAAGATTCAAGTGCTCTCACAAATTTCCATTTTCTCTTGCATTTAAAAGGGATTGTTTTAAAATTGTTTTTTCCTTCCGTCCCCTCCCTGCTTCCTCCCTCAGTCTAAACTGTGACCGCAGGCAGTGAGGAGCTGCTGGCAGCTGCAGCAGCCCGGAGGTCTGGCTGGGAGAGGTGTGAAAATGCTCGGACTGGGGAAATACATTTCCCTTGCTCCCCGGGATGGGTGTGCACATGTGCTTCTGCCTGCTGCCCTGCTTTCTGCAGAGCTTTCACCGCTGTCAGAAGAGATTCAGCATCACCAAAAGATTCACCAGCACAGAGCAGGGCTGTGTTTGGTCCCTGCTCGTGTACAGCTTGAACCTGCAGAGCCAATTTCAGCTGGCACTGGGAAACAGGAGAATTGTTCATGGCAGCTCTGTGGGCTGATGAACTTGGCTTTGTGCACAGGTGGTAAGTGCCAGCCCTGCAGTGTCTTTCCCACGGGTTTTTTCTTTGTGGGTCTGAACCTTCGGTGTGGATTCATGGGCAGGCTCAGGGGCTGCCCCCCAGCTGCACCCAGCAGGGCATGTGCTCCCAATACCCAGCACAGGAGGGATTGCACAGATGGCTGCCACCTTCTGTCCTTCCATCAGCCTGGCATCTGGCCCTGCTCACTTTCAAAAGTAGAAGATACAGATCAGACCAGCATTTCTGTTACTGTCATCCTTGAAAATGGCAATTTAGTGAGGGACTGAGAGGTGGGACAGATAAAATAATTGTTCTGTCTAAACCTCTTCACAGGGATCTGCACCTGGTGAAACCACAGGTACATCTTAAAGATGGAAGTCAGTGGGTTCTCCTACAGTGCACTGGATTTATTCTCTTTATTGCTTTTTGTTTAAAAATGGCTTCCTCCTTTTGTTCAGTGAACATTTGACAGAATGCTGTTGCTCCTTTGGTATCTCTTCCACATGTGCCCACCTTCTGCATGTCTCTGGGGCACCCTTCACACAGAGAGGCTTTGTGTGAAATCTTTGAAGGAGAGTGCCTCCTGTCACCTCTGCTTACCTAGAATAAGCTTTCTGGTTCAGCACTGAAATGAAACCATCTGGAAAAAGAATCTCCCAATAAAACGCTCCTCTTAATTTAAAGAAGTTGCACATTTAAAATGTCTAGATCTTCTGTGGGAACACACTGGTTTCATCAACATTTTCAAGTAATACGACTGAACAATTTTAATCAAGTCAACATTCTTCCTTTTGGTTTTATGTTACAGCTTTGATTGAAGTAAATCACTTGACTATATTGTTTTGCAAAAATGTCAAAATTTATAACTTTATGGCCCCAAGCCGAATTGAAATAAGCATCTTGAAATCTTGTTTTATTCCTCTGCCAGGAGACAGGAATATGATGATTTTCAGCCAGGACTAGTTATAATTTTGATGGCTGCTGCTGTTAGCCTTGGATGTCCCATCACACAGAAACTGGGTTCATCTGCTTTCTTCTTCCATGAAAATGTGTGCCTGCAGTTCATGCTTATTTGGACTCCTTTTAAGCTGGTTTTCTGTGTCTTTACTCTGCCTTTCCTAGGAATACCTTTTAAAGAAGGAATTGAGGCATAAGGAACTGCAGCAGTGTGACCATCCTCCGTTTACTGCTGCTTTACCTCACTTGTTTACTGCCCCTCTCTTGCATAGGCACTCCTGCTTGCTCAGGAGGTATTATGAGCACAGGAATGGCAACAACTTCTTTAATAATGGCTCAGTAAAACCCAGTAAAGCCAAGGGTCAGCCCTTGAACCAAAGCAGAGCAGGATATACTGGTTAGGAACTTCCATAATGGACATGAATGGAATTCTCCTGGGGCAAGAGGGCTGGCATGGGTGGCACATGGTTCCCTTGCTGTAGAGCTCTGTAAAACTTGCAACAGAGCCTTTATTTTAGGTGTGCAGGGCCTAATTTGTCACTCAACAGAAGAGCAAAAGTGAGTGATGTTGGTAGAGTGGGTGAAGGACATTGGTGGGAGTACAAAGAACTCATTTTAGTGAAGCCTTTGTGTATTGCCCCAGTTGCGTAGAAGGACATTAAGGAAAGCATTAAAATAGTTAATGCAAACAAGTTATTGCAATAACATCTGCTGGTATTAAACTCCCCCATCCTGCAGAGGTAGTGTATTTTTTTACCCTCTTGGTTCAGACACCTTTATTTACAGCTACAGCTCCTGACGCCGTTCCCCAGCAATGAGCTGCTGTCCCCAGAGCATCATTGCAGTGCTGGGGAAGTGCAGGGATCCAGAGGTGGAGCACATCAGCTGTGGGGCTGGCAGGAGCACAGCTCTCTGTGTGCAGGAGTGGGGGCTCAGTGGGGCTCAGCAGCCGTGTCTGTGCTTCCCTCCAAGATGGTTTTCTCTGTGCCTGAAGTGGAGGCTGTTTCTTTGAGAAGTGAGTTTATGGGATGGGGGAGTGATGGGTGTGGGAAACAGATGGAGAAAGCACAGGGAGACGCAGTGGTTTAAAGGAATAAAGAGGTACTTTTTGTTCGAGTCATTGCGCCAGAAACAAGGAGCCTCTGAGGAAGGAGAGTGAGCCTGAGGAAAGGGAAGGTTGTGGTGTCATTCGTGGAGGAAGGGTTTATGAGGATTTCAGCCTTATCAGTTAAGCTTGAAAACCCAAATGCTGAGGGATATGGAAATGGTGGGAAGAGAAAGGCACGGGGGGAGGGACTGAGCAGGGCACGGAGCAGAAAGTGTGAGAAGCAGGGAGCAGGGAGAGGGCTTGCCATGAGCTCTCTGTGGGGGAGAGGAAAGGGAGCAAGGATGGGAACAGAGGAAGGACTGGTGGTGACCCAGACAAACAAGGGGAGCAGCACAGGGGAGCAGCTCCTCTCACCAAAGCAGGACTGTCCTGTGAACAGTTTTAAACTGTTGAAAAACCCTGTTAATATACCTTCAGCTGTCCTTGAACACTATCCCTGTAAGTGATGATTGCTTTCTGCCTCTCACTTCAGCATAGGGATCAGTGGGGTTTCTTTTGGGAGCTTGAGTGAGTGCCTGAGGAGTTTTGGGGAACCCTTGATGTGGAGCTGTGCCCCAGCAGGGCAAAAGAGGCTGGCTGGGCTGAGGGGTGTTCACACCAGCTCATCCCTTACCTGGCACACAGATGGTGCCTGGTCCTGCCCTGGTGCACACAGAGGCTGCCAGACCTGACACCCAAATGGCCCATGCTGGGTGCTGGGGCTCTCTGGGAGGCCTGATGGGGAAAAGGGAATGGTCAGGGCACAGCTCAGCTCAGCAGCCTCCCCATGCAGAGTTTGCCCAGAGGACACACGTGCACTGAGGCATCAAAGCCGGGAGGTACCATGGGAGGAGATGTGACAAAATCCTGCTGTGAGCCCCTTACAGAAGTTATCTGCAGTTGTCTTCCCATTCATTATTTCCCAGCTAAAGCAATGTCACAATTACAAATTTGGACTACCTGGGAAAGCTGCTGAAAGCAGGATAAATTATTAATTCCCAGACTGCATTCTGAAGAATTAATTTCAGCACCACATATTGAAAATTCTCCTTCATGAGAAATAGCCTAGTTTTGAGAGCAGTGAGATTCTGAAAAAGTGAGATTCTTCCAAGCCATTATTGTATTTTCCAACAATTTTATTTTTTCTGTCAATCACTCTCCTTTAGCTCATTCAGGTAGTATACTCAAATTAGTAGGAGGAAACCTACGTTTGTAAGAATTCTCTCTCTGTATAAGGTACTGAAGTAATTGGGATTCCATTGCAGAACTGTGGAAATTCTTAGCACAGTTTGTCCATATCTTATCAGAACAGGCACGCATTTCCCACAGCCTGGCCTCTTGCCAGAGGGACTGAGCAGACTTGTTGGAAGCCCCCTTTGAATGGGAGAAGTAATCTTTCTGAATGGATTTTCTGGCACAACTCCTGTTGCGTGTGTAGTTCATTGTTCTGGGTGATGTGGCTGTATTTTACCCCCTAGATAAATGTTTTAGGGTTGTTTTTTTGATGATGGGAAGAGTCCTGAGAAAATAATCAGACTGCTGGTTCTCTAAAATTCTATAGGCAAGTTGTTTTTCTGTTTTAAGTGGTTTTCAGTGTTAATTGTGTAGCTTTGTGAGCATAATTTTGATAAAAAGGACAACAGCTGAATAACCCTTGAATGTTTTGATGCTCAAAGGGCTTAGTAATTAAAAAGCAAACCATTTTCTCCAAGGCATTTTAACAGTGTTATTATGCCAGTTCATGTATGCAGATATATATGTTGTGTGTGCATAGTATAATAGTTCACTAAAAAGTACTGCTGGTATTGTCAAAACTAAAAGAAGTGGTTTCCAGTGGTGGCACATTCTCAGTTATTGTAAATGTCCTCCAGTGAAGTTGGAGTCGATCCCTCTGTGCACCACAGTCCTGCTGTGGAGCTGTGCCAACGTCTGTGTGTGGAGGATCCGGCCCTTAATGTGTATTACAGGATAGTTAATACGATGTGTAACCACAAAGTAACCGCAACACACAAAGAAGTTCTATTTTAGCCCCACTGGAGCAAAGAAATAACTGTTAATGCTGAAGACTGAAGTGCAAGAGATTGCTCAGTGGGGAAGGAGGCAGAAAAAAAAAATCCCAATTTTGAGTTAACATGTGTACAGACAAATTCTCACGTCCCAAGGCTAAGTTTGTCTGTAAAAATTCCTTAATATTTGAGTCTTTGCAATTAAAACATAAAGAATAATTATCTTAAGCTCATATCTGCAGAGAAAGAACTGTGTATTTACTTATTCTCTGCCAAAAAGTCTTTTTAGCTGGAAAGATTACCAAAAAGGCATGGAAGTATAAAGAAGGGCCTTTTTAAAATTGAAATATATGTGTTTTGTCAACAGATTCAAAACAGAACAGTCACAACCAGTTTTTCATCCTTTCTGTTTCAAAATAGGGGTGGGGGAAGCATCCAACTTCAAACTTAGTGCCTCTAATGCTTGGAAGACATCATGATTAATTTTTGTCCTTAGGTTTCCAGATGTTGGATTTTGTCCCAACTTTTAAAGACCTCTAATGTTTAACAGGATATATGCTGAGTGTAGTCTTTAACAGAGTTTTCTTTTATAACTCCAGGATCTATGAGAAAAGGTAACTCAGGAAACCACTGCAGATTTGGAGCTGAACCCCCAGCCTTCCAGGAGAGCAGCCAAGGCTGAATGTGCGAGGTTGGACCGGAGCCGCGTTCCTTCAGGGAGATGATGGCCAGGGCCTGGAGCTGGCAGCGAGGCCCTTGGAATGCCCTGCTCCTGGTGCTGCTGTGCACGGGCAGCTGCCAGGCACAGAGGGACTGCACGGGCGCTGAGTGCCAGGCCCTGGAGAACTGCATCGAGGACGTGCTGGAGCCTGGCGAGTGCTGTGCCACGTGCCTGCAGCACGGCTGCACCTGCGAGGGCTACCAGTACTATGACTGCGTCAACGTGGGCTTTGTCAACGGCAAGGTGCCTGAGGGACAGTCCTACTTCGTGGACTTTGGCAGCACCGAGTGCTTGTGCCCTAAGGGAGGGGGCAAGATCAGCTGCCAGTTCATGCTGTGCCCAGAGCTGCCCCCGAACTGCATCGACACGGTGGTGCCGGCGGACGGATGTCCCCAGTGCGGCCGCATCGGCTGCCTGCACGAGGGACAGAAGTACGTGGCAGGGCACACCTTCCACATGCCACCCTGCAAGGTTTGCCACTGCCCCAACGCCGGCGGGGAGCTGATGTGCTACCAGCTGCCGGACTGCGACACGTCCTCCTTGCACACGGCCAGCCCGGGGGACGCTGAGGACGGTGAGCCCGAGAGGCACTACGACGATCCCTACAGCTACGACCAGGAGGCCTCCGAGGGAGACAACACCCAGGTGGAGTCTCCAAAGAAGTACAGGAGTTACTCGTCCCAGCTGGAGCACGAGAGCCTCAGCCAGGAGCAGGGTGAGGACTATGATTACCTGGCGGCCAGCGTGGCTCCCTCGGCGCTGGCCCCGGCTGAGCCCCCCACCGAGGGCGCGGCAGTGCCCGGCTCCACCCCGGTGCCCCAGGGCCCGGCTGAGGCCCGCAGTGCCACGGAGCGCGGCGAGCGACGCAGGCTGCCCCGCACCACGGCACCCTCCCTCCAGCAGGTGACACGCAAGGAGGCACCAGCCACCACCGGGGCTCCTCCACAGCACACCACGGCCACCACCGAGACACCCCCGCTGGAGAGGAGACCAAAAGGGAACAAAGAGAGACATGAGCAAGAAAGAGGCCCCCACTCTAAAATGAAAAAGCATGCCAGGAAGGAAGAGCCAGAGAATAGCATGTATCAGGGCTTGAAAGAGGTGAACTTTACAGAGCTGAGCTCAGCAAGACCGTCCCATGAAAGCCTGGAGGGGAATGATTTCCCCAAGGTGAAGTTCAGTGCAACAACCTCTCCTCCTGTTGCTCTAAAGGAAGACCGTAGCCAGTCCTCCCCAAAGCAGTCACAGACCCTGTATCGTTACCATCCTGAGGAGGACGGGGACCCCAACTCCATCCACGCTAACCCCAGGCTGCCAGAAGGTAAGAACGACTCCAGTGTGGGTGCCCAAAGAGCTCTTTCTCGTGATAACATTGGTGCTCATCCTCTGCCGTGTTGTTCTTGCTGCTGCACATGGCCTTGAAATCAATCAAACCACCTACAGCCTTCTTCCATCCCTTCAGGAGGTGGTTTGTGTTTCATTTCACAGAACAGATTCCGTTTCATTGCTTTGATTCATGGACAGTGGATGGGGTTTTCTGGTATTTAACTTTATTTCAGATGATTATTTATTAAACTCTGGCATTTTTCTTCAATTACTTGCTTTTAACTTCTGTTGTGATGTTAAAGAAACATCATCCTCTACGCAGAAGGTTTTAATTAGTTATCTTCAGTTACCAACTCAATGTAATCACATTTGCAGCTTTTCTCTTCTTCTGGGAAGGAAGTGAAACAGTTGTGCTTTCACTTTCTAAATAAAAATATTTAGAGCACTTGTAATATTTATCTCATGGTTGAAAGCCTGTCTAAGCTCATTAGTTCAAGAACTCCAGAGATATACTCAAATACCCCTGAGGACTAGTAGGGAGAAAAAGGGCTCTCTTGCTTTATGCTTTTTTGGGGCTGGAAGTTTATGATGTTTATGATCAGCTGTGGCAAGTGTACGTATTTGCTCCCTGCCTTTGGATTCCTCTTGACATCTGCAGAGAATGTTGATTATATGCTTTATGCAATACTCATTACTGTAATGAATGCAAACTTCATCGCTGTAAATTAGCACATATACAGCTCATATTTCCAATTCATTTTTCATCAAATCAAGAGCAGTACCTCCTCTTTCAAGATGTGGCACAAAATGTTCTCACGGGACTCAGCTGGAGGATGCTTGCAGAGAATACTGATGAGTCCCTCGGCTGTGCTATTTCTCCTGGGCTGTATAGGTAGCCCTTAAGTCATGAGCTGTTCAGTCCATCTCCTGGAGAAGTTTAAGGCAGATGGGAGGAGGAGAGCAGATTTGGAGCTCAGACTCTTAAGTCCCAACACAAGCAGCACCTTTTGGCTGTTCAAACAAAAAAGTGTGCCCAGTCCATGGACGGAGATTTCCTTTTCCTTTGACTTCCCTTTTATTTGCTCCAGCCTACCTCAAAATCCGAGCAGTGCACCAAGGCTGTGTTTGATACATGGGCCTGAGGTAGGACTGATACACAATAACCTGTTTCCTGATGTAACTTCAAAGATGTTTTTTTTTTTTTAGATTAAATTGCCTTTTCTTTTTCTTTCAAAAAAGGAGAAATGGTGGAGCACCCTAAAATTTTCAATGAGAGGGTTTAAGAAAGTCTGTTGGGGTGAAAGTGTTCAGCAGCAGAGCTAAGTACTGGATTTTAGAGACTGCTTGGGTGATTTGCAGTCTGTGATTCCCAGGAACTGCTTGGCTTAGACAGGTCTGGTTGGGGGCTGGATTAGGTTGAGGTGCCTGGAGCAAGATGTGATGGATGGCATGTCAGACCTGAATTGTTCAGCTGACAGAAGCAGGCTTGGGAATCACTAGGTGCCATTTTCCCCTTTGCTGAGATATCTACGATTTCCTTTAAATATTGCAGAGGTAGAAACAAAAAATAAACGTACCATGGGAGCACAGAACTCCCTGACTGGCCATAGGTGCTGCAGCTCTGAGGCTGCTGCTTCCCTGCCCCATGGAGCTGCTTTGTGTTTTGGGAGCCAGCACTGGTGCCACCACACCATGTCCATCACCCACAGTCACTGACAGGTGGGACCTGGCCAGGCAGCTCCTGATCTCCCCCATCACTGCCACCAGGAATATTGGTGGAAGATCTGTATGGAACTACAGCACCTTCTCCAAAAATGAGGGCTCTCTCTTGCCATGACCAGCGCTCGTGCCTAGGGGACAGCAGTGTTTCCACTTGTTCTGCTGTTTTAATTGACATGCTCGTGATTCATGGGAGTAGCTCCATATGTTTCAAGTAATAAAACACCTCTTGTGTCTTTGGTGACTCCTGAGCCAGTCAGTGGTGGAGGGGGAGTGAAGATATTAGTCAGACTTGAAAGAAAAGTTAATCTCGCCTACAGATACAGAACGAAACCATAAATTTCGTGCATGTATTTCCAACTATAAAATGACAAAATCTACCAGAATTCTTTTCTCCCTTCAGGAATCATCAGCATGATGTGAACTACATCAATCCCCTGATTTTCAGAGCCTGTGGGGCTGTTGCACTGCTCCCTAATGAGGCTGCAGCCACTCTGGCAGTGTGCAGGGTTTTGTTCAACCAGCTCTCAGCAGAGTGCTCTGGGGTGCATTTCTGTGACTCTATGGCCATTCGAGATTTATTTTTAGGTTTTATTTAGTTTTTCCTTTTTCCCCAGAGTTTAGAAAAGTTCAGAGAACTATAAGAGCTTCCAGACAGACTTTCAGCCCAAGTTAGGTGGCTTTGCACTTTTTCCTCCTGTTTAGTTGTATCCTGGCCCCAGAACTCTGCTATGGTTGGATCCTGATGCCTTTGGTTAAAAACTTGCCTTCATTAGTTGTATTTTACATATCTTCCTTTGGTTTTATATGTAGCTGAGTTTTCATCTCCCAAATCTTTTCTGGTTCATACATAATATAATGGTGGAAACAGCATGGAACACTTTGGTGCTCAGGAAAGGTTAATTTCGTGATTTGGTTTTCCTTTTTCTTTTTTTAGCATGGTTTTTCATCTGCAGTTTTGCCCTGTGTTCACATCAGCCAGATGAGGTGATCCCTGTAGCATCTCCTCTCGTGGGCTCTGGTAATGCCCATTTGGGGATTTTTCCCCCCTCTCCATTGTTGGCTGCTCTGAGCTTTGCTGGACCAGCCCTTTGTAGATTTTGTGGTGCTGTGTGGGGCTAGGCCATCGCTGGTGGCTCCTTGGGGCAGCAGCAGCACTCACAGCCCCTGGGGAGGAGTGTCCCAGAGCTGGGCCCTGTGGCTTCTCCATGTGCCAGACAGGGAGCCAGCCTCAGCTCTGCAGGATGTGGGAGCCCAGGGGTGTGCTCCTGCCTCCCCTGGGGATGCTGCCTCCTGCTCAGGGTCTCCAGCACCCTGTGCCAGCCCCAGCATCCCTGCAGGGATCTGCTCCAGGTGAGTGCTCTGGTCATGGATCTGGAACAGGGACTGAGGAGAACTCCCTGCTGCAGCACACAGACCTGCTGCAGGTCCTGTGCAAATGCTGGTTTCTCTGTTCCTAAAGGAGCTGTAAGTGTACAGCAGAGGTAATTACTCAGCTGAGAAAGTGTAAATTAAGTGCTTTCACCATGGGAAGGAATGAGATTAATGGAGATTGTTCTCTTTATACAGTCTCTCTCCAAACATTGATCTTACTCTGTCACTTACTGCAAGAGCGGCAAATGGGGCCATTTTAATTTCTGTATTGCCCATTTGCTCATCCTAAAAATACCAGATCAGGGCAGGGCTGACTAAAACATATTTCAAGAACTTAAGTGTCAAATTCTGTTATGATTTTCCCACTTTCTTCCATTTCCCCATGCTCTGATAGAGTGCTATTCCTTGGATAAATGTAACTCAGGTAGCAAGCAGCCACACTGTGAATGTTGTATGATTTGCATTCTGGTTTTGGCAGGCTCAGCAGCAGTTTGGGTCTAGCTGGACCTGTCATGTTTCAGAGTGGAGGTGTTTTTCCACTTAAGCTCCTCCACAACTGGTGCTATTTTTTTTTTACCATGGCTTTTCGAGATAATTGTTCTCGAGCTGAAGTGAATTGCACTAGTTTGTGAGCTGAGATCAGTGGATGTGAGAGTGGCATTTATTGCAGGTGAATCCTGACCAGGGAGCAGCTACTGGGAGGCTCCTGTGAAACTTCTGAGGATATAGCTGAGATTTCAACCAACCCATCTGCTGCAGTTTGCTGATTCTGAGACTCCTGGAGAAAGATGATCTTGAATTTCCGAAATGAGGACAAACAGATCAAGTGCAGGTCCAGGAGTTGGACTTGATGATCCTTTTTGTCTCTTCTAACCTGAATATTCTGTGGTTCTGTGAAAGCAGACCTGCAGTGAGGGTTTGGAAGTATTCCCTGAGCACACCCACCCTTTGTCCCTCTTACTGCCACCATAAAAAGCACTGGAAGTTTGAGAATGCTTGCATGGTCCTTCAGAAACAAACTCTGTTTGCAATTACTTTGGTTTTTTTGCTATCAAGTGGAGTGTCTCATTTTTACTTGAATTACCTCAGGCTTAATCCTGTGTTCTCTACTTTATCCTGGTCCTTGCCGTAACAGGAAGAAATCAGCTTTGAGCCCTCCAAATAGAAATATCTGAGGAATAAAAATAAACTTCAGGAGATTGGTGTGCGAGGAGAAAAAGCCTCTGGGCCAGCAAGTGTGAATCAGAATGAATTACAGCCCTGGGTGACAGTGTTCAGTGGTCTCTTTGGTAGTTGGAGTGCTGGGATAGCACAAATGGGAATAAGGCAGGCTGGGATATTTGCAGAAAGAGGAAGACTAAAATACTACAAAATTTAAAAAAAATGTTTATCTGTTCTGCCAAAAAATGGCCTTTGTACTTTATTAGGCAGTGAAACACTAATTTACGAGTAATAAAGGAAATAATTCAGCCATTTTTATTAATGAAAACATCCCTTGTATGATGTGTGGGGCCTGATTCCCTCATGGCCACCAGTGCACAGCCGTCCCCACACCATTCTCTTGTCACCTCAGGCATGGATTTGTGAGCAGAGGGTGCAAGGAAAACCCAAACCTGCCCAAATGACACAGAGGAGTGCACTCAGAGGAACTGTTGGCAGACTCTGAAATAAACAGTAGCCAGAGTATCTCATCTGCAGGCATAGACAGCCAGATGTGACCTGGCTCTCTGCTTCCTCAGCTCTTGCTCTCAGTGGGTGCAGCATTAGGTCTGGATGCAGTGCTTGGGGCAGTCCCAGGTGAGGAATGGGAGCAGGCACACAAGCAGCAGCTGAATTCCCAGTGTCCAGACCTGTCCTAGCCAGGGGCTTGCTTTTGGGGTCAGGGCCGGGGCTTTGGGGTTTGTGTCTGGGGGATGTCTCTGGACGTGTTGCTGCATGGCTGCTGCTTGCCTGGCTGTGTTTTGGGAGCTGCTCTGGGTCACATCCTGCTGTTGCTTTTCCAGCTGGCTGGGCTTCAGGGCGCCTCTCCAGAGCTGCAGGCTCTGCACTGGGAATGTTATTCTTTGCAAGAATTCCCCTGTAGAGCCCAAACCCTCCACACCACTGTCCTCCCATTCCTCATGTGCATCTTCCTGCTAAAACTGAGATATTAACCACAGGTCGTGAGCTCCTGGCTACCAATACTTTTGTGTCAGGCTTTTATGGGGCTGTTTTGCTCCTTATCTTAAAGAATATTTTAAGCCATAGCTGTCTATTGAGTGGTCTTTAGTTAGAGAATATAGTTTGGATGATCCTTTTTAAAGCTGCAGAGACCTGTGCAGTGGCCCAGGCACAAGCCTGGTGTGCAGAATGCTTAGATTGGGTGCCATGCTTTGCTAAAGGCTGTGTAGCCTGTCATAGTCAGATACCTGCCGACTTTTAAGAGCCTAAATAATTTAAGAAACACTCAGATCTTAAGTTCTTTTCTTTTCAAACTCCAATACCTTCCAATCTCATAAACAGGGACATGTAAGAAGGTGGCTCTCCATCATCCTGTGTTACTCATAAAATTAAGGTAACAGCTGCTGCCTTCAGTGTGAATCACTGGGGAGCACGACAGGCAAGCAGAGTCTACAAGGTGGGACAAACGTGTGTTCCTGCAGCTCCTGCCAGTCTTGCCTCCATTAAATACCCTCTGAAGAGCACAGTTCTTGTCCCACACACTGCTCTGGTGTGGTGCATTATACCCCAGGCTGTTCATGCTGCAGCACAGGGAATTACTCACACAGCTGGCTGGGAGTGTTCTGTATAAGGAAATCCATTGTGTTCAGTGCTGGCACCAAGGGAATGTGCATAGGATGACTGGAAGTGGAACAGGATGGAGCATTCACACCTGGCTGGAGTGTGCAGGGGAGACCCATTCTCCTGGCAGCACAAACCCAGGGACAGTGCCTGCATGGGACAGGCTTTCCACAGGGACACTGAACACAGGGGCTTTCAGATATCCTTGACTTCAGGGGGTTTAGTTACTAATATAGTTTAAATCTCAAATTGTTGCCATAATACGACTGGAGTTGGGCAGCCAGCCTAAGATGGCATCGGAATATCTTTGGAAACCCATTTCATGTATTTGTTCTGTAGAGGTAAAAATCATTATTTATGCAAAGTCAGTTCTATCCATGGTTTGCAACAAGAACATTGACTCTCAGTTCTGAAATTCAAACATGCTGCAGACAAAGTATAAAAGTAAGATGGGAGTTTTCTTGTATAAATTAATTACCCACTTGAACATGCAGAGGCTGTTGGGCTCACCAGGTTTTGCAAGGGGACTCCATTTGCTGGTTATATATAGTACATATCTGAGAGTATATTTTTTTGGTATGCATGATTGATACTCCTTCAGAAAAGAGAATTTAAATGAGACTTCTTTGCAGTAATGTGTCTTGTATTCTAATCGATCACCAAGGAATTAAAACCAACTCTGAATATAGCTCCTTGTTAGAGAAAGCAAAGTATAAGTAGTAATTCCTGATCCAGATTTTGTGAGACAATAACCTTTTGAACAGTTTCAAATATGTAGGCCAAATAAACGTAGCTTTCTAGCATATGCTTACTCATGAAAGGATTTGTAATTTCATTACCCCAGGCCTCAGAGTGAGCAATATCTCTTACCTCTCAGGGATTCTTAGGTAACACACCAGCAAGTAATTGGAATTTTATAAAGATCCCCTTATGTGTGAGCAGGTTTTATGTTTTCTTGACTGTTCCCAGTCTGTCTGTGCCTGAGATGACCAATTCCTTTCCAAAGCCACCAGAAAGTCCTAAATCACCATCCCAAAGCACCAGTGGTGTTTATGCTCAGCCAAGGGCTGAGAGAGGGGTAGGAGAAAGAAGTATTTGTGCTGTATTTAGGGCCAGCAAACCTCCTCTGCACATTTTCTCCTTTCCCTGCCTTTGCTAGGGTCCAGGGAGCTGCAGAGCCCCCCAAGAGCCTCCTGCCTTGCTTGTCCACTACCTGTGGGTGTCTGGGACACACCAAGCACCCTTCAGGTTTGTAAGCAGCAGCAGCATTCCAGAGTCACCGTGTCTGCAGCCGGTCACTGCCTGCTGGAATTCCTGGTTTCCCTCCATCCTGGGATGGTCCAGTGGTGATGGAGTGGCTGATGGTGATGGAGTGGCTGTGAGATGGTGGAAGTGGCTTTGGTAGGTGCAGTGGGTTGGGAAGGGAGGCTGGGCCCCAGGGTGGACCAGGGGCTCATGCTGGGGCTGCCCTGCCTGCCCCTCTCCAGCCTCACCACACTGCTGCACTTCTGGCTGCATGCTGCTTCTCCAACCCCTTCCTACACCAGAAATGGAGCCATTCACACAAACCCTCAGAGCAGTAATTCCTTCCCCTTGGTGTCTGAGTGCTGCTTGCTTTTGTGGTGCTGTAGGGAACCACAGGGAGGCCAATTGTGTTCAGAAGGGCTCAGAGTTGTTTGACCATAGTTTTGAATTACCAAGTACTAAAATAAATGTTTATGGCTTCAACAGCTCTGGGTTTAAAACCTTTTAACAGTATAAAGAGTTGCCTGAAAGGGGAGGATTTGCATCAGTAACTTTTAAAAGGTGTTGTAAAAGTTGATGCTCTTGTGAGCTGTTCCTCTGTGTAAACTGTACATCTCAAAAACAATGAAAATCATCAGATGAGATCTCATAGCCTTTTTGCTGCCATGCACAGGGCAAGTGTGCAGCTGCAGTGACGTGTAGTGCCCAAGGAATAGTGTGTGTTAATCCTGAACACCCTTCCTCCAAGGTTATCTGAATAAGGCACGTGAGGATGGCTTAGGGGTAGGAAGGTGAATGCTTAGGATGAACTTTATTTTGCATGAGGGCTGTGGAGGGGCTGCTGCCCAGCATAGGGACTTGGTGTGGGGACCCTGCAGCCTGGTGTTGGCCACCAGACATTGGGGACCAGTACAGGAACTCTTCTGGGAGAGCTGCAGGAAAGAAATGCAGGCAGACATGCCTCCAGTGGCGTAAGGGAAGTCAACAGGTTACCAAAATCCAAATCAACTGGAAAAGCAAATGTGCTCAGTACAGGATCATCAGTGAGCACTTCAACCCAGGACAGCACTGTTGAAAAGGGACAGAGTATTGGATGGGAAAAAGAGAATTTTCCATGGATGTCTTACATGGTCCAGAAAATTTTCAGCCAATTTGGTGCAGTATGTTCTGGTCTCGGAATGGCACTGAGATGCTTTTTGTGTGGTAATCCCCCTAGCACCATGTGAGGGCTCCAGTCTGGCACTGATCTGTAATAGCACTCACCTCCTCCTTACATTCTTTGTGAGCAGCAGCATCAGCTGTGTTTGGAGCAGGGGAGCTGGGGTTTGGCTGGAGCTGACTCATAGGCAGGGAAAAAGAGTTGAGAAGATGATGAATGAGCTCTTGCAACAAGAACATCTGGCTATACCTCAGTTTCCTTCTCTTCTCACCTCTCACTATTTTCATTTCAGTCTGAGTCTTCAAAGACATTGTCTGTGCTACTTGCTGGAATCATTTTCTGAGCACGAGTTAAATTGATTAATATTAGAGAGTTATACATCTTGTTTGAGGTGAATCAGCTAAAGTGCTTCTTGTATTTGTGTTCTGATGGAGACTTCCTGCAGGGACTTAGGAATCAATTACGTTTTGTCAGTGGTTTGTAGCACAGCATTTGTTATCCTCGATAGCAAACCTCCTGCGTGCCGATGGCACCAGGAAAAGACATTCCAGGCACACAAACCTTGCTTTGGTAGGGAGGAGAATTCCCTGGAAAGCAAACACTGAACAGAAAAGCACACCCTGTGCTCCGGCAGGCTGAGCTGGGAGAGCAGAGCCTTGTCTCCACGGGACTCATGTCCAAACTTGTCTAGTCTGTCATTCCAAAAGTGAACTTCATGACTATGAAATGAAAACACGTGAAAACGTATCTTTGTAATGAAAATGGAGCTTATATAATGGTGGTTTCTTACAGTTCTTTCCATAAGGTTAGAGTTCTTTTTCATTGAACAAGCAGAACAAGAAGGTCTGAGCATGTTTAATTCTGTTTAAGGAGTCTTTTTTATCTTTCTTTTACTTTTAATGATTGTGAGAAATAGCTAGGAGGAAGACTTTGTGCCTGGTGGCACAGAGATCCCTGGGGTCAGGGTTTGGCTACCAAGCCTCNTTGAACAAGCAGAACAAGAAGGTCTGAGCATGTTTAATTCTGTTTAAGGAGTCTTTTTTATCTTTCTTTTACTTTTAATGATTGTGAGAAATAGCTAGGAGGAAGACTTTGTGGCACAGAGAGGCACAGAGATACCCATCCCACATCCCTGCCAAGTACTGTCAGGGTTTGGCTACCAAGCCTCCAGCTGATGGCTTTAAAGCTTCCTTACACCCAACTATAATTCTGCAGCTACGTCTATAAAACATCTTTTTTATGGCCTACAAGCAGCTGAAGATTAATACAGTTCTCCCTCTTCTCTGCAATGTTCATTAGTTTTCCTGGTGTTGGAATTGCCTTGCATGGAATTGCTGGTAGTTCTCATTTCCAGATTCAAACCTGCAGTGTTCTAGCGAAATGATTTTGTAAGAGATTCACTCTGAGGAACTGTTTTCATTGAAGATACACTTGAGTAATGTCTCATGTAATAATTATAAAATTATTATAAATATAATTATAATCATAAATAAATATAAAATGTGTACTTTTCCTGGTTCTGGATCAAAGTTGGTAAGTGTTGTCTGAGCTCATGACATTGAAATCAAGAGAAGAGCGTAGTGACCATCAGTGATAGCTGGCTTTGCATTAGAAGTTCCATAAATGTTGAATTTCAGTCAGTTTGGATTGACTATGGTGGTTTTACTGGAGGAAGATAAATACGGAGACTTTCCAGAATCTTGTGCTGTGGTGTCAGAAGTTTTGGATGATGCTTTAAAGTGATGAATGTATTTTGCATGTGTTCTTGAAGTACAGACTTTTGCCTTGCTCAGCCTATGGTCCTGGGAATGTTTTCCTGGTGGTGTCTATGCTCTTTCTCCTTCATCCTTGGCTCCCAGGGACAAGAGGAGCAGGTTTGTGCTGTGGTGTGGCCAAGAACAAGTTGTGGGATGGGCAGGGACTCTCACTGCCCTGGTACGATGGGAAGTTAACAAAGTGAGCTGAAAAGAGATTTATACTGCTGGTTTTCTTACTCTCGAGGAATGTAACCAGCCAGTTAAAATGAGCAGGGGCTTTTGGAGTCAGCCAGTTAGATTTGCTTTTTAGTGTGAATAATTTGGTATGCAGAGAAATTGTGGCACATGGCAGAGGGGGCAGTTCAGGCTAAGCACTGGTCCACTCCTGCAAGGAGGATGAATGAGTTCAGCACTGCAGAGCTGAGGCTGAGCCTCCTTTAACCTTGAGTCCCAAGTCCCCATTCTCACTCTGGACCATATAGAGAGCCAGTGCATCATCAGCACTGCTGTTTGTCTGCACCCCTTCAACCATGGGATCTGACCTTCATTAGATAATACTGAAGTCTCCTCTTGGTATGGTGAGCAGATTTACACAGCTTTGAAATCTGACCCTGCTATTTCAGAGAGAGTGCTGGCTTGTTATTCAGCTTTTAAATGGAGTCAATAATGTTCCTTGAAAAAAGACTCTGAAGGTCAGACCCTGTCTTGTCAATGCAATGTTAATCCCATTACTCTCAGTGAGACATACACTCACTTTAGCTGTATTGCTCTTCTGATCTTACTTTAAAGTGGTGAAGGGCAACTGTTAAGCATCAGAAATTTTAAAAATTAAATGCTGTCTTTAAGAAAGAACTCCTTACATCTCACATGGACATACAGCAGTTGCTGTCACTTCACAAGGCTTCCTTTGCAGTAACAAAGCACTTGTTTGTTATATTTTTTGATTCAGACTCAAATTCCTCTCCCAGAAATTACAGTTAATCTATAGTAAATGAATACCTCATAAACCATACGATCACGATAAAAATACATTATTATAGCCATTTGTCCTTTTTGTTTGTGAATTCCCCAAGCTGAATGTCTGGGTATTGGACGTTTATGGCCATGCAGCTGATAGCACTGAGCCCCTGGCACCACACGGTGCTGAGGGTCACAAACGAGTTCCTCTTCCCATGACAGGCAGGAAAGGACTTGATGCCTGCTCATCCAGCATCACCAAACACATTCCTTTGGGAAAGAAGAGCTGGTGTTGATTGATTAATATGCTTCCCCCACCCTTGCCAGGGTCACAGAACTGAGATTCTCACTGCTCTGTTTCAAATGTGGCACAGACAGCTTCAGGCTCCCACAGAAAGTTAATCATGCACTTGAATATAAATATCTGGACCATGGTCAGTTTTGTGCCATATGGTCAGTTTTAAATTCAGAGGAATTGCACAGTTTTCTAAGTATTTAGCATAAGAATTGTCCCTGTGTGCTGCATTCTTACTAGGTCAGAATGCTGCTTATCTTGGAGCAAGTCTTGGCTTAGTTTGGTGAAGTCCTGGTATTAGTGAAGAAATCTTAACAGCAGTTTCCTATTTTATATTTTAATGGCAAGAAACATATAAATAATAGAGTCAGAGAATCAATAAGGTTAGAAAAGACTTCAGAGATCATCAAGTCCAAGCTTGCTTTCTCTCTCTCCTGCAAGGTTCAGGAAAGAGTCCATTTCCTGGAGGGACAGGGAACCACGCTGCTGACGTGGTGATTGATTCTGTTCCCTAAGATGAACCAGGGAGGTTTCCTAACCCCCTCTCGCTTGTTTTGGCTGGCTGTTTGCTGCCACCTTGCTGAGATTTTCCTTTTGCTGCTTGAATCTGCTCCAGATTCAGAACCTGAAAGCTGCCAAGGCTCATAGCAAGTGAGCCATGGAGGGAGCAAGTGTTGGTGCAGTGCAAGGAGAAGGCAGGTTGGCAATGGGTGCTGAGGATGTTTTTGGTGTAGTAGCCCACGGCACTCTCAGCATGAGGCATGTGTTTGCCTTTTCTGTGCTTTCTCCCGAGGATGAAAAGCAAATTATCTGCTCTAATAACCTGTCCCCTCTCTGCTACTCCATCAGTTCTAGTGTACAGTGTGGGTTTGTTTGGCCCTGCCTCTCATGGGGCAGAGAAGGTAAAGTTTAACCTTTATTAAATCAGTATCTTGGTCTAATTAAGAGAAGGTGGCTCCATGTGAGCTCCAGCAGCCCAGCTCAGGGGCCTGGCTGTGCATGCAGCTGGGGGAGCAAGCTGTACCCTCATGTAGGGATGTGCAGGCTGGGCTCTAGAACAGGAGTTAAAGTTGGTGTTCAGCACAGACATTACCCACAGCATGCAGGATGAATGTGTAAATACAGCCAGCACTGACAGGCTCATGTGTGTGACTCTGTTGGGTATCAAATGCCTTAAAAAAGGTACAGAGGAACTTCCAGCTCTGTGCTGGGGAGCTGCATGCTGAGGCTGGAAAATCCCTTTATCTTGTTTGCCCCCTTTTCTTACTACCTTGTAACCTGGTTGTTAATTTTCAAACTGCTGAGCAACTTTTAACTGCTTGTGTGAAGGTGGACTAAAAATCCACCTTCATCAGATACTAGAATAGCTCCTTACACGTTCCCTGAATTAGTCTGTCAGGCAGGGGACAGTTCAGTTCTGCAGCAGTGATGGCTGTTGCCTTAATATATGTAATTGAAAATAATCTGTGCAAGCAGGAGTTTAGAAGTGGCAAAATTGCTCCACAGGTGTGTGTGGTACTGTGGGAATGCTGGCGGGCTCAATGTAAACACTTGGCATGTAGACAGATGGAGATTTTTGCATGTCCCTTAAAAGTGCAGTGCTGCAGAGCCCCAGGGTTTTGGTCACTGGAGGTCCAGCCGGGGGAGATGTCCCCAGTGAAACAGGGAGCCTTTGCTTGTGGAGCTGAGCTGAGCCCCAGGGCTCAGAAAATCCTCAAAGTGATGCAAAGTAGGGCCTGGTTTGCAAAGCAAACACAGCACAGCAAATGCATTTGTGACTGAAGCTTGATAACAAGGCTGTGTAAGCAGACTGCACCTGGCTTCCTGTTTAGCTGCAACACTTGCCTGGATTTTTCTTCCATAACTGCTAGTTATGCAAATTGATTAATTTGACAGATTTCTGCCTTTTGTAGCAAGTCGTGTTCAGAACAAGGAAGAGCGTTAATCTAGGATGAGGTAAAGTTGCTTGTCAGGTGTTGTGCTTTTAAAGAAGATGAATAAGCTCTTCCCAGCATGGAAATGTATGCCATGGACATCACAAAATCAAAGGAGTGTCAAATTCTACAACATGTTTCAAATAATCTGTTATTTGAGGTTATTTGTAGGGTTCCATTCCCTGGAGTCCTGTGGTTGCCCAAAGCCATCACCTTTCATTTAAAACATGTTTTTTAGAAAAACAGGAGACTCACAGTTATCCTCAGAGAGAAAAACTAAATCTAAAATGTTTAAAACCAAACAAAACCCACCTACCCTGTAAGGAGAGAGCAAATTAAAGGTTATTCATTAGACGTTAATGTTTAGAAGAGATGTTTGGAAGGAATTGTTCCTTGTAAGGGTGGGCACGCCCTGGCAGAGAGAAGCTGGATCCTTGGCAGTGCCCAAGGCCAGGTTGGACACTGGGGCTGGGAGCAGCCTGGGATGGTGGAAGGTGTCCCTGCCCATGGCAGAGGGTGGCACTGGATGGGCTGTGAGAGATCCCTTCCAGCCCAACCCATACTGGGATAATGTAGTTCATGTTTCTGCTCCACCACTGTTGCAGTCCTTCCCAGCCACCAAGGCCCTCAGGCAGGGTGGGGTGGTGGCAGGGCCGTGCTGGGGTGGCCTGGGAAGCCCTCTCCCAGCAGGGTCTGGAACACCTTTCCCAGCAGGGTCTGGAACCATCTTTCCCAGCAGGGTCTGGGAACATCTTTCCCAGCAGTTCTCCTTGGGTGCAGCTGCAGCATGTGAGGTCACTGCAACAAGGAAGAAGAGAGGAGGAACCAGACAGCTTGAGGGGATGAGAGCCAAACCAAGGCATTTCTCTTGCTGTGACCCACAGAAGTCACTACAGAGGGCAAAGGAAACCTTGCTAGAATGTTCTGCAGGAGGGAGGGGAGCAGACAGAAGTGTCCTGCTCTGTCACATGCCCCGAGCTGTTAGAGGAGCGCCTGATGAGGCGGGCTGGTTATTTTTTTTGTCTATTTAACATTCAGCCTGGAGGTGGCTAAATAGGATTGGTTTAAAATAGCCCCACAGTTGCCATAGATACTTTTCTAAATTGAAAATAGAGGCCCGGCCCAAGCTTGGAGTGTGTCCTCCAAAGCCAGCCTTGGAGTGGGCTGGAGGAGCCCCACAAAACTGTGGTGCTGCAGGAATTCAGCCCAGGATGGGGATGTCTGGATGTGTTGGACGTCACCAGGCAGCTCCAGCAAGGCTTTGCTTGGGCCTGGAGACTGAGAAGGGAAAAACCCTTCATGCTTCAAATGCTTTCCTCCTTTCTTTGCCCAGGGAGGTCTGTAGAGCTGGAAGAAAACCCATGGAATGCTGTTTTCCTGGCACTGGGTTTGGTTTTTATTTGTGAAATGTTACTGTGCAACAAAGCAGCAGCAAATTTAAAGTAGTTCAGTGGGATAAAAGCACCCTATTAAGGTAAATTTGGTTTATTTGTCCCAGGAATGTGTAGCAAATGCGTGTCTAATTACAGATAAGGCAACTAAGCCTTTCATCTTTTTCCAGTGGAAAAAACTCTGCAAATAATGTGGAAAATATTTTGGTAAAATGAATGAAGGTCTTTTCAAGGATTTGGTTATCACAAATGAGAGCCCCAGTTGAGGGAATTGGGAATGTTTCTCCCTATCCTCCTGTTGGATGGATTGGGACAATTGCACCTGACTGTGGAAATTTTGAGATAACAATCTGTCCCTCTGCCTTTGGGGATCTCTGGTGTCATCTCTGGGTTGGGGATGGTATTACAGGTCCCGGTTTTAATGCTTGCCCGGCCAGTCCTGTCCCGGTATCAAGCCTCGGTGCGGCTCCTCTGCTGTGCAGATTCGGCCGACCCGGTGGGTCCCAGCGTGGCACCGTGGCAGGTGCACAGCGACGACAAAGGCAAGGAGAGGAGGACCCTGACTGAGGTAGCAGCAGGAATTTATTGAAGGAACCCTAATGGGACCGTCCCACCTCGAAACTCCTGCCCAGGCAGAGCCCCAAATGGCTCAGTACAGCACCTTTTAAGGGGAGGTGGGGACAGGGGAAGGGACCAGGGCTTGGCCAATTACAGTAACTCCGGGGGTGACTTGGCTGTTGGATGATACTTTCCACAGCCAATCTGCCCGGGAGAGAAGGGGATTCCCCAGGTCAGGACCTATCACCTGGCATCCTCCAGAGAACTTTCCAGGACCTGGGAAGGGCTCCAGAGTGACAGTCCTGCCCTCGGAGGAGGGGAGAATAGGGGACAACCAAATACAAAACTTGTGGGGTACATGGAACAAACATTAATACATAATTTGATATAAGGCACACCACTACAGGATGAGGAGGGGAGATCTGCAGTGCTGGATGAGGATGATGGAGAGATGCAGGAATCTGACTGAAAAGTGCACACTTAGCAGTGTGCCATGTTTCCTCTCCAATTTCTTGCTCTGTAGGTGGTAGAGAATTAGTGCGTAATTCCTTGTGGGCTGTGGACAACAACCACCCCCCCCTTAAATTGTTTACATTTCTGGATAAAGCTGGAGCTGGATATTCTTTGAGGTTTGGTCCTTCTCAAAATCTATGGGAGATTTTACAGTGCTTGTTTATCTTTCATACCATGTACTGGAATAAATGTTTGTTCCCAAAGAGCTTTTATCTATTAAAACCCCCAAAACCCTCTTCATCCACGCCTACATCCCATTATAGATGATAAATCCCATTCATGCCATTCAGCTTCCCAGCCTGTGAAAAGGCCCAATCAAGAGGCTTGTGCGACTGGGGGAGTTCAGAACTGGGAAGAAAATCAGATCCAAGGTGGAGCTGGAATTCTAGACTCGCTTGGATACAAGGAATTATATCTAGCAAATATCACTTGAATAAAACATTAATTTCCCATTATAAAACATAATGTTGCTCTGATAATGGTTCCTGTTTTGAGTAATCCTCATTTCCTGCATCTCTCTGGTGACTCATCACAGCAGAACTCTCATCCATTCTGCTCTGCAGATGCTCTCAAGCTGTGTATTCCCCATCTAACTCAGCTCCTGTGTATCAGCATCTCTTCCCATTGCTGTGGAGCTGTGGGAATGTTTGCCTGCAGAGCACTTCAGCCTCCCTCCAGCCTAAAAATCACTGGAGCTTCTGGCTGCGCTTTTAAATTTAACTCCAACTTTCAACAAGTTTTTGGTTAAAAATTCACATTTCAAATTTTCATGTTGTCTCAAGTCTTGAATCTGGAAATGAGAAGCCCAGATTGCAGAAAAGTGTGTGTCTATCTTTGTGTGTCTGTGAGAGGAGTTCAGGTTTTCAGTGAGTGGTTGCCTGTATAAAACATTCCCAATGTGATGTATGCCTCCTACATCTTTAATTAAACCTCAAGGGGTTAAAAGTGGTGGGGTACAAGGGTCTAAATGGAGACTGTGCCTCAGCTATCACCTCTGTAACAAGGACTGAGCTTCTGCTACTAAGGTTCATAGGTAAGTATAAAGTTTTAAGAAGGCTGATGGGTGGGTGGTGAACTAAGCCACAAAACCACAGGATTCAAAGAAATTTTTGTTGGAGCTTGGAGGGCTGCAGTGCTCTGGGGTGCCATAAGGTGCATGCAGAATGTTCCACAAGTGAATTCAGAGCCCCCAGAGCTGGGGTAGGGCTGTAGGCAGGGTTGGTGTGACATTTGTGGTGCCAGGGGAGATGTTTGTCAGCTCTACAACAGAGCCTTTTCTAAATCTCTTTGCCATTTGAGCTAAAGGAGAGGAGGGTGTAGGTGTTACCGGGAGTAACTCCCATCTCCAGAATTACCTGGCCATAAATAGATTTTTAAGACTTCCCTCTGCTTCTTGTCTTGCTGCTCTAGGTGAGGTTTGGGTTGGAGGTTTGTTCTCCAACTCCTCCAACATGGCTCCTAGTGTTGAGCCATGCAGGGGAATTCTCTTTTCCTTTTGGAAGTCAACCTCACCCTCCTATGAGCAAAATGGGACCTGTTATTCAGTGAAGGGTGTGCTACACTCAATGTGTAATTGGTTGTGCTTGTCTAGGGCATTCACTGCTCAGGTTAAGCCCATGCAATTGGCACTGCTACGGAGCTGCCCTCCTGTCACCTGTACCACAAGATGTACCTGGGACCCACTACAGCACAGCCTTTTTACTTCTAATTTACTTCTCCACTTTTTTTCTGGGAATTATTTAAGCTTCTTAGGTCATATTTGGGAAAAGTTTTCCTCTCCATACTGAAAGCAGTTTCTAGTATTAGAAGTTGCACATGGATGAGTTTTCACTGAATGAATGATGACAGAGAGGGGAGTTTTGGGACGGTGCCACACTTCATATAGTTCTTTAGATAGATTGTCATGAGGTGGTTACCTCAGCTGTCAGTCTGTTAGGATTACATAACATTTTAAAATTATCTCCTTTCCTATGGCCAAAAAATGATTCAGTCCTCTTGCATATTGTATTACCTCGAGCTCTTGGTATTTATTACATATGCAATCAAGAAAATAAGAGTCTGAGGCTTGCAGAGATTTATTTAGTAGCATTTAATCGCTCTCTGTTTGCTAGTAATTTGATTCATCAGAATGAGGAATTTATTTCTGAATTGTCTTTTAATGAGCAGATAAGCAGGTTTCTCTATCACTCTAAAACTCTGGGTTGTCACTTCAGGGCTTTGTTTTTACAAATGGAAGTTGTTATCTCTTGAATAGGTATCAGCCTGCTGTGGTAATTTCCATTGGTTTTAATGGTGCTTGAGTTTAAATACCCCAGCCAAAAGAAGGATAAGAACCTTTCTCTTTAGAGATATTTCTTTTACTGTGTATTTGGTGCTTGATGGAATTTATGCAGCCACAACGAACCCCTAAATGATTTTCAGTTCTATGAATAGTGACTTTTACTAGGGTAGATCGTGGTAGGACAAGGGGTAATGGTTTTAAACTTAAAGAGAGCAGGTTTAGATTAAATATTAGGAAGAAATTGTTCCCTATTAGGGGATGCCTTATGACAGCTGGTTTTGGAAGGGCCAAGGCAGAGGTATTTTTCTGTGACAAGGATTTATGTGACTGAAACAGAGGATGAGCAACTTCAAACACTCCATGGTGTTTCTGTGTGGGAAATAAAAGTGGTTTTTTAACTAATTAACTAGGTGGGATTTAACTTGGTGCTGTTGAAACACTGCATATGTGCAGCTGAAGTTGTCTGAAAAGAAGGAAGGGAACTGAGCAGAATTGCAGGAGGTGAATTCAGCACCTAGGCTGTCAGTCCCTCAGTGCTGGGTGTTAACAGATTCCACAGCAGATCAGAGAATATCACCTCCATTCTGGAGGAAACAGCCTCAAGTTGCACCAAGGGAGGTTTAGGTTTGATATTAGGAAAAATTTCTTCATGGAAAGAGTTTTGAGGCATGGGAACAGGCTGCCCAGGGCAGTGGTGGAGTCCCTGAACGTGTTCCAAAACACGTGTGGATGTGGCACTTGGGGACTGCTCAGGGGTGAGCAGGATGAGCTGGGCCGATGGCTGCACTTTTCCAGTCCTAGTGATTCCGTGATTCCTTTTGCCAGAGCCTGGAAGCTTCTCTGTGGGATGGGATTTCAAAACCACACAAAGCTGGACTTCCTCCTCCAGGCTCTGAATTGAACTCAGTGTATGAAACTGGAGGTTGTTTTAGAGGTGTGCAGCTCTGTGGGGCGTTTCTCTTTTACACGAGGTGTGGAAGGGGAAAAGCTAGAAGAGCAGAGGAGGATCTGTATGCTGATGCAGTGGGGTCCCCAACAGCTTTTAGTTTTGGGTGTTTTTTTGCTTTTTCTAATTAGAAATTGAAAGTTTAAAATCCCTGTTGCAAAGCCTGTAGATGACAGCCTATAGTGGGTTGAGGGAGCAGTGGGTAGCAGGGAGGCTTGCACAGGGCTGTGTGAATTGCTTGTACTTTAGCATGCTCAAATGAAAGGTCATTCACCCAGGCTCTTCAGCCAGGAAGGGAAAGGAAAAGTTAATTCTTTGTCCAGTCTGGGAAAGCCACCAGCATTTTGTCACACAGAGCTTAAAGCTGCTATGAGGCTTATGGAACAGAGATTGGGATGATGGAAGGTGTACTCAGCACCCCTAATTCAGCTGTCATTCAGTTTTAAGGCTGCTCTTCCTACAAACAATGAATGTACACAAAATTACTTAGCTCTGGGTCCTGGGTTGTGATGAACAGCATCAATCCCAACAGGTAAAAACCCCACTTCTGTCATTTTCAGCTTGTGAAATCCTATGAGAAATAGGAAAAGAAAATGGGCGTTGGGTTAAGGACATAGAAATGGGCAAGTAACTGCAGCTTCATCTCTGTTTTACAAACACAGGCGTATTTGGCAGTGCAAGTTCTCAGATATTTTTAAAGAAACACAGAATAGTATGTAAAGTGTGGGAGATTTTTGGTCAATATCCATTTTTTAAGGAAGTCAGAAAGAAACATCACAGTACGTGTAGTTCTTACTTTTTATTGGCTTCTTGCCAGAGCATTGCTCTTTTTTTAAACCCTTTTTGTCCTTCAGTTTACTCCAATTATAATTTATTTATAAATTGATTCCTCGGGAATGTCATTCAAAAGCCATGTGCTATGAGACAAGGCAGATTGTCATTTTTACCACCCTCAGGTTAAGCAGTAGAAAGTGGATCAAACAGGACACATGGCTGGCCTCTTCCTTTGTTTTTTTCCTCCTCTGCTGAAATAAACTCATAGGTGTGTGGGGATAAATCCTCCCTCAGAGTGCTCATCCTGGTGTGGAGGTAAATCCTGAGAGTGCTCAGACCTGTGTGGAGGTAAATCCTCACTCAGGGTGCTCAGACCTGTGTGGAGGTAAATCCTAGCTAAGAGAGCTCATACCTGTGAGCTGCAGCTGAGCCAGCTCTGGGGAAGTGGGAATGCTGCTGGACTCTGATAAATCAGGCAGATGAAGCACACGGGCTGCACCATCTCATCCCCAGCTGGGATGGCTGGAGGATGGCCCCAGCATGGAGAGGCTGATCTGCTGGCCCCCTCGCAGCTGAAGGAGGAGGGTGGGCTGCTCTGGAGCCCTGCAGTGTCCCCAGCCCTGGCTGGGGCCGGGCTCTGCCCTGGACCAGCACTGGGGTCCTGGCCCATGGGAGCCATTCCATGCTGGAGGGTCATCCCAGGACCTGGGTGTGTCTGGCCACGCAGCTCCAGGGAATTTTGGCACTGCTGTGCAGAGCCATGGCTGCAACCTCCCCTCCCTGTGGCTTGGCACCAGCCAGGTTTTTGGCACGAGGCTTTTGGCACGAGGGCTGGCAGGCATTATTCCGAGGAGTGACGTGGAGCAGGAGCTCCACTGGGACGCTTGGCCTTGCTGGCTGCAGGGGCCTGGCCCTCCCTGCTGCTGTCAGAGTCCCAAGGACATCAGCTCTGCTGCATTTTTGTCTTTTGCCATCATCCCTGCACCCTACATTCCTGAAATCCTGCCATCTACAAAGAGAAAATGATTGTGGATTTTGGGGTAGTGGTTGGACTTGATGATCTTGAAGATCTCTTCCAACTGAAATGATTCTGTGATTCTGTAAAACATGAAAAATCCCCTTTTTCTTATATGGGGGAAGGATTGGAAGGGGGAATTTGTATTGCACTAGCTCTGGTAAGTGACGATTACCACTACTAAGAGATAAAACAGTTAAAAATATATAAAAACTTGCATGTTGGGTTGGATCTTACTTGGAAAAAAGTATTCTGTAAAGGTGATATGTGATGGACCCATTCGTTTATCTGAGGTGAAAAAGGAAGGAAAGTCATCTGAGATCTGTCAGATGTGAAGATGACCTGAGCTGTGCTGTACATATCTTTAGAGATGTGAATGATACCTCTTGCTAGCAGCCAAAACACTTCTTAAGGCATTGAGATTTTCAAGATATGCATAGAGAGAGATTATGGTGAGTTAGGCTGCTGGGATTTAAATTATGTCCATGTTGAAGGGAAAGAATCCTCAGCTTGAAACTGTTCTAATTGATGTCAGGTCAGTCTGTCTTCAGAATTTAAAGTCATACAATTGTTGCTAAAAAAGTGGATGCATTGCAGTGTGGAAGAATCAGGAAGGACAGGCTGGGCATTTGTGGAGGTGTGACTGGACTTATACCTGCAATCAGCAACTTAAAAAATTATCATTGATTATGGCTCAGTAAAATGTCAGACCCTTTGCATTCCTCCAGCAGGGCTGGTGCTGGGTGTACATAGTTCCTAAGTTAATTTTGTAACTAAACAGGATTGGGAAAATATTACATCAAGAGTTAAAAAGGTTGAGTCTTTCTTTTTTAGCAAATATCACTGGATGTCAAGCAAACATATCAAATTTAATTGACTTTTGAAACATATGAAGTGTTTTGGAGCTATTCCATGGAAATAGCATTTAGAAAGTTTTACCACTCCATGGTGTTTCTGCCACGGTGCTGGCAGAGAACTGGGCAGTTTGGGCTTTTGGGGTGATTTTGTTTGAAGGCAGTTGCTGACTCTTGGGAGCTAATGTAACCTTCTGTGTTTAAATGCCAGTGTATTTTCTTCATTTGCAGTTGGTTTTTATGTATCAAGTCTACTGTACAGTGGTTTGCAAAAAAACCCTTTCTCAGTGCCAGTTGATGTCATTAAACCCGTTTGTGTCAATGTAAATGGACATAAAGCCTTGGGAAACTGGAAGTGGCTGCTTCCAGTAAAAAGAGGTTTTCCCACTCACAGGTAATTAGGCAACTATAACATGGGAATGTTCGTAGAGATAAGAGGATGTGGAAAGCAGAATTGTATTTAGGAGGCTTCTTCTCACTGTGTTGAGTTTTGAATATTACTTCCTAAGGAAATAATTTTCCCCCACAAATCAAGTGCATGGAGTTGTGCTAATCCTGACTTTAACAGATGATGGTAAGGAAAAGTAATTAGCTTTCAATCAGAAATGGTTACACTACGCCAGGCAGTGGTGCTTTACACTGCATGCACTGTAAAAGTAAGTCATCTTAATACTGTTGGGAATTCCTGAACTGAGGTTTCCATGTTCTCTCAGGTTCCTGAAATGTTATTCACTGGGTTGTGGTGCCAGTCAGTGCTGACAATGGGAATTAGAAGTCATTGAGAAGTCAGTGAGGCACTGCACAGGAATGAGAACTATTCCAATTGCATGGATTCAGTGCAAGTGTCATGTTACTGATTTTATCCCTTGGCCCTGGAGGGCTGCACACAGGAATTGTGCAGTGAGGTGGTGCAGCACACAGACAGCATGTGCTGGTGCTGCCAGCAGGATAAGGGATCTGTTCAGCAGGATAAGGGATCTGTTCAGCAGGATAAGGGACCTGCTCTCCAACAGGATCAGGGATATGCTCTTCCCCTGTGGAAGCACCTGTGGAACATGAGCTCAAGGCTCATGGCACTTGGGAAGAGCACTCTGAGCACTGGTCCTGACTGAAAACTGAACCTCTGCCAAGTCAGTGAGTGGATGTGCACAGAGGTTTGGGGCTGAAAAAGGCAGACTGGGTGAGAAATGTAGAATCAGTAGTAGAGGTCTTGCTGGATGGTTGTTTTGTGTCCTGGCTTAGAGGGAAATGGATTGGTTTGTTTTTTGGGATTTTTTTTGGAGGGGGTGGGGTTTGAAAATTTTCTGAAGAGATGCAGGAAAAGAGATAGCATTTGAGTGGGAGATAAAGAAAAAAGGTCAAGAAAAATAGGAGCAATGTGTGCAGGTAGGAAAGGGAGAAGGCTAAGAGACTCTAGAGAGGAAAAGCAGTAGTGAAACAGGGAAACCTTCAAGGGTGAGAGCTGCAGGACTCCAGCTGGACACAGATGACTATCAGTGCTGTAATGCTGCTGTAGTCACTCCTGTCTGTCCTAGCAGCTGGGTCACTGCTGATTTTGTCACTGTGGGGCCATCCCTGTATGACAGCCCTGCCTCTACCCCTGCAATCTGCCTCACACAAGAAGATTAAAAAGAGAAGTCCTAACCTGGAACATGTGGATGGCACTTTTCTGTTATTGAAAATGGAATATTCACATTTTTTATGAGAGCTTTTGTAACAAATTGCCTAGAAAGCTTGTGATCCCAAGAGGGTTTATACTGGCTTTTGCCAGATAGCCAATCTTTCATTAGAATGTGGTTGCAGCACATTTTACTTGAATTTATAAACAAACAACTCCTCCCTAAAAGCAGCCTTGCCAATGCACTGTTGGTGGTCCTTACCCTTGCTGAAGGGAGCACAGCTCAGAGCTCTTGTCCCATAGCTTTGGAGCTGCTCCTGGCCTGGCAACTTCAGTCTTTAACTGTGCTGCTGTCGTAGAAAAACCTTCTCCCATGACCTTATGCTGAACCTCAGAGCTGTAGGGACAGTTAGACCTCAGAAAGCTTTATCTTCTCTATGGGAAGGAGTGGAAAATCCTTCAAATCAAAATGCATCTTAGATACCTGCAGCTTGTGCTGGTTGGGTCAGTGGCCTTCCAGAACATTAATGTGTTGAAAATGTTGAGATTTTACTTCGAATTTTTTTAAGAACTCACCTATCTGATGTGAGAAGGGTTTCAGGCTTTTGTTTTGGTTTGCAGACACTGCAGGGGTATGTGCTGATATGCGGTTATCACCATAAATACCTCACCTTCCCTCCACCCCTCTTCTTTCTCATTGCAGATTTATGGAGAGTGGCAAAGAAGTCAGATTGTGACCTGTATTTCCAGCTCTGTAGTGGAGGGGAACAGCCCCTCACCTCTCCCCACTGTGTGGCTCTGCTCCATGTGAAAGCTGATGTCTTGCAGTGATTGGGAAACACTGACAGCTCACCATGAGTGTTTGTTGGCTGGGAGAAGCAGCGAGTTCAAAGCTGACCCTCTCCCCTGATGAGGAAAGATGCATTCCTTACGGGGAGGGATCTGGCTGGTGCCCAGCCCCTGCCTAGGACATGCTGTCCCATTCCATGGCACCCCACACGTTGCTCCCATCCGTCCCTCTGAGCTCTGGCCAGTTCAGGGGTGATGGGGCAGGGGAGGGTGGGAAGTGGTGTGGCAGCTCATGGGTGTCATAGGACAGCCCTCGGTGCCAGAGCTCATGTCTGCTTCACAGCAGGCTTCATCCCTGAAAACCCAAAGGGTTTGAGTTTTCCTGCTGTACGAGAGGATTTCCCCTCACAGAGGTTGGATAGTGAGATGAGGGTTAGTGGGTTTAAATGTGACCTGGAGCCTGGCCGAGGTAAGGGGGTGCTTCCCACAGGAACTCGCTTCCTTTCCTGCCTCCAGGGTCCCATTTGGGATGTGTAGGATGTGCTGCTTCGTTTGTCAGAGCCTGTTCTCAGGACAAGAGGACTTTTGGGAGGTTAATAGGAAGAAATTGCATCTGATGAGGAAAATGAGGGGATGCCACCAACACTTTACTGAGATCTATAGATTTGCTTGTCAGTGCTCCTTAGTGTTGTATCTTGCTTTTAAAGATCCATTTCACATCCATTTCAGGTTGCAGATGCAGCAGAGAAAGGTGAAACAGCTGAGCCCAAATAAAAACTAAATAGATCTCAGCAGCAAGAAGTCAAAATTGTAAAATTGCTGGAGAGAGCAAATAGTATGCAGGGTCCTGCTTCTGTGGAGTAGTTTATAAAAGACATGTTTCTATAGAGTAGTTTATGAAAGACTTATTTTGTGTTACTGAATTAAATTCTGAGAAAAATTTGAAGTATTGTGGCCTTCCTAAGTGTTATGCTTGTGTGTGTGGTTGTGCACAACTTGGTGGTGCTCTAAACCCTCTCAGGCACCCAGAGCCCAGTGTTCCAACCACTTCTATCCTTTATCCTGGCTGATGACTCAGCAAGTTATTGTCTTTTTCCAGCAATGTCCAGACTTGTCTGCCTTTAAGTATCCAGACACTTTGTTCCTTTCTTATTGCTGCATCACCACAAAGGGCCTCATATGGATCTTATTTTCAACAGCCTCTGGGTAGCACTAAGGCTTTACTCTCATCATGAGCTGTTAGCGCCCTGAACTAGAAACCTGGATAAAAAACTTCAAAATTCAACCATCCTGATATTTTGATCATTCAGTTACAATTTGCACAAATACTGTATGGGAATGGACATTGCTTTCCCGGCGTTTTTCTATTGAAAAAGACAGAAACTGAGAAGTGCACTCTACTTGTTTACACATAAGTAATAAAGACTGGTTTGGTTTTTTTTTAAACTATTGATTAAGTGGTACGTGAAGTTCTGCCTCTTTTAATATTTTCGTTTACTCTGTTTTAAGTGTCTCCTGCAGAAAGTAACAGTAATGGGAGAACAGTAATTGTGGGAGAGATTAAGACTCATGAATTTGCAGCCTTATCCCAAATGCTCCAAAACATTTAAATCACATAGTTGGAGCTTTTTGTAAGTCAGTCCCTTTTCTCTCTCTTCGTCTCTGATTCCAAACTGAAATGGGATTGGGAATATAAATTCCTTTACAAGTGGCTGCAACCTGTGTTATCCACGTGGGAAGTGTGAGCCAGAGTGCACTGCAGTAGATGGAGCTCCAGCTGGGGTTTAGCTTGTGCCTATTTCAGGTTGTGCATTTGGGGTGTGGAACCTGCCCCAGAGCACATTTGTCTGTCTGTGGCTGCTCAGGACAGCAGGAGGAATCTGAGAGAGCCTGATCCCAGCTCTGTCCTTGCAGCCGTGGTTGTGCTCGCTGCAGTGGCGTGTACACAAGAGAGGGAGAGGGACTGGGACTGTCTCTGCAGCTCCCCAAAACCACGGAATGCTGAGGTGGCTGAGGAAGAAGTTCCTGTAGAGACAGATACAGGCTGAAATGCTTGATCTGTCCACCACATCCTTGTGATTGTTTCATACTTTGTACCTGCAGCTGTTGCTTGTTGGCTGTTGCCTGCAGGAATCACTGTCCCACCCGTTCTTGCTGCACCTCGGACAGGACTGGGGGCAGCAGTGGCATTCAGCACATGTCTGAGCTCCACCAGTGCTGCTGCACTGAGGACTGGCCTAAATATTAATATGTTTCTATTTATTCTATGTGTAAGCAACCCTAGGCTGAACTAGAGTTTCTCAGCCTGGAGAAAAGGAGGCTCAGGAAGAATCTTCTGGTTCTCCACAATTCCCTGATAGGAGGGCTCTGCTCCCAGGGAACAAGGGACAGGACAGGGGGAAATGGCCTCAAGCTGTGCCAGGGAGCTTTGGATTGGATATTGGCAAAAAGTTTCTTGATGGAGGGGTTGTAAAGCATTGGAAAAGGCTGCCGAGAGCAGTGGTGGAGTCCCCATCCCTGGAAGTGTTTCAAAACAGGTGTGGATGCAGCATGTGGGACATGATTTAATGGTGGAGGTGCTGGCTTGATGGTTGGATTTGATCTCAGATCTTTTCCATGGAAACCTTAAGGGTTGTGTGATTCTTCATTCAAGGGCTTTGTGCTTTAACTTTTGGTAAAGGAGCAGGCAGTGCCTGTAGGCTTCCATGGGCACAGGGTCAAACCCCAACTTTAGGTGAGAATGGCCACTTCTGCCATAGTTTACAGTTATTTTCAAGGGTTGTCTTGTTTGAAGGTCACTTCAGTAGCAGTGCTGGCAGGTATTACAGCAGTGTCATTCATCCTGATGAACACTTACCTGAGTGACTCACTACTTTTAACTAGGAACATAGAATTGAAACAAATCATAGGAATTTTGTATGTGATCTGAGTGCTGTAGATTTTTGACAGGGAGGAAGGACTTAGGGGATGAAACAGCTCATGTGAATGTGTTTCTCTTGGTGTGTTGTGGGGTTACACTGGGCTGCACCATAGGCAGTTTGAGCTGGAGGCAAAGTCTGAAATGGGAATGAGCAAAATGAGTCACCAAGTCCCTGCTGTGTGAAACCACAGTAACAGCATCAAACAAGGTGCTTCGTTTAGAAGTTAAAAATTCCATTTTCTTCATTTCTACCCCAAATCATTACTTTCTTAGGGAACTAACCCCCTTTGTTTCCAAACATCTGTGGTTCTGAGGCAAGGCTGCATGGCAAAGGAGAGATTTCCTGCTGTGCTTCCTGCTAGGGCTGCTTAATTCCCCTGGAACAATCTAAACATCATTATCAGCCCATCCAAATTAGTATTTCCTCTACTTTTGTAAGAGATAAAAGGAGGTTTGTTTCGTTGCTGTTGACTTAAGAGTCCCACTGAAATTCCCTCAGAATAACTGCTCTGGCACTGGGTGCATCCTGGGGAGTTTAAACCTCCTTAGGGTTACTGGATCAAGGCAGAACTTGGGGCCATCAGCTCTTCCAGCCTGTCATTAATCCAGGAAATGCCCTGGGCCACAATCAATACTGCTGAAATTCTTGCCCAAACCCTGATTACAAAACTTCATAAATGAATGCCTGAGGAAATGAGAGATCTCTTCAGAACATCATCATAAAATAAAGGAACAATGTAATTTATTATTATAAACCTGACAAGGATGAGCAAGGAATCCTGGAGGGTTCCCAAATAAGGAGATGGAGCTCTGTAACAACTCTTCTGTTCAGTTTAAGCATCCCTTCTCACTAATTAGAAACTCAATGAAACTCAGAGTTTTCCTTCCTCTGTTATTCAGAATCTTCTTGTCAACAGTCCTCGGCCAAACAGACCTGGAGGGCACATACTTGGTCAGGAGCACTCCTGGGACTGTTCAGGCCACTGACTGCTGCAGTGTGTCGTTTCCTCTCTGTTCTTACCTTCTGTAGGTGTGCATGGCTCGTGCTGTGGCTGAAAGCTGTGCTGAGCAATGTGGCAGAGCGAGCAAGCTGACACCAGCAGCTGAGGCTGAGGCAGGGGGTGACTCTGCCCAGAGTTTTCAGTGATGTTCTGAACAGAGATGTTCTGAACAGTTCACTCCTCTGATGAATTTACAGTTTTCCTACTTTGGATTAATTGGTCATGAGGAAAATTTAAATCTTGGCTTTTTTTTTTTTCCCCTTGAATTGATTTGAGACTTTTTCTGTGAGCAATTTCTGAGTGGGTTCTGCTGGAGGGCAGCTGAGGCTGGGTATTTTTAGCTGGTGCTGCATGTGTTGAACTGGTGGAAGCAGACTGAGCACTGGGCAGGTGCTGGAGATTTTCTTTTCAGTTGCTAGAGTTAAAAAACTCAAAACCCTAAATGCTCACAACAGCAACCTGAAGGATGCTTGACCTTTGGGATCGGCTACATAGAGCTTCCATGAGCAGTTCCCTATCCCATGTTAGCCCTGCCAGGGTGTGCCCCAGCAAATCAAATGTGGATCAGATGTGAATGTATAATCCTCTTTCAGGCTTTAAACAAAAATAAAATTTCTGTGTGACTGGTGTGAGAATGAATAATATATTTATATGGATTGCAAGATTAAAGTGTGTGTAGTGATTTTAGGCAGTTGGGCTCTAAAATGGCACAGTAGCTTGGCTTGTCCTTGATCAACACTCTCAGTCCAAAACAAAGACCTTTTTCACTGCTAAACTTCTAAAATTTAGAGCAGAAACAGGTCTTAATTGATGGCTGTGCCTACAGCCTGCAGTGTGTGGATGTGAATGGGTGATGGTGAAATTAATGCATTTTTTCTGTAGATAAACACTCAGAAGTAAGGGGAACATATAAGCTAAATGAAGGCCTTACACACGCATCTATTTGCTACTTTATGTTTGTTTGCCTTTATATTTTTTAAGAAGAAGGAATATTGTTTTTGTGTTTTAAGTACCATTACAACCTCAGCTCAGTTTGTAATTGGTTAAGAACATCTGGGAAGTGCGTGGCTTACTCAATGTTTGAGTTGCAGCAAATTCAGTGATCCTGCCTAATTTTCCCAAGTGCTCTGACAGGCAGTCCCTGAGTACATTCCCTGATAAACACTGTTCATCTGAATTTTAACTTTAAAATTAAACAGGGCTGGTGGAAATGCTTTGAAGGAATGGACCCTACCTAGCCATGAAACAGATCATGCAAAGAGCTTGCTCTCCCCAAGATAAAATTCTTCAGACAGGAATTACAAGGATAATCGGAACCAGGCTTTCCAAAGCCTCAGGTCTTTTGAAAGTTAATAGCCAGCATAAATATACTCTGTGCAATATCTGGGGAAAGGAGGGTTGAGGGGGAAAATACAGCCAAGACTGTGCTGAAGGGCAAGAAACATTCTGCCTGCTCTCAGTTATTATTGTAACTGATAGAAGGATGATTGTGCATGAACTGTTCTGCTTCAAACTCCATGGCAGAAGGATACAGCAAAATGAGACACATTTTGAAACACCAGGAAGAGGAATTTCTTGGGTCTGTAGCCGGTGAAAAGGGTTAAAGAATTCATTTAGTTGTCATTCCCCCCCTCCTTTCAACCTGGATCCAATAAAGAATGCTGTCATGGAAACATTTAAGACCAAACATCGTCTAAATTATCTGGCCTCTGCCACAGGTAATACAAGTTTTGACTTACAAGGATTATCCAGAACTAAAGCCAGAGGGAGTATAACGTTGCTCTTCATTCGCACTTTGAACAAAATCTGCCAAACAAGCCTGGCTGAGGCTATGTTGATATATGTCTCCACTGCATGGTGCACAGTAAAATGAACATTCAGCTTGGGTTATCCAGTTTTTCATTGTGCCTTGGGGCAGACACAGCTCTCTATGTTTTGCCAAGCAAGCCAGCATAAGGAATTTATGAAAAAAGAATAATGTAGGAAACAGAATGTTTTCAGGTGGAAATAGAAAGCAGATGCTTCCCAAAGAGTGAAGGCAATATAACAGGAACTGTTATTGTCCTGGATGAGTGGTGGGATGGATTCCCAGAGAGATGCGAGTGCCTTCAGAGAGTGGAGGAGAGCATAGAAAAACACTTTGCTGCATGAGGTTGAAAATGAAGGCAGGTTGCTCCAAGTGTGATGGACCTCCCTTACACTGCTGTGATGATGGCATGGCAGGCAGGAATTGAAGAGGATGGTGGAAAAGGATTAGACACTGAATTGAATCCATGAGGTGTGTGCTGAATGCTCAGCTCAGCCTGTATTTCCTGCAATCTGCTTTTCCATAATTTCCAAGGAGAGAAGCCTCAAAGACTGAGGAGTTAAAGCCCCATCCCGAGCAGTGAGCTAACTGTGGTTTGCTCATGGAAATACTCAAGTGCTGCCCTCATTTCAGGGAGATTTAGAGTCAGACACATCCTGAGGACTGAGGCGCTTGGAGGAGCCTGCAGGAACCTGCACAGAGTAAAACCCTCTGCTCATTTATCTGGGAACAGGTCCTGGGGAGAGCTTAACCAGCCCCTATGACGTAAGTGATAGCTCAGTTTGGAGTGAAAGCAGCTGGCTCTGGGGCTGTGTTGTCATTCTCCCCTCCTCTGCCTTTGCCAAGATAAATGTTCTTCTCCTCTTTACCTTACTCATTAAAATGTCTTCCCAGCCATCCCAGATAAATCAAGTTGAGAACATGTTACAGTGTGCACCTAAATGATGAAATTCAACGAGAGAATTTAATAAAGCCTCTTAGGCTGTTGATAAGATAGGAAATGACAACTTGTTAAGGGGTAAAGCTACAGTACTTTGTTATTTATTTATTAGAGCTTTAAATGGTGAAGAGATTGGAGCAGAAAAAAAGACCCACTGAAAACAGTTATTTTTCAGTATTTTAAGAATTCCGCCAAGTTGTTCTGTGAGGTTTTTGTCATTACTTTTCATAATATAATGGTTTTATGTTGTCAGGCAGGTATTTGATAAGGAAATACAACTTAATTTTTTCCAGTGTGAGCAAACAGTTCTTTTTAAGCATATGTGCTGGGTGCAAGTGTAAATACTATGGTTTTGGGGAAGATGAACTACTTTCCTCAGGTGTTGGAATGGAATAGGAAGTTCCATCATAACAGCAAGAGCTCAGCTCAGTTTTAGGAGTAGGACCTTTGCCTCTCTCACATGTGAGTGCTGTTCTAGCAATTATCAGCTGGAATTAAAGCCAGCAGTGAAGAGACGTGGGTGCCTTGGGCTGACAGTGGCCTGCTCCTGACACCCTGATCCTCCTGGTGAATCATGCAGTGCTCTGGCTTTCCCTGGCTTATAGATAATTGTTTTTGGGGTTAATAACAGTTTTGAACTTCACCTCTGCCTGAAGTCAAGTGATTCTATACAGGCCCCTGCACTGTGTCTGCCTTACCTGTGTCTGTCTGTAGTTAAAGTTACTATCTGAGACTCCTTAATGTCGTGGCTCCTGGAGTAATTTCAGTAGAAAGGGAAATAATTGTCCACTCCTGGCTGGGAGGCTTGGGTGGGTTGGTGTGATGGGTTAGTCCTTGCTGCTCTCATTGTGTGAGGAATCACAGACTCACAGAACAGTTCGTGTGCAAAGGGATTTAAAACCCACCCAGTGCCACCCCTGCCATGGCAGGGACACCTCCCACTGTCCCAGGCTGCTCCAAGCCCCATCCAGCATGGCCTTGGACACTGCCAGGGATCCAGGGGCAGCCGCAGCTGCTCTGGGCACCCTGTGCCAGGGTTTTACCAGGCTCAGTGAGGAAGTGCTGATGTCCTAAAATTTGTCTGTCTTTCTACTTAGACAAAAGAACCGCTTGGAACGGAATGATGGATAAAGCATGCTGACAGCTCAGTCAGGAGTGCTGGCTCCAAGATTGGGTATTTGCGTAATAGGAGTGATTCAGTCGATGCAAATGCTCTGCAGAGCTGCAGAGCCGAAGTGAGAATGGGAGGAGGCAACGAAATTGGAGGTGTTAAAGGTGTGAAATGGCCTGAGTGGAAATTCAGGTGAAGCTGAAATCAGGGAAACTTCAGTGTCAAAAAAGCTCTGGCAAGAAACTGATATACTCTATCTTTTCTTGATCTTCCAGAGCTGGCTGATGACTTGTCACTCTGGAAACATAATTTGTGAACACTGGGAGGGAAAAAGGGGAGGAAAGTTTATGAAAATCTACTTTGTCTCCTTTGCTGCTCTAACAAATTTACAGTTCACTGCGACAGTGGCAGGAAATAATTTAGTAGCATTTAACTGTGTGTTTTCCTCATTTTGAACTTCAACTAAACCTTTTAAAATACACACACCCACCTACAGCAGATTTTTGTGGCTGAAAGCTGAAATTCTTAGCATGTAAAAGCTGTGTGGATATCATGTGACCATAGAAAACCTGGATGTGTCCCTGGGTCAGCTTGAGGACGTCCCACTGCTGCTCAGGCTTGGGTCAGGCACTGAGACAGCTTTAAAGCACAGGCAGGGAAGAGTTAAAACTCTCTGAGGGAAAAATGTTTTTCAAAATATTGAAATTAACTTCTAAGTATCTTTAAAAGACAATACACAAATCTTGGAGATTAGGCCAAAATGTCTTGTAGTTCGTATCTTCAGACTGATGCAGAGTGATAATTGCAGGAGGTGAGTTTCTGAATTGCAAACAAGTGAGGAAACTGTTTTGTAGTGCAGCCTGATGTAAATTACCTTCTTTTTCCTTGGTGAAGAAATCTATAAATAGTAAATTATCTGGTAGCAGGTGGATCGTGAAATGACTTTAGGAAGTATCAAAGATGCACCCAGTTTATTAAAACAAAAATTACTTTGTTTTCCATGAGCAGATGCAAATCTGCTTCTAAATCTGCTAATATCATGGAAGCCCCAAATAAACAAAGCTCTGTTAGAATGTTTTAGTATTTCAAAGTCTCTTACACACAGAGCTGAAAATCTCTATCCAGCATAGAAGCTCTGTGATCCTCAGTCCTGTGCATGTATTTAGTGGCATATATTTGTTCTTCCTAATGGAGAACTAAAATATCATAAATTCATGCTGATGTCTGTGAGTCCTATTATGAGTTATTACAGATCTTTTTAAATTCCTGATGAAGATAAAATGCAGTAGTTTGTTTATTTTATGATAACTTAATTCTGAGTTTAATTATTCATAAGATCACAACAAATGGCAATATGTTTTGCAAATATGACTGTTTAATAGTATGGCACTTGAGTAGAGCAATCTGATATTGAATCTTCAGTGAGAAATGAGTAACTCGCTTTTATTTGAGTTATAAATCGTGTAGATTACTGCAATAATAGATAGTTAAATTCTGCTCTATTCTCATGTTGCAGCAAGAGCAACAAATGTATTTCAGTACTTGTTAAAATGAATGGAGTTTCCACCGAGGGAGCGAATTAAAACTATGTTAAAATTTCAATGTTTTATAGCAATGTGTTGTAATTATCTGGTACTGGATGTATTTTCTGCCAGTTTAACTGCATAGATCAACCCTCCAATGTCACAAAGCGACTCTTACAACTAACACAGCTCTCAGGACTCAAGGATATTTTAAGGTTGTTAATGTGCTGTATAAAATGAAAGCATTGCATAGCCTGAGAGCCATGTGCAGATTGTTGTGGTGCCATGTGCCTTGGTTTGTGAGCAGGAGCTGGGCAGGGTTTAGGGACACAAATGGCTTTGGTCACTAACCCCCTGCACCTGCAATGCCCCAGCTCCTCTTTGGGCTGTTCCTCCCCGAAGACTTGAAGAGAACAAAGTGCCCCAAGTGTGTGCAGTAGGTGTAGAGGATCCAGCAAAATCCTATTTCACTGCAACCTGCAAATTTACTTCTTCAGTGGAAATCCACAAAGATGTGGGAACTAGAGCAGCATTCTCCGTGTCCATCTCTCTTACTACATCTTCATGCCAGTGTTTCACAGTCAGAGTTACATCTTCCAAACCCTTTTCATTGTATTTTTAAGCCAGCAGAACCCTCCAAGGCTAGGGCACTCTATGCTAATCCAGCCTGTGTAGTGAGGGCACTGTTACAGCAGCATAATGACTAAATCAACTTGCATCATGTGGCCAGGCATGTTTTTTCAGGGATTTTGTTCAGAGTTGTCAAATACGGAATTTTCTTCAAACCATTTATGTCATTTATAGCATTTAAAACTCTTAATTTCCTTCTGCTATTTCCCTCTGAAAGACATCACCAAGTGATTGATTATGTCAAGATGTTTCAGGTATCAGTTGTCTCTTTTATTTCCTTATAACCAAACATAATGTGGAAAGAAAGGGAAGAACCTCACACTGAACTGTCTTTATTGTACACATCTTCTCAATTAAGAAGCAGAGTTAAGGCAAATCCATTCCATACAAAATAATCTAAAAAAATCTCTGTGTGTGTTTCGTACAGGTTCCACAAAGGAGTTGATTGAGAGCTGCTGTGGAGCTGGCCAGCAGTGGGCTATAGACAACGGGGAGTGCACAGAAATCCCTGTAAGTGGAATGGATGGTGATATTTGCAGGTACGTAAGGAAAACCAGAACATTTTTGGTTAGCATAAAGAGTAGCTCTTGAGGAGAAATCGAATGTACTTTGTGGGATGTCCAGGAGGCTGGGAACTGTGTCATTCATTGTCTGAATTGTTTGTAGACTAGCAATACTCATGGCTAATTAGAAGCCAGGATTTCCCCCTCCATTTGCTCAAAATCTAATCCAAACAAAAGCTTTGTAAGCTTTCTTTTTGTCTCTCCTGTGAGTAGAGCAGAGATTTTTGTTTCCCGTTTTCTGCCCATCTGTGGAGTTGCAGGTAAATGGGAGGGCAGAACTTGGCTTCCCCTCGGCAAGTGCTAAATGCAATGATTATCCATGTCATTAAGGGATGTGTTTATTGCCCTCTGTGAGTGGCCCCTGGTTCTGCTGGAGGGGAGACCACATGCCTGATCCTGCTGGGGGGGGTCAGCAGCACCTGGTCTGAGAGGGGGCCAGATTCATTCCCTCTGCACAGCAGGAGGACAGGGATGGCTGCAGGGTAACCTGGACCCAGTACCCCACGAGCTGCAGTTCATCCCATTCCGTGGCCATGAGTGTGGGGCAGCTCTTGAGCAGGAATGAAGACAACTCACTCCAGACTCGCATTCTCAAAGACTGATCCCGTAATTTAGAGCATTGAAAAACTTTAGCATAATCCCTTTTATCAATTTACTATCGTTGTACCTTTCTGAAGTTACTGGGGGATTGAAATTCTCCCCGCTGGGATCTGGCGTGACATAACTGACACATACCAACTGTCTGTGAAGTAAAGGCAGATTAAAAATTCCAGCCTCGGCCTAAGTAGGTGCAAATCCAGTACATTAATGAGTTGCACCTGCACATCTGAGGCTGGTTTTGGATCAAAAAGCCAGATCCTAAATGTTTCAGTCCCTGTGAATCTACTCGGATTTAAAGGAGTAAGAGATCAGGGGTTCAACTGTCTTAATTGTGAAATTTCAGTTGTGTCCCTATTTTAAAGATTTAAACCCACCTATAAATATTACATCTAAAGAAAACATTTTATGTTAAACAGTATTCAAATATGTGGCCTCAGAGCCTGGAAAGCAAGGACAAAAACTTGCTCCTGCCACTGGGAACTGTGCCAATGGACTGCACTGGTGACTGTGCCCCTCTTCAGCCACAGGGCACTGTCTGTGCTGGAACCCTGCAATTCCTGCAGCTCCCAAGAGTCTGCTCCAGCTCAACTCACTACCTAAAGATTACAAGAAGCAGAATCACAAAGTCCCGGTCTGGTTTGGGTTGGAAGGACCTTAAAGCTCATCCCATTCTATCCCCTGTCATGGGCAGGGACACCTTCCACTATCCTAGGCTGCTCCAAGCTCTGTCCAGCCAGGCCTTGGACACTTCAGGGATCCAGGGGATAGATCCAAAGCAGATACTCATTTAAAAAATCAGTTCCTGTTCTGCCAGGATGGTTTTCTGTACATGTTTAGGTGTTACAAGGGATAGTTTAGGTGGCACTGGGATATTTCCAGGGCGTGTCAGAGAGCCCTGGCCGTGGGATGTGTGCCAGTGGGGTGTCTTGGCCCTTGCAGGATTGCCCAGAAGCAGTGCTGTGTGGCCACGGTGAGGGAGAACAGCTGCCTGGCCGGGATGATCGCCGCCAAGGAGGGGGACACGTGTGGCCCCGAGGACAGCGACCCCTGCGCGGGCTCGTCCTACAAGGTGAGCTCCTCTGGTGCTTCTGTAGGTGGGCAAGGGGTCCTTGCTGCCTGCCTTCAGCAGGCATTGGTTCCTGCATTACTGTGGGGCATGGAAAAGATGAAGATGCAGGCGTGTGCAGTGAAATGGTGCTGTTGGCATTTCAGTCTGCAGCTCCTTTGAAAACTTCACAGTAATGTTTTGAATTAATTTCCACCCCCATTTCGTAAACCTAACTGGGCTGTATTGCTTTTGCTTCCTTGCTTCGGAAGTAGCTGAAAAGTCCATTTTAGTTTTTATATCTATGGTGTAGAAGAATTCAGAAAATGATGGAGCAAAACTTAATTGAAGATATAATGTGAAACCCATTACTGGGCAGTTTTCTTGGCTCCAGTGTTGAATTGTGGCCCCCTTTCCCAGTTCTACACAATGCTAGACTAGGGGAACAAGCATTTAGATTATGATGGAAGCTTTTATTCATAAATAAAGGCAAACCTTTAATGGACAGCACAAATCACAAATCCTGAGCCACAGCCTCCACTTAGATAAATGAGATTTGCTTTGAGAACCAGTGGAGCCAAACCAATTTAAACTAGTTTGAAGATTCAGCAGCTTGCTTGTCCTGTTTTCACCAGAACACTGCCTTTCAGAATTCATTTCCCTCTGATCATAATTTACATAGCTATAGCTCAGCTTAAGTGCAGCTTCCGTCACGGGCTCAGCAGGAACCTGATTAGTTCTATCTGTTCTTGTACATCGAAGATTCTCACAGGTGATTGTTCACTGGAAAAGCAGAGAACATGGACATCCACTGCAGGATTTAAGGTTTAATTAGCTTGCTGATTTGTCATCTTCAGAACCATTATTAATTTGGGTCTGAAGTCTATCATTAGAGTAAAAGGAGAATTTGTGCATTTGGGAGAAGACATTAATATGTCTGAAATCTGACAGAATTGTTATTCCTAGGTTTTCACCAGGGGTCGTTTGCATGCCAGGCAGAGCCAGGCTGTGGAGTCAGCCTGATTACACGTGCCATTCCTCAGGCAGAGGTGGGGAGGGAGAGCTCCATCATTCCTGGCTGAGCTGAAAGCAATGACAAAATACTCTGGTGGAATGGTTTCTCATGCCAGTTCCAATGGGATTTTTCCTTTAAGATAAACCATCTGAGACAGTAAAATTACAGAACAGCTTTGCTCACCTATTTAGCTTGTTTAGCTCTTGAGTCATTGCAGCTACTGCTTGAAAAAAAAACAATAAATATTGAGACTTCATATTACTTTAGCATTACAGTATGTACTGCTGTAAAACAAAATAACCCAACTTTGAACTGCTTTCTAATGCTTTATATTACAAGAAAGGTTTTCTAATTTTATTATGGTTAAACATTGTTTCAGAGGGGATCTTGCAGAAGATGCTGACAGTCCATAGTGGTGTTTCCCCTGATCACTCTGCTCGTAGTAAATGCTGTGGCATTAAACAAAAAAGTTTGTCTGGAATGTGGAAAGATTCATTATTTGCCCCAAAACCCAGCAAGATATTTACACTGTCGTGTCAAAAGCCAGAATTTTACCTCCAGGTTACAAACATTTGTAGGTCTTCAGGCATTTTAGATGTTTTCACCTCTTGCTTCAAAGGTGAATGTGACATTGCTGGTTTTTCAGATCCAGGAGTTCAGCATGTGCTAAATCAACCTAACCTTAGGGTGTTTTGATTGTTATTTACTCTAACACAAAAAGCACAGGCTTAGGGATTTTTCCTAGTGGATGGAGATTCCACCATGGTAAATCCAATTATGCAGGATTCCAGCAAAGATAGTCTTGAGGGGAATGCAGAAAGCTGTGAATGAAAGAATAGTTCTCAAGTTAGGTTTCTGAATTGCAAGGTAAAAATGGTCATATTTGCTAGTAAATCACTTGTAGAATTCCTGGGAAGTTCAAAAAGCTGCTAACAGAAGGTAAAGGCATTCCTGTTTTTGCATTTGAGAAGGAACTTTTTGTGAACAAATTTTTCCACTGGAAAATGAGACAGTTTGGTTCACTGGGAAAATATGTGAGCCCAAAGATGTATGACTGATTTAATACTCTCTGTTATGCCTGCACATGGGATAAATCGTGAATCAAACTATGACTGAAAGAAGCCAGGGTCTTCAAGGCAAATATTGCATATTTTACAGTACTTCAGTAAAAACATGTATTATCTTGAACTTCTTCTATTTTGCATATTGAAGGTGACAAAACTGAGCTAAAACAACAAAAAAGGTAGAAAACAGATTTTTTTTTCTTAAAATTTTGAGTTTGAGAGTTCTGGATATGGGGAGGATGGCAAGAGGAATTCTTCCTTTTCTAGCATGGCCACAATTCATTATTGCCATTGGGTTTTTTAAAATATTCTTTTGAAAAGATAATTTATCCTGTTTAGTGTGCAAAATAATTCATCCTCTTCAAGGCCCGTACTGTAAACTTTTCACAAATGTATTTGGGCACATGAAGGAAGCTCGTTATGGCTGTGCATATTTGCAGATGTGAGTAATGTCTGCTGTTTATGATGTTTGGGGATTTCTCAGATTAGGAAGCAGGGCCATAAAACGTGAGCTGCAGCCATCAGCTGAACGTGCCAGGCTGTGCACTGAGTGTGAAATGCTCACAAAACCCCAGTGCTGTCCTGAAGAAAGGGGCTCAGCAGCAGAGTTTCTGAGCATTAAGCTGGCAGTGGATGTATTTCCCAGCTGGTGACAGGCTCTGGGTTAATGGGAGTGCCCACCTAGGATTTACAGTGATGAAAAGTGATCCCTCCCCATTTCCATACTCCTTACAACACTGCCTCTCTTGTGTGCCCTGCTCAGATCAGGGATCTCCCTCCTGGGAACTGCTCTGTCCTTGGACTTTCTGTTGACAGAGCTCCTGCTGCCAGTTTGAATCCTGCCCTTTATTTCCTGTTTTTGACACCTTTTCATAGGGTGGATGTTTGAACAGACTGGAGTCTCCTCTCTGGCTTCAGAGAGGCTATTCCAGTGTAACTGCAAACTCTCAGTGAGTGGATGGCTATCAAAGGAGTTGCAGAGAGAGAGAGAAGACAGACTGTGCTTTTCTGTAAGTGAAGCAGATATTATTTATAGCTAAAATACATAAGTAAATAAATAAATTAGGGGTGAGAAATTAAATTCAAATCCACAAAGGCATCTCCAGCTCAAGTGTGACCTCAGTTGTCTCTCCAGCAGTGACTAACAGAAGGGAAGCTCCTCAGCTTCCCTGCTTGGTTAGGTATCCACTGTGCATCCACAGTGTGGGCTTTTTGAGTTTGGTGTATTTATCTGGTGCCTTTTTGTGGCCCGACTGTGCAGTAGGTTTGTCTGGGGCTGAGTAAAGCAGCGCACAGTTTTTGTCTGCTGCCTGCAGCAGAGCAAACTGCCAGAGGTGGGAGATGAACGTGTCAGCGAAGCTGCTGTTAAGATACTCTGAGGAAGGAAAAAAGGCAAACAACTCATCCAATCACCCTGGTCTCCATCCAGTCAGTCCCAGCAGTCCAGCACAGCCAGGTTATAAAAGTCAGAGCAAGTTTGCAGGGCAGTAGTGCAGCAAGGAGAGTCTTTACTGGCACCTTACAGGACTGGGGTGCTGCTGACCCTCATGTCTCTGCAAGTTATTTCCAGTTCTTGTCACATTGCTTCAAACTGACTGTATTTTGAGCTCTAATGCAAAGAGGTGCAGATCTGTGTTATTTTGTTTATAATTTTTGTTCATACTACACACAAGCAAGGCCTGTGAGCAAGAGCTGGAGGAGCTGATCTGCAGCACCACTCCTTCCTGGCACGTGGATTTGCTGAAATCACTGGCACAGCCAGACTTTGTATTTGTTGTGGCTGCAGTTGACCTGTTGGTGCAGAATGGCAAAAACAAGCACAAGTAAAGCTTTGATACTTACGACTGTCCACACTCCAAATGTTTTTCCAGATGCTCCGTTGCTTAGGAAAGTGCAGATCAGTTCCAGGTATGTGTGGGCTCATCCCTGAAGTGGCATTAAATCACAGAATAGAATTGTTAAGGTGGGAAAAGACCCCTAAGATCATCATAAACCCAGCACCACCGCCCTGTTCACCACTAAACCATGTCTTCAAGTGTCACATCCACACATTTTTTGAACGCTTCCAAGGATGGGGACTCCACCACTGCTCTGGCAGTTCGTTCAGTGTTTCCAAATGCTCATTGCTGATATTCCCCTTGTCTTGCAGCAATGCTGTGATTGCTGCAGCCTGGGCCTGCGCCTGAGGAGTGAGGGGAAAACCTGCGAGTCCAACATCAACCTGGGCTACCCCTGCAGCCACGTGATGCTGTCGTGCTGTGAAGGGGGAGATCACTTTGTGCATCCCGAGATCAAACGGCATCCTGAGCCTTTGCCAACGGTGACCCCCGAGAAGGGTGAGTGTCCATTTGTAACTGAGACACTGCAGGCAAGGGCTCTGCCTCACACGGACCTTCAGGGAGGCTCTGGAGGGAGCAGTGCAGCAGGAGCACAGCTGCTTTCCTCTCAGATCAAGTACAGATTTCCTTCTTCCTAAAGCAGGTTGGAAAAAGCAAAGAATGTGTGGATGTTTCTTATCCTTAAGTATGCCTGAGACCTCACTGAGCAAGGAACTTTGACTGTGTGTGTTCAAAAAAAGCTGACTGAGAAAATGTCCTGGGGTGACTTTATGATGCTGAATTGTATCCCCATTCATCTGTTTAGCCCAGAAATAAGTTTCGCACCTTTAGAACTAAGAAACTCTGATAAGGATTAATTTTAATGTCACAGGAAGCCTTGTCAGACTTGGTTAGGAATGGAAGCAGGTGTTGTTCCAGTTTGGGTGGTGTTTAAAGGCAGTAGGAAGGACAGCCATGTCACTGCTCAGTGGCTCCCAGGCTGCTGCTAATGCTAATATAGGAGAAGCCAACAAATTGTGAGGTTGGAAAGTTTCTGAACCAACTGGATAACTTCTCCTGAAATTTGAAATTCACTGTGGGGCCAGTGTCAGGTGGGGCTCGGCCCAGTGCCTCAGTTCAAATGTCAGTGGGAATGGGGCCGGCAGTCATGTGAAAGGTGAACTTGTGAGCTCCCTTGTGACTGTTTCTCAATGGCTCTGTGAAATATCTGTCCCTGCAGCCTTAGGGGCAAGGAGGAGGTGGCCCTCCAGCACAACGGTGTTCCTTCCAGGATGGGTTCTTTTGTTCTTATCCTTGCTGTTTTGGGTATATCTGACTTGACTTGGCATTTGTGTGCCCACACAGCCTGTTCTGTCCAGTCCCAATGCCAGAACAGCTGTCAGAGATGTTCTGCTGTAGTTTCAGAGAGGGAAGATCACCATGAAGCGCTGTCCATCGGCAGTGAGGCTGAGCTGTCCAATAACCTGCCTGGAGATGACCTGGATGAGTGTCTGCTCTACGGGGGGGAGCTCTGCCAGCATCTCTGCATCAACACCGTGGGCTCCTACAAGTGCTCGTGTTTCCCGGAGTTCACCCTGCAGGAGGATGGCACCAGCTGCTCTCCAGGTGCGAAAGGGGACGTGAAGGACAATATCTTTCTACCTGCACTCATCAACCAAGCTTTTCTTTAGTTTCTCTGCAGCTTCTCTGGGGTTTTTTAATGGGTGTTGGTGCATGGACATGTTCTGTTGAAATTGTAAAATGTAAAGAAAAATGATAATTTAGGAAATTGTATTATGCCTTATTTTTGTGTTTAGTGGTATGAGATAAGGGTGGTGTTTCATATGTTCAATTTGCACTTTTCAGAAGAGGATTTGTAAAGATTTTTAAAGAAATATCTGTTCTTCTCAGAGTAGTTTTATATTTCACAGCTAGATTTTCTTTAGATAAGTTTAGATAAACTTAACTCAGTTCAGACAGACAGCATTGTTTCCTAAGCTTTGATTTTATCTAAAATCATTAACATCCTTCAGTGATAACAAACTCTAAATTTATCTAGTGTGGTGGAAGTCTGGAAAAGAAAGTCTATTGTGTTGTAATTGTTTTGATGTGTGGAGTTCTCCAGTGGCACAATTTCAAGTCAGATGACCCAGAAAGTTGAAACTTCATGTTAGTTACAAGTGCTTTCTGTTATTTACCAGGCAAAAGCAGTGTTTCCATCCAGATTCTAATCCTCTGCCCAAGCCAAACGAGTATTCTGTATGTCATCCTTCTCAACATGGTGTTACAGCATTTACCTCAAGAATGCATTTGACTGTTCCTGTGGCAGCTGTCTGCTCTGCTTATATTAAAATTCTGGAAAAAGAACCTAATCCAAAAGAGGCAAAGAAAAGTTCTTATTTTAGCACTGCAAAATTTGGCCTGGTTGCTCACCTGGAGCGTATTTGTGGTTTTGCTTTGCTTTGCTCTTCTTCTTCCAGCACTGCTTTGGCTGAAGTTCTGGGTGAAACATCTTGTGATCTGGGAAGTCATGTTCCTGCAGGTCTGCAGGACTGTGGTGCTCAGGGCTGTGCCCGGGGGTGCAGAGGGATTTGCAGAGCTCAGCTGGGGAATGGGATTGTGACAGGGGAAGGGGACACCCGTGGGACCTCAGAGGTGCATGGCAGGGGCCAGGGCAGGGAGGGCTGGTGCTGCCATTGCTGTGGCAGGTTGAGGGAGGGTCAGGGTGGTGGTTGGGAATTTCAGTGGTTTAGCTTAGCTGAGCCATATGTGGCACAGTGGCCTTTCAGTTCTCCTTGTTCCTCTATGTCTGTGCATCTCTCAGGCATTCCTGGGGAAATCATTCAGGCTATGCCCCAAGCAGGTGATTTTTCTTTGTTTCACAGCCTGTTATGCGTCTATGCTGACTTCATTTGTTTAAGGAAATCACTCTTCCCATACTCCAAACCTGCACTGCAGTCACCCTTAGTCGTTTAAGGTTGTCACTGTTTTGAGGCTCACACTTTGCTCCAGGTGACACTTGAACTCAGTGGGACAGGACATGCCCCTCTAATGGGAGAATTTAGCCCTATGGGTTTAGGCTTCTCTTTGGGTGATGCTGATAAACTGGGTTACTCTTATTGCTGTAACAGAGCTCTTTTTTTCCTGATACCTTTAACATTACTGTCTGTTGAAAATATAAGTGGCAGAAGCAGCTGTCATGTTTTCCACTTGGCTGTACAGAAGTCATTCCAAAGTACCCTGTGCTTGTAAAGGTGTTTGTTGTTTGTCTGTGTTGAAATAGGATGGACAGGATAAGGTCAAAGGTTTGCTTTGGGTTTTTTTTCATCAAATACCAAATGAAAGACAGTCACTGTATTTAAAATACAGCAAATGTTTTAAAAATTAAATTAGTACTAGTTTATTCAGATATTGCCGTACTTTACAGAAGTTACTGTCAGCCAGGCTCTCTGATCAATGATGTGTTTCCTCCTCCAAACCATGATGGAGTGGGATGAATGGGACCACGCCTTGCTGCAGGGTATCTGGTGGGGATGATGCTGTCCCTGATCCTCCCTTGCCTTGCAGATCCTGACAGAGGACAGGTGACCAGGCTGGAAGCCGAAGCCACCATCCCTCCGGTAGCTTCTCCCTCCCAGCCCATCCTTGTGGTGTCCTTGCAGGAAGAGCAGGACAAGTGCAAAGGTATGTTGGAGGTGTCAGCTGCAGAGGAATGTTTAGAGACAGAATAAAACTCATCCCTTTTCCACTGATTTCAGTGCACAGCTTTAATCTGTTACCGCTGGCACAAGGCTGAGGAATTGTCAGGGGAAACCCGAGGGAGGAATCTGAGGCTGCTCTCTGCTTTCAGGATTATTCCCCACCTGCTCCTCAGGCCGGGGTGGGCAGTGCAGCTGTGCAGGGTGATGTGGGCAGTGCAGGTAGGAGTGGCCAGGTGTGTCTTTGTGCAGCAGGAGGGTTGGAAGCAGTGCTTAGGGCTGCCTGGACAGGTTAGTTACAGGCTGATTCCCCTTGCCTGAGCTCGGATTGTGCCTGGCTGGCCTGGCAGTGTGGAACTACAGCTGATCTGTGCTGGGGGCCCTGATGTGTTTTGGAATTTTGTGTTGTGCAGATAACGGCCCCTGCAAGCACCTATGCAATGTCGTGGAAGGAGATGCTGTGTGCTCCTGCTTGGCTGGGTACACGCTCATGGCTGATGGGGTTTCCTGTGAAGGTGAGTGTTCTGGGCTCCCACAGAGCCATGGTTAAATTTTTGTGTACCTCACAGTCCTGGGTGTTGCTCATTTTCAGAATTGGCAATTGCAGTGCCATCAGAGAGTCCATTTGGCAGAAGGAATCCCAGTTCTGCCTCACAGATACTCCTGAAGCACAGCGTGGCTGTTACCTGGCGAGGTGGAGGCAAGCCTGAGCTGGGGCTTTTTTCCTGACATTGCAGGCTTTTTTTCAGCCCTTCTGGTTTCTCTTCCCACTCAGGTTCCTCCCCAGGCTCTGTGTGCACAGCTGTGGGCATGCAGCATTCTCGCTGGGAACAGGAGCAGTGAGCAGGACACGGGCACCTTTGCTGTCCTGGGGCACCCTCCAGGTGCTTGCTCTGCCCTGGCATCTGCTCTGTTTGCTTTTAGCTCCTCTTGCCTTGGAAACCTGAACTCAGGGAGGCTTCACAGCTGAGGCAAGATGTGTTATGGGAGCTGGGCCAGCTCCAGGTGTTCCACTTGCTGCTAGAGCTCTGGCCTGCCCAGTGATGAGCAGTGAATTCCAAAGATCATCACCATTCACATTACAGAAATTTTAAATGGACATTCTTGAGTAGTGACAAGGGATATGTTGGCCTAGGGAGGGTTTGGGGTCAGAAGCAATGCCCTTAATGACATACCTTAATTAAAAATTATTAAGTAAGGAAGCAATAACACTGAAATGCAAGCAAGAGCTCCCAATGCTCAGAATTGCTCACAAATGATCCACATCGCTCTTAACCTTAGATCTTATTGAATAAAAAATCATTTTCATGAAATTACAGACAGTCTGTGAAGAAAATGGGTTTTTAATATCACCAGATGAAATATTCACAGTACACTGCTTACTCAAGTGTGATGGAAGCTAATTTGATTAATTAATGTCAGAATCAAAACGGGCATTTCAAGGCAATTGTTTTCCTACAGGAAATGAAAAAATTTGTATTTGTCAGTGGAAGCAGTGAGTTAAACGTTGGCAAGGGACATTTATAATCTCTGTTGAAGTCAGTATCTGATGGTGAGGGTGGTGGTGCACTGGAGCAGGTTTCTTTCAAGGGTTGTGCACTGTCTCTGTGTGAAAGCCTGCCTGTTTTTAAGGACATTTCTTTCTGGAATGGCAAAAGTACAGGATTGTGAGCAAGGACTGAATGATCTCTGAGGGTTTATTCCAGCCCTATTTTCAGTGTAACAGTGCATGTATTACAGCCTGGTGCTGATGTGGGAGGTCCTGCACACTTCATCTCAGCATCCCCGGCATGAAAGAAATGTTGTTTCATTTCAGGAACTGTTCTAATGGCGTTCTGTTTTTCCCTTTTGACTGCCCCGTGCTGCTGTAGATTTGGATGAGTGCCTCACAGGTGCTCAGACTTGTTCCAGCGGACAATTATGTGAGAACACACTGGGATCATTCTCCTGTGTCAGCCACAGTGGGATGTGTGCAGAGGGCTTTATTCTCAACAGGCATAGGAAATGTGTTGGTAAGATGAGAGGCACACGCCGTTCACCACCACATCACAGCTCCCCATGCTCTGCAACGCCTCCACACCATCCGTGCTCCAGGCTCTCTGGCCGTCCCTGCATCTGACATCTCAGAGCCAGTCAGCACAAACACATGTGCACCATTTGCTCAGCCCTTCACCTCATGAGTCGTGTGCTGTTTGGCTTTTCCCCCAGCCATACGTTCTTGGGATGCAGATAACCTTGTGCAGAAGCCCTGAGCCCACAGGTGTGGTGGCCACAGCAGCCCTGATGGCTGCAGACTGAGCTGAGGGATCAGACCAGCTGATCTCTCTGCACAGTTCAATACTGCCAAGTTCCAGACACCACCAAACAACAAAACTTCAGAAATACAGCTCAAGAATCGGCATGAGTCCGGGCACTGGAAAAGATCCGTTCCAAAGGGAGGGCATTTTAAAATTCACATGAGTCTTTTGTTGATTCTGGCATGAATTTCTTGGTGTAAAAGTCAAGGATGCATCATAATTCTGCTGCATCACCGCTGCTGTTTAACTTCATATAAGAAACCGATCAACTTTTACAAGTGTATTTATGAGGATAAATTTAATTTGCTTCCAGCAGCCAGGGCTTCAGCTTATGTGAGATAGTTTCTTTTTTAGGTACTTTCCTAGAGGCTGGATTAGGAGGCAGCAGCAGCGTTGCCCGGAAAAATGGAGCACCTGGAGACATCCAGTCATCCATGAAAGCATCAGTGCCCATGACTGTAATGTCCTATGTGAATGCAGGGCCCTCTTCCACCCCTGTCCTCCTCACTACATTTATAACACTATTTTTCTGACTACCACAGCTTTAGTTTTGTTCCTGTCTTTAAAGCTCTATAATTAATAAACACCATGTGGCATTTGCGCATGAGCAAGAAAACTTCTGCAGTGTCAGAATTCAGAGAAGGACTATGATTTACCACCTTTTGGGTGTTCCTTGAATTGTTGACATTGGATTTTTAATTTTTAGTTATTATTATTTATTTTGAAATCAGAGGTACTGATTGGAAAACTAATGAAATTGTTTGGTGTCAATGAAATGGCTGAGAGAAGAGCACTGGAAGGAAGGAAGCCTTTAGGAGACAGCTCAGCCTGAGCTGAGGCTGGTGCTGGAGGTGCCCCGGGTGTGCCCAGGGTGTGCTCAGAGCCTGCTGCAGGCACCACACTCTTGCATGGGAGCCTGGCAGCTCCAGGAACAGCCCCTCCTCGAGCTCTGCTCCCGACTCTTGCCACCAAACCCCCTGATGTTTTCCCTGGACTGTGCAAGAAGGATGGATCTGTCCTTTTTCACCTCTCCCAGGAGTGTTCTGAAACTAAACCAGTGCCTGTGTGTCTGCAGCTTTGGCAGGAGCTGCTGTGGCAGGTGCCAAGTGCTTCCTTTGATTCACGTTCTCCCTCTGCCCCATGATATTAGAGCAGTTTTATTATGACAGATACCAGATAAACCTCAGGCACTACTCATGAAAGCAAAGACACAGCTCTCAATTGTGAAGCCTTTCTCCCTCACTAAACACTAAACCTCTGTGTTCCTCTAAGGCAGTTTTTACAGGTATCCTTTTAAATAACCTAAAAAACTTGGGAAATTCTCTTCCTGTTTTTTTTATTTTTGTATGCTCCCCACTCCCATCCAGCTCTGCTCCGTGTGTGGTGCCAGGAGAACGTTTGCCATGTTTAACATTTTTTCCTACTTTTGTAGTCCAAGGGGAAAGCCACAGGCATACTGTGGTTTGTGTTTTGCTCACTACCTCATTCTCCTGGGTATCCTTTTCCAGCCTAACAGCTTTTGTTCTCCACCTTGAGCTGTCCCAAACACCAGGAGAAAACCTTTGGTAATTAGTGTGCAAATTCTTGTTGGTTTAACCATGTTACTCTTTGCATATTTTAGGGATGGGAGGAACAATCTTTGCACAGCCACAAAGCTGGTGGATAATCTTTGATCTGAGGAATTTCCTTTAGTCAGAGGTGGGGGATTATAATTCCAGGTGCATTCAGGAGCATACACCCAGAATTCCCAAAAGCCAGCCATGCACAGAGAGGAGTCCCCAGCTGTTTAAACAGCTCTCCCACAGCACCTCTGTATGTCTTTGGGAGCAAATACTGAAATGTCTTTGAGCTGGAAGCTCCGTGTTCTCCAGAGATAAGAGCCACACTGGGGGCTGGTTTTCTTGTGACTTTCAGGCAAAGTCATTCCCACCACCCACTGCACACTGACAGCTCTGCTCCTGTCTTTGCTACTCCCACCTCAGTTTCCCTCCTGACAGGGAGCAGGACATGGTCTCTTTATTCCTAGACCCACAGGGTGGGTGGTTGCAAAATTACAAAGTGCCTGCATTGCACAGATGTGTCCCATAAAACAAACAGAGCTGAGGCAATTTGAAGAGAAAAAAATAATGAGAAACGGCAGATGCAGCACAAGAAAAGTCAACATTTCACTTTTATAATAGAAGGTGCATCAAAATGAGTTTTGATTGTTGAAGTGCATATTGAAATAAATAGCAGTAGGTAAATGTTGATATTCCTCTGCAAAAATGCCAGCTTTTGGTGCAACAGATGTGCTCAGGGATGGTGTGTGTGTTGCTGTTTGCAGCAGTAGATCTGGGGAAAAAATAGAGTTATTACATGATTGCATTTCATTCTGGGTTTTGTTGACATAAAGTGAAGAATGTTGCTGCCACACACACAAACTGTGTAGATTCCTCAAAAATTAAGTGTGTGACTTGTTCTCAGTATAGTACTGAGTTATTTTTCCTCTTCTTCCTATTTGTTAAAGTAAATATTGCCTTACCCACCCTCGCAGCCTTAATTGGGTTGGATGAATACCACAGCTGGTCCAGTGGTGGAATTAAGTGTGTTTGAGACTGAAAACATAACTCCTGTTATTCCTAGTGTTCTATCAAGCATCTTACTGATTCATGGAGTTGGCTGCTAGAACAGGAGGGAGACAGGTCATGGGCACTCTGGATTCTATGGCAAATTAGGGAATTTGTTTAGAAAAATGAACAAAACCAGGCATGTTTGCATGATAAACTGATCAGGGGACTGTGGTGGGCTGGCAGCTGACCTGATGGCACAGCCAGAGGTTCATGCCCTGGCTCTGGACAGGCAGAGCAGAGCTTTGCATGGCCATGGCTCAGGGTTTAAACACCTTCCAGCTCAGCCCAGCTCACAGTCAGGCTTTAGTGCTTGTCAGTGTCTCATGTGCACAGAACTTCCTTTGAAAGAAAGAATTCTGCATTGTAATCTACCAGTTTCCATCATTTTAATTTCCTCAAATGTGTTCCAGCCAGTTCTGCATGTATTTTCAAGCACTCAGAGTTTTGAAAATTCAATCAAAAATACAGATAAAACATGAAATCATATTAGATTTTTTTTTCCTCTGTGAAATCACAACCTTTTTTTTTGCCTGTTGCTTAATATTCCACCTGCTGATCACATGGAATGCCTCCTACCCTCTTTGGTTCATATTTCAGACAAACATTTTCTCTTTTGACATGGTGCTGGACTGACTCAAGCTCATGAGCTGCAGTGTGGTGCTGTCAGTTTGTTTATGTGAGAGGCCTTTTTGTGGTTTGCAAGAACAGATAATCTCAGATCTGTGGTATAGCCAGCAGAAAGTCTTGCAGTGCTGTGGAAGCTGTTAAGTGGCTATCCATTGCTGGTTTTCTCTAAAATAACATTTTAAGAAATCAAAATTTTGAAAGAACTAAGTATATTTAGGTGAGAGGGATCTACCTCAGCACCTTGTATTCATCTCCCAGCATGTGAGGGGTTTTGCTACTCCCATAGGAAATACTCCTCACTTTAAGGAATAGAAACTGGGAAAGTGCACAGGCATTAGGGGGACATAACCCTGTAGGAACTTTGGGGCAGGCAAGGACCTGCCCCTCAGTGGAGGAGCTCAAACTTCATGTGGGACAGATAGAAAGAGATCCAGGGGATGGCCAGGACCTTGCTGTGGATTAACCAACTGCTTTGCAAAGCAAGACCACAGCATGTGGAGAGTAGCAATGACAAACAAAGAGCAAAAAAAAAAAAAAAAAGAAGAATAAGTGAGGAGTGAAATGTAACCAAGCTAATGCAGGTCTTGCAAAACTCAGTGCACAGCACCAGTTGCCCGAGCCCACCAGGGACTGAAGTTTTTTGGTGTTCCTCCTAATTTCTTTGCTGGAAAACCAGCTGACACATTTTAAAAGACAAAAATCTTTTCAAATGGCTTTTCCTGTTTTCGTGCTCCACAGGGGAAGTCATATATCTGATGTACTTATCTGAGAATGAGGTTCTACAGCCAAAATGAAAATCTGATTTAAACAATACTTGCTTTATTGTATAGTATGAAAATAGCTTCATACACAGAGCAGCCAGAGGACTGGTAATGGTTCTGGTCACATTTGGCTTTTGTTAGCTCTAGCAATTCTTAGCTTTATATAGAACTGGGAACGTGTGAGGGTTTGTGGAGGTTGGCAAGAAAATTTCCCAGTCTCTGCCCCTTTTTGTTACTTCTAAGTATTTGCTCATCATGCTGTTCTAGCTTTCATTATTAACATAAGCAAAACCTGAACTTGAAATGATTTCATCCAAGCCTATCAAAACGTATAATTTTAAAGGTGTTTCATATTCCTTCCCTAATTGTCCCATGCTCTGCAATCTTATGTTCAAGTGATTTTTTTAAAAAGAACTTTTCCACTACTCTGCCTGCTGAAATCAAATTTCTTTAAAGCTCTAAATACAAATTTACAAACTTGATTGAGCCATCAAGGTTCCTCTCCATGAGTTCCTGTATATCCAGTCCCAGTGATGCATTCCTTAGGGAATAGGTACCAGCAGGCTCCAGCTCAGCAGGGCAGCCTCAGCTGCCATCCCTGGAGCAGTGCCACCCCAGCAGCCCCTGTCAGCCTGGCCTGAGGCAGCAGAACTGGCATGGCCTGGGCTGTGGAAGTCTGGTGAGGAGCAGTAGGCATTAATTGATCCCTTTCTCATTCACTTGGCTAGGAGTTCCCATCCCTTCACCACCGGCTGGTCATCAATTCTCTGCCCACCCTGCCTTTCCTCAGTTCTGTCCATCCCTGTCCCCAGTGCCTGCACCATCCCCATGGTGTTTGGGAAGAGGGGGAAATCCCCCTGTGATTTGTGTCTCTTCAGTCACTCTGTGCTCCCTAAGGACCCTGGACTAAAAACTTCTTTCATCAGAGCACTGTAACAAAGCCTTTTATTGACTGTCTTTCATTTGAGCTTTCTGCTCCTTCCAAAAGAGCAGGAAGAGGGAGATTCCTTGGCACCCTGTGGCACTGATTTGTTCCCTCTTTCTCACAGACATCAACGAGTGTGTGACGGAGAGACACACCTGCCAGAGGAGAGAGCACTGTGTCAACACCATGGGCTCCTTCCGCTGCCTGCAGGAGCTGAGCTGCCAGCCCGGCCACGAGCTGAAGGATGGGGAGTGTCAGGGTAAGGAAAGTGTTCTTCAGCTCTTACTCACAGGGAAGGGAGGGCATTGCAAAGCATTCTGGTGTGGCTGCTCTGTGATGCCAGCGCTGCAGCTAAAAAAGGCTGCTCATCATGGAAGTGTTGGGCTTTGCAGGCTCCTCGTGCCCGTTCACTCATTTGAAATTGTTTCCAGGGATAACTATAAATTACTTAGAACATGGATGAAACCTTCTGAATTAGGATTTTCCATCTCCCTGATCAAGGAAGCCCCCTTAGCTCCTCTGCCTGGCTCAGCAAATGCTGTTTGCTGGCGATTCCAGCAAAAATTCCCAGCCTGAATGGATCACGGGGCTGACAGCCCTGTCCTTCCTGTGTTCAGAATCTTCATCAGCACTTATTTACATTTTACGTTTACATTTAACCATTTGGAATGGTCATGGAGTTAAGAAGTTATTCTTCATCCCCCCTGTTCTGGTCTCTGGCTGTGTCTAACAAAGAAGGGAACATCAGTGCTCACAGGAGTGTGCAAGGGACACACGTGCCCTGCCTTCAGGGCAAAACTCACTGTTATTTACACCTTCAAGTTTTACAGTTTCCTGACAGCTGGAGTAAGAGATGCCTAAGGAAAGAGCTTAGCTTTTGACATAGAACATGAAGTTATAAAATAGAAATTATCAGAAATCTCCCTTTATAAACAACTGTCGTAAATAAGGCTTGGTTTACTTGAAGAGGCTGTTTTATGAATGACTTGTTCTGTTGTCTGATTCTAGAGCATTTCTGACATTTATTATGAATCTAATTTACTTTCTAGTCTTGAAATTAGATTATATAGGATTATAATATTTACAAATTGTTTTACAGTAGCCTGTAAAAGACTGCCGATATTTTGGTATTTGTGGGTTGCAAGAGATGCTGTGAATGAGGCAGTAGGGACCTGAATCAAATTTGCTGCAGGACCTGACAAATCCTGAAGTGATGACCAAGAGCACGTGCACTTAACCCTCAGATTTCCCATTGGTAACACGTGTCTGTTGAAATAATGCTTCCTAATTTCCTTTCTGGAGGGTAGCTGGCCAGGAAGGCTACTGAAAGGTAGAGCTGAACTCACCCCAGTGTGGTGTTTTGGTGTGATGAACAGATATCGATGAATGCGAGAGAGGAACTCACAGCTGCAAAGTGAACTTTGTTTGTCAGAACACAGAGGGGTCGTTCTACTGCGAGTCAAAGCAGCGCTGCATGGATGGTTTCCTGCAAGACCCTGAGGGGAACTGTGTGGGTAAGTGTGAGCAGCAAGGGTCTGTGCCCTGTGCTGCAGCTCCTGGGCCTCTCAGGAGCTGTGCCTTGACCCCTTCAAACCCTGCTATGAACTTAATGTCAATACTGCTGTCCATTTGAAATGTGAATACTTGTATGTTGAATTTAGAACTGTGCCCTCAAAGGATCTTCATCAGCCTTCTCTTCGTAGCACAAGAAATTGAAATGAAGAAAAAGAAGTGACAATTGGAAGAACGCAGACCAGAAGGGTTAAATAGCATCTCTCATTGCTCTATTCATTTTCTTCACCAGATATCAATGAATGCACGTCTCTCCCTGAGCCCTGTAAGCCAGGATTCAACTGCATCAACACCGTGGGGTCCTACACGTGCCAGAGGAACATGCTGAGCTGCAGCAGAGGGTACCACTCCAACGAGGAGGGCACGCGCTGCGTAGGTGAGGGCAGGCTGGAGCTGGGCAGAGACTCTCTCAGGGCAAAAATCTGTTTCACTTCCAGAGAGATGTTTGGAATTACCTCCAGATTCCTAAATGTGTTTGAGGAATAGGAATTTGCTGTTCCAGCAGCTCTGGCATTTGTTTGTGCTGCAGGACTCTGATGTCTCTCATTGCTCCATGGAGTTTCTCTTGGTGTGCTCAGCCACTGGTTTTGGCTGCAGATGGGATTCACTGGCTTCCACACTGGAGGGAATGTGTTTTTGTCACTTTTAAAACTGATCCTGTCAGTCAAGACCATAATCCCTTGGTGGGTTTTGTAGTCCCTGGAAGTGGAGTGATCTGCAGCAAACGAGGAATGCTGGGTTTGGGGGGCTCACAAGAGTAGCACCAAGTGGATGTTCTTTGTAGAAGAAAGATGCATGCTGTTCCCCATTACATCCACTTGTGAGGGTGTTCAGGATAAACTCTCACTATGTGAAAAGAATTCTGAGGAGAATGAATATATGAAATATTCATATAGGCTGGCATGCAGTTTGATCCTGATTTGTATTTGTTCCAGTGTATTGAGGGAGTTACTGATTCAGAATAGCAGATTTCAATGCTTGTTGGCATTTGTTTGTAAATGAGCACAAGGCACCAAAGGCTGGGAGGCTCAGTCCCTGGTGCCCAAGGCAAGGCTGGTTGGGTGTTCTCCAATTCCCCATGTTCCAAGTTACAAGAGATAGGAAATCCTAAAATAAAAGCAAGGGAAACAAAAAAAAGGAATGACAAAGCAGCAATTTGCTTAGTGGTGATACCCCAGTGATTTTTACCTACTTTCCCCTGGAATAAAAGAAGGATGACATATTGACAAAATGTGCTTTGTAGTGCTGCAGGTAGGTGGGAGCTGTGTTGAGAGCCATTAATTTGGTCATGGTTAGCAGTTTGTAGTGCACACCAGTGGTACAGCTAGACCCCATTTCCACAGATACTTCTGCCTTTGCCTGTTTGCTGTTCATTATCCTCTACCTCCCCTCATGGTTTTACCCCCAGGACTATCCAGACCATGCATGTCCCGTGGAAAGGTGGAGATTTGGAAGGAACAGTTCATGTGTGCAGCTGAGGAAGTTGAGAAAGCTTCCAAATACTGTTTTGTAAGTTCAGGGCAAAGCAGTGCTGTGTTCTTTGCTATCCTGTTACAGGCTGGGATATTTCAGTTCTTACAAAAAGAAGCTCCAAAAGTCCTGTCTCTCTCAGTTCTGTGCAGACACAGTTCTGCAGCTGCTTTTGATCAGTCCTTTCTCAGCCAGGTCACCTGGGCTGGGTATGGTTGCACCACCTGGAGTGTGGTGACCCTGAGGTTGTTTTTAGGGTGACCACCATGCTAGAGTCTCCCTGTATGCCATTTTCCCCACAAGGCAACAGTCAGCCCTGAGAAGCACAGCCGTCCTGGCTGCAGTGCCAGCAGCTTTGCTCTGTGTGCCCTGTAAATGAGGGCAGGGGTGCAGTCCCCATCCCTGGACATGGTCAAAAAATGTGTGGATGTAGTACCTGGGGACATGGCTTAGTGGTGAACATGGTTGTGCTGGATCAACAGTTGGACTTGGTGATCTTGGGGGCTTTTCCAGTCTTAATGATTCTGTGATTCTGTAATGGTGGGTACAAATCCTGTTCCTAAATTTCAAATTGATGGTACAGAAAGAACCTAGCTTTTCTCCCCAGTTGTTCCTAAGAAAACGTGACTGCGTGTCAGTCCATGAGAGAGGAGGAAATTGCCATTAATCCTCCAGCATCTCTGCTCTAGAGCACAGTGAGATATCACAATGCATTGTGATTCCTGATGGTCCTCTGTCTCTGCTTTACACCACGGACAAGGCTGTTCAGGAGTAGGCATAAGGAGGCTTCTCTAGCTTGATTTTGGGAAAACATAATTGATATTAATTGGTGATTTCTGTGTCTTTGCTGTGTGCACTCTGTCCCTGATGCTGGTCTGTGTTGTTTGGTATTTTTTTGAATGGCTTTTTATAAGTAGCAGAGAGCACAGTGAAGGAAGAGGAAAAGCATATGGTCCTAATTTCCTCTCTCTGTGATAAAGACTAGTGTCTTTGAGGCATTACAATAGCTAATTTAGACTCCTGAATCAGATTTATTCACAGTAGTAAAAACATAATCTTCATGTGTTTCTTCAGCAGAATGACACTTGTAGGGTCATCTCCTCTGTTTAGAGAATTCATCTGTCTTTAAAATGTTCAGATTTTCTGATTTAGCAAAGGAATTATTAAAAACTGCCTCTTAGATTTAGCTGAAAACTGCTGTAAGTGTGAAATATGGCACAGTTCTGATGCTGTAATGCGCTGCAATGCCCTAGAACTAATTAAAGTCTGAATGCAGTGGAATACAGAACTTTGGACAAATTAACGAAATGGCTGCACACATGAATTCACTACAAATAAAACTGCTACTTTACAAATTATAATCTGCATTAGAGACTTCCTTGGTTTTGGTGCTACCTCTGATTAGAAGAAAACAAGGACTCGGCGTTCCAGCAGAAATCTCAGTTCCTGTCAGGAATTCCTGTGTGGTGAGGGGTATTCCCTGCCATCCCTGACTCTGGTGTCAGCAGGGACCGTGTGGGTGCAGCCTCTCCAAAGCTGTTGTTTGATGGAGAACCTGCCAGGAACCCTCTGAAATGATTTAGTGCTCAAATTTATTACTTCAAATAAGGCAGTATGGCAAATTTTCAGCCTTAGAGATCCATCCTAATGATTATTACATGAAGAGGGACTTGGGTTGTAAAAGCAGTTGAAGATGTGAACAATAGGAAAAAAATCAGGATCTATTGGCTTAGGAAGTGGCAGAGCTTGGAATACTTGAAGAAATACACAATTGTGAGAGTTAATCAGACTTTTTGATGCTTCTTGTCACAGATGGTAAGAGGGATTTGTTAGATGCTGATGAGCTATTTAGTCAAGTTGCAAGTCTTGTAAATCAGACTGTATTGAAAACTCTCATCTTCCTCTGAGGATGTTTAAATGAGATTGGAAATTATGTGTGTGAGTGGAGAAGCAACTAATTTGTTGGTATTGGATTTTGGATGAGAGGCCGTGGGGAATATCGAAAGAGGAGCTGATTGAGAAAAGGAAAAAATATCAGCATTGGGAAAGAGCAAAAGGTAGACAGCAGGAGCAGACTGAGAGGGCAAGTGGAGATGAAAATAGCAGTTGCTTTAATTGAAGGGATGAGCAGAATTTCTGGCTGGTTCTTGTTTTGCTTTAAATGGCTTGGTGTGACTCATGTAATGGCAGATCAGAATGGGGGGGCTAAATGTTGTGGTTTGATCAGAATCAAAGCATGTTTACACTCAAATGCAGAATATACTGGGAGAGACCCACTGCAAGTCCAGTTACCATTTCCACTTTGAAGGTAATGCTCTGCTTTTCCCAAGTTTGACTCAGCTGCCTCTGAGAAGAGCATGGAGGGAGAAGCTGGTGATATTTCTCCTGTCCAGTTTCTAATCCTGCTATTCAATGGACCTTTTTGTGTCTCCTTGTAAACACTGGTTTTAAGCAAACTGTACTGAAGCATCTTGCCCTGTCTGGCTCTGCAGATGTGGACGAGTGCCAGACTGGGCTGCACCGGTGTGGAGAGGGGCAGCTGTGCCACAACCTGCCCGGGGGCTATCGCTGTGACTGCAAGATGGGCTATCAGTACGACGCCTTCAGCCGCAGCTGCATTGGTACGTGGGGCACGGGAGGGGCTGGGAGCTCCCCTGCCTGAGCCCTGGGCCCCGAGGCAGTGTTCAGCACCACTGCAGTCAGAGTTCTGCAATGCAGGGCCTCAGAAGAGGATGGGATCACCTCCAGAGCTGGGCTGTGCAGCACTTCCAGAGCTCTGTCACTCCCAGCTGGGATTTTGTATCAGGTGGCCTCGGCTTGGTTTAACTGCAGGTTATCACTTAAAGCCATCTGCAGGGTACTTCCTGTGGGTTCTGCTTCTGCTGCCATGGGAGTTTGTCTGAAGGTTTCACCACTTTCCTCCCAAGAGCCATGACACAGCACTTGGTCTTTTGTCCCTCCTGTGCACCAATTAGAGCTTGGAGTCAGGCAGCCTCAAACACGAGGCTGCAGCAGTTCATGCTCAGCAAATCAATCTCTGACACTTTAAAAAATATCCTCTTGCCTCTCGTTTGCTTGTGATTCAGCTGATTGTGCATTTGCTTGTTGTGCTGGCAGACATAAACGAGTGCTGGAATTACCCCGGGCGCCTGTGCCAGCACACGTGTGAGAACACTCCTGGCTCCTACCACTGCACCTGCTCCTCTGGCTTCCGCCTCTCCTACGACGGCAAGCACTGTGAAGGTACCAGCCTTCTTCTCCATGAAGAAGAAATTGCTGTGAGAATTAGGGCATTTTAGAGATGGCACTGAGGCAAAATAAAAAGACAGTAAACTTTGTGTGCTCAAATCTGCAGACAGTCAAACTCTGGAATTGTCAGATGAGTGTCAACAAGATTCTCCTCTTTCTTCGTTTCCTCACATGCTTTTTGCTTTCCTTTCAGAAAACAGAAAAGGAGAACAGAACAAAGTTAGAACAGGAAACCATTCAAATTTTGATAAAGATGAAACTTGGTAGAGGCAAAACTTATGAAAAAATTTTTGAACTGAATGGAAAATGTTTGAGTTCTCAATTTTTTTTAGGGCAACAATTGCATATTTTAGTGATCTGAAACCTATAAAGTCTGAAACAAATGTCTTCATGTGTGTTTGTTTCCATTGGCATATGGAGAAATGAAATTCAGATGCAACAGACATGCTCAGGCTTCTTGGCATTCTGCCTAGGGACTAGAAAAATTAGGGACAAATTAGTCCTTCCTTAGTGGCTCTGACTGGGAGGTAAAGGTTTTTAGGGGCAGGAAAAGGTGGAAGACACTGTTCTGAAGCACTGTGAGTTTGTTTTTGGATGCAGATGTGAATGAATGTGATAACAGTCCCTGCAGCCAGGAGTGTGCCAATGTTTATGGTTCCTACCAGTGCTACTGCAGGCAAGGCTTCCAGCTGGCAGAAGATGGACATTCCTGTAAAGGTAAGGTGCTGCCTCACCAGGACAGGGCGTGTGTGTTTATTCCCTGTAGCAGGAAGAGCTCCCTGACCCACCTGATGCTGCAGGTGATGCCTGAGGACAGTTGTGAGTTAGAGCTGCTGCAGAGGCTGCCGAAGGTCACTCCAGCTACTGGACAGTACAGTTCAGTGGGTGGAGCACACCTGTGGGACTGCACAGCCAGGGAGGGTGTTCTGTAATAGTTTCATGGGGCCAGACTTATGACTGAAGGAATCAGGTGGGAAAATATTCCTGTATAGGCTTGGAAGGAGGATCCTAGTAATTATAGGCCAGTTAGCCTGATCTCAGTAGCTGATAAAGTTATGGAACAGTTTATACTGAGTGTCATCATGCAGAACTTACAGCATGGCCAGGGTATTAGACCCAGCCAGTGTGAGTTTAGGAGGGGTAGGTCGTGTTTGGCCAACCTGGTCTCTTTCTATGACCAACCTGGTGGTTGTGGGAAAGGCTGTGGATGTTGTATACCTGGCCTTCAGCAAGGCCTGTGACACTGTGTCCCACAGCATTCCCTGGAAAAGCTGCAGCCCGGGCTGGGACAGGAACACTCTGTGCTGGGTTCAGACCCGGCTGGATGGCCGGGCCCAGGGAGTGCTGGTGAGCGGGGCTGCATCCAGCTGGGGACAGCCACCAGTGGGGTCCCTCAGGGGTCTGTGCTGGGGCCTGTTCTGTTCAAGGCTTTTGTTGATTACATGGATGAGAGTATTGGGTCTTTCACTAGTGAATTTGCAGATGACACTAAGCTGGGAGCCTGTATCAATCTGTTGGAAGGGAGGAGGGCTCTGCAGAGGCACTTGGATTGGTTGGATGGATGGGCAGAGTCCAGCAAGATGAGGTTTAATAAGTCCAAGTGCCGTGTCCTGCATTTTGGCCACAATAACCCCCTGCAGTGTTACAGGCTGGGGTCAGTGTGGCTGGACAGTGCTCAGGCA